>PDGT01000018.1:6357637-6432315 GCA_003671415.1 Megathymus violae
GCTCGCGCTCCCGCCGGCGGCCGCGTCCGCATCGCGCCCCGCCCCCGCCGCACCCACTCGCCGGCTACAGTACGTCTCGCGTCACGCCACCGACGGGAAGTACCTCTTCGTGGATCAGAGGTGAATCCGACGAGCGGACCCTCCTGTCGTAACAAACTTCGATCCTGTGATTGTGATGCTCAACACTACGGGAAGCGGAACGTGGGACCGTTCCGGCATATCTGTCTGACACAGCATGACGCTTAGCGCAATATTCAGTAAGATCACGTGACCGAGGCTTTAATATAGTTACTCAGGTGCACAGGTGATTGCTGGTCGTGACTTGCACAGGCACCGACGGCTCACACTCCAATCCCATGGACCGGTTCTAGTTTATTGTTTCCCTAAACACTAACATATAATTACTACAGAGGTATTTCTTAGAATGGAGCCGCTTGTGCTAATGCGTAAGGAGTTAAAACAATCAATATTATTAATTAACTACACATACAAATTAGGTACACCTACGACCTAATGATATAAACCGAAATTCATTATCGTGGATCTTCCACTATGGGTCCTTCCACTCTCAACATAACTCGCCAACGTATTGAGATCCAGGACAAATTCTCGCCAGTGAGTGACTGCATTTATCTGTTGGCTTGTAGTCTCCTTTCAGCATTAAATCTATAAGCCTTCATATTTCTTCTCCCTTCCATCGACATGCCAACGACCTACAAATTCACCACGGGGCACCGCTGCTGACTTGCCACTCACCATTGAAACTGTCAAAACAGATGTTAAATACATTTTTAATTAGAGCACAAGAATTAGTTTATCAATATTTCTTTAAATATTTTTCATGCATAATAGAAAAAACATTAAGTAGATTTCATATGGGAAAAAAAATATAAAAAAAAAATACTTCTAATATCCTGCAGGATTTAAATTGCCTCAACAAATTAATTGATTAATCTAAATCGTAATTATTCTATTTTGAGTAATCGACTAATTCTAATATTGTTGTACATATGTATTTGCTGCTATGATATATGTACGTTTTTAGTCTTTAATCTAATTATACCAACACATTTTAAAAAAGCCATTTAATTGAAATAATAGTGAAATCGATTGCCCAATCGATACATTTTTCTTAAACTGGCAATGTCAGACGTCAACAATTCAAAAAGTCAAAAATTGTATTGTGTTTCCTGTGTTAAAAGAAATTCCGGACCTGGGAAACAATTCCAGGACCTCATGCTTGACAGTCTCACCTTGAGACTAGATCAAGGAGGCATAATATACTCATATTTTTCTACTTATTGTTACTATAGCAGCATAGTGTTACTAAGTTTCTCGAAGGACAGCCGATAAGAGAAAGTCGGCATGTTTACAAAGTTTCTGGAAGGGTGGCCGACCGTTACATTGAAAACAATAGAGATAATAAAAGTGAAACCCAGAAAGTAATAAAAACTACCTGGGTCACTTCAGGCCAATCTTGCCCTTATGCCATACATGGCATACATGAGGGCCGAAATGGCGTTGTTTACCTGACCCGCTATTGTTATGTCGATTTCCGGGAATTATTGTTGTTGTTGTTTACTTCAACGGAGGGCGTGGAAGGATCTGGAAGCCCGGAAATCGATATAAATAGCGGGCAGGGTCCTCGCCCATAGGGCATTCAGTTTTCGAATACGAAGCGAAGAGTTCTCTCCCTACAAAACGAATACCTGCTATCTACGAGTGTAACTGTGATTGTGAAGTGCGTGTAAAGTAAAAATAAAGGCTTTGCGGAACTATTGTGGCAGTTTTACGGGCCTACGGATTCTGACACGTAACAATATAAATATAATTAGTGTAATCAGTTAATACCGGGTGATGTCATATACTGTGAGGGTGTATGCATTTAGCTGTATTTTTAATTCATTTCACGAGATATGTAACACTTTTATTAAACCAAAAACAACAACAATTAAATCGCGTTCTGCGAGGGAAGCAATCGAACGACTTAGTTAAATTGTTTCAGTATCCAAGTGACAGTGGTCTCACGTCACAGCTGGTGGTGGGCGAGTGCTGGCAGAGAAGCGGGCGCTCGTCACTTTGTATCTAAACCGTGTGGATCGTCAGCCGGCCAAGGCGTCATGAAATTTAAAAACCACCTGCATAATATTATTACACATAATTTTTTTAAATCACCCGCTTTTTTATTATTGCCAACTTGTGGAATATAAATAGCACGAGTTGATATTAATGATATTTAGTAACCTATAGTCACTTTCATACACTCATCTTTTTCTGTATAAACGACATCTTATGAGATCTTGACGGTCAGATGACCTCATACATGAATATAACGCTCTGTTTTTACCTTTCCGTAGAAAAGTAATATTCATTTTCTTTCTTTTTAACAACACATAAAATAATATATTACTCAATCATCGCTGCTCACTGTCCTTGATTACGTGAATGAAAGCTATCTTGACGCTGGCAATGAGGAGCAGCTTAATAACTTGAACGACTCCAGAATTTATACATGCGGTTATGTTTGGCCTTCGAAAACATGGTCGTATTTTGAATTAATTCACTAAACTTAAGCGTCTCCCGGTTCGGCTTCGCCGTAATCCTCATATTCCCTCTATTAACATTTGTTCACAGAAAAACTGGCTGAAACTTAGAAACTCTCAAAATTCTACGGCAATCGGAAAAATGAAGCGAATTAATAAATAAACTTATTAAACAAGAACCCAACTTGTATTTAATCGTTTTATTGTATGTGTTGCAGGGTGACGCTCGCACTGGGGTACCTGCCCCAGGAGTTGCTCGGCACGTCGCTTTACGAGCACGTATGCTCGCCGGAGCTGGCGTGTGTGGCGCGTGCGCACCGCGCGGCCCTGTTGCGTCGCCACGCGCTGTGCACGCCGCCCTACCGGTTGCGCCGCAAGGACGGCACCTACGCCTCCATACGGACCCATTTCAAACCTTTTCGGTGAGCAAGACCACGCCGTCTGACGACCCAGTTTGAGAATTTAATTTTATAGAAGCGGAATGAAGCACGATCGAACGTGTGGTTCGGGTCGAACCGGACTTCGATGGAGATCGGAATGTCAGATTTTTAAATATAAAATCGAATAACTGTATTTTCATCTCGTCAAATCAGTAAATTGAGCGAATTATTGATCACCAGAAGAAAAAAAGTCAGGTCTTACATTTCAAGGTCAAACGATCTCAAATTCAAAATCAAAAACCGATAGATAGCGTGTTCGAATTGTTATCGGAAGTAAGTCCACAATCTAAATTGTGTATGAATTCACATCTTGTTAATGTTTAGATGCCCTTAAATAGACACTTTCGGATTCTGTCACTTCATGAACGAATTGAAATAATAGCGGATGATGATTTCAGGAATCCCTGGACGAAGGACGTGGAGTGTCTTGTAGCGAACAACACCGTGGTGGCGGCGGAACCGAGCCGCGCCGCCGACTGCGCGTATGAAGCGTACGACGATCACAGTCAGTTTAAATTATTATAATCAACATTTATATTTTAATGTTAATATAAAATTGTAAGTTTATCCGCCGCAAGTTGGCAGATCGGAACTATTTTAAAACCATGACAGACTTCGTACGGTCTCGCCCGGCCCAGTCGTCCGCAGTGCGCTATACCCTCCACCGCCTAGCCTAGCCGTGGGTTTAACGAATAATGAAGATAACAATAATAATACGAACGTCAAGCTCGTACGTAAACACTCCCATTTCACCTACTGTAAGTCGGTTCGCTGCATTCCCATCTGCGATGTCGGTCGAGGTGTTGACTCGGTAACGACCCATTATGATCAGACCGAAACAGCAGCCGTGATATTTCGATCTGTTCGTCCGCACCGCACTGATGTCCGCCACGTTGCGATGTGTGCGACAGGTGACGGCGACAGCGACCTCGGCGGCGACGGCGTCGGCGAGGCGGAGATGCGGCGGCTGATCGAGTCGCGCGTCGAGTCGCACAAGATCGGCGCCACCATCGCCGAGCAGGCGCGCCGCAGCTCCTCCGCCGACCTGTCGCCGGANGCCGACCTGCTGCACGACGCTGTGTTCGCGCCGCAGGTGCCCCGCCCGCCCCTATCTACCTTTCACTGCTATCTCTGTAGTTTATAAACGATCCGGCAAACTTGGAAAACGTCAAATAAAGTGTGCGTAAGGGCACCGTATGTGTATTGCACGATAAGACGAGAGAACGTTGGAACGTTAGATCAGTCGTTACACGTAAGTATTCAAGTAGAATTCGTTGCTTATTTGATACATAGCACCGAATAGATACTAGTATCTGCCTTTATTGAATCAATTGAATGGTGCTCATGCTGCAGCCAATCTGTTCGTCACAACGTATTATTTCAATTTAAAACTTAACGGTAACCATGATACAAGCGAAAATGTTATGGCAGTATTCTCGTGTAACGCGCACTCTATATATGTAGATGTTTTTTGTGGCACTACTGCACAGACTGTACGGGACACACCGTACGTGTGTGTACGTGTTATAGTTTAAAGTGTAACCCTGCAGTGCACATAGGTGCACTAATTAATATGTATTAACTTTAAATAACAATAAATTTAGTTCACGAGCAACGTGCGCCGCGGGAAGTTTTCTCGTATCGCTATCGCATTCCGCGTTAGATTCTTTTTGGTACTTCGAAAGTGAACCAGGTCCTTGGTGTGTGCTTTAGTAAACCGGTGGTGCGGTCAGGCCAGAGCAGATCTCCGCGATTATGTCAGGATATTTCTTCTAAATTCGCGCGACAGGATTAGTGCGTCAGCAGCGGATATAGTTTACATTATCGCCACAGGCAGTGACAAATATGTATCATCGTCGTAATAGCGGTACTGGTACACAGGCATCACCTTAGCAATATCAGAATTATTTCAAGGAACACTCCTTTTTTTAAACAAAAATGGAACAAATATAATTAAGAAGTTTAAGAATATTAAAATCAATTTTACTAAAGACACAGCGACGCGTAGAAATCATGAATATGTTCAAAAATATTCAGCTCAAATTCATAAACATGCTTTTTATGGGGAGAGTTCAAACTTAATTATTCAAAATTGATAGACGGCCAAAGATTTAAGAAGTTAGTAAATTATATCAAACAACACGCTTATTACTCTTTGCTTACGTCAAAGAGGTGAAGGCGATGCAACCGAGCGACGAGTTGTTGAGTAGTGTTGTATTTTTGTGTTTTTTTTTTGTTGTTGATAGCAAATAGATTCAAATATCAAATAAGTGGGAGTTGGACGACGAGCTTCATGGCATTCATTGTAAGCGAAATTTCATTGAGAATTTGCACTTACAGAGGGAGAACATTCTTGGACGTGGGGATTTATCATGTAAAAAGGAATATTCAGTACATGAGATGTCCTACAAAGCAATCAAACGCTCGTTAAACAAGAAAATGTTATTATAAATGGTGCGTGGTGCACGTTCAGCAAACGAGTCCGCTGCTGTAGATACCAATATTCACCACTTTTTATTACCTCTATTCAAATTTTCACTAGACGACTGCGTCACTAAAGTCCATAAATGCAGCACTGAAAAGGCAATGTCAAAGATGAAGCCGCATCTCCATATTTCTGCGGATACTTATGACGCTATTTGAGAAATTATGGTACATTGGTACAACAATTCTCAAGCTATATTTTTTAACCAAATAAAGTTATGTTGAAACCAGATATATGTTAGTAAGCAGTCGTCATTCGAGCCGAAGAGTTCGTATGACACACAACTACCGAGTGTTTTGATAGCATCAACAACCATGGCGTGGATATGAATTTACGGGATCGATTACAAGTTCCTCTCTCTCTCTCTCCTTTGTAAAAAATTGGACATCGAAACATACGGTGATTACAAGGAAGCTCGCCGTGTATTCGGCGAGTCGCCCACCCCGGGAGCGTTTCTATCGTTTATTGAGGGCAAGTTTGTAGCACTGCAGCCGGCTGTTTATCAAACACACAGTGTTCATAACAGCCTACGTAACAAAAATTTAGGCAACTTCAAAATAATAACTTTGGTAGCATTCAAGTGGTGGAGTAGAAATTTCAAGACTTATTCAATTGTAGGAAATTTAGAAATATTACACTCGTTCACCGACGGGCGGCTGTTATTGAGGGCCGCTATTGTATTAATTGTTTATATAAGCATTATGACGCCGACTGTTTCCACGAAACTTTGCAAAGAATGTCAAGCGAATCATATATTACATAACGATACTTTTATACACCCCTTATCGTGTCGTCACCTTCGGAGGCGAACGATACGATAGTACGCTGTCGCAACTGACATGAGCACAGCACTAAGTGACCCGCGATACAAATCTCAAAATACGAATAACACTCATCACTGTCATCGCATGGTTCATCACAAAAAGTTGTACTCGTGTATCTAGTACCGTATCGTAAACTAATATGTGCATTCATTCATGGCCAGTTAACGCGGAACCTGTTTGTTGCCACGATATAGTAGTTTGTAGAGATCGTAAACACAAGTCACACGACCCTAACTCGTGGTTTTATTCCTGCTGCAATCTCATGAGATAGTACAATGAGTCTCTAAAAGGAAATAGTACCGTACACCTACAGGAAGGTTGTACGTTATAAACCGAATCTTTCATTATTTACGCTTACAATTCGTTTTTTGCAGCAATTATATATAAAACCTAACATCAAAGTCCCTGAGGTATCTTTACTTTGCAATACGTTTGTGACGTACGTCGACTTCGGAAAATGTAGGATTCGGAATATCGAAACTTATTAACTAAATTGCCTATCTAAAGTATCCGTCTTCACATAATTACGCGTACACGACGTTCACCATTATTACATCACACAGGTACATCAGATAGGTACGTTGAAGGAAGACGTTGTCGGTGTGCAGTGCGTAGTGAAGGTGAAATAGAAATGGGAGACTTTTGGGAGTCAGGGCTTCACGCTCAGTGCTGATGAAGAAACTTGTACCATACCTGATGTTCCCCCACGTCCCCTACGTTCTACTTCACCGAAGTAATGATCAATAGACTTTTTAAAGTCATGTTTTTTAACACAATATTAAATGTAATAAGTCATTTGTTTACTTTTCTCTTACGTTATTATTATTTTTTGTCTTCTTCATGTCATTATTTAAATCGGGAAGAAGTACCTACAGTGTGTCCCGTACACAGATTCTATATTGTATAATAATATGCCGTAATCGAAGTACAATGTAACGTTGTCCAGACCATGTATTTTTTTTATTAAATAACTATTTAATTTATTGCATCTTTTCTACAGAAAGTATATTTGTGTTAATGTAAAACGACTTAAAATCAAAAATTTGTTTATATTTTAAATAGTAAAATCGCTGATCTTCGATACACACATACACAAAAAAACAATGCACTAGGTATTTTGTTGTAAGTAATTTGTGTTCACTTTCAGTAGATGTTCGAGGTGTATATATACATATTTTCGCTTGTGACAAACGTACACTTTCGCAGTAATCTTGTAAATGTCGACCATTTTCGGAATGCCTGAGAATAATTATTTCAATACATTTACAAAATAGAACCGATAGGGATACCAATAAGTAACCTCACCTCCGCCTGACCCCCCGACGGCCTCTGGTCCACAGAACACGATAGTCGACAACATCCTGGGCGTGGAGGTGTCGCCGTTCCCGCAAGTGCGCAACAACGTGCCGCTGAGCGCCGCCGCCGCCGCCGCCGCGCTCGACTCGCCCCCTGAGCCTGAGCCGGTCCCCGCCGCCGACGCAGGGCTCTCTCCGCCGCACGCCTCGCCGCCGCTGCCGCCGCTCGGCTTCGACGGTAACGGCGAGGCCGCCATGGCCGTCATCATGAGCCTCCTGGAGGCCGACGCCGGTCTCGGAGGACCCGTCAACTTCTCCGGCCTGCCGTGGCCCCTGCCCTAGTCGATATAAGGGCGCGCTGACCGCCGGGGGCCGGTATACCGTGTCAATATACGGTGAAGCTGCCGACGACTGTTTGAATTCACGTTCGATACAAAAGGCAAAACAACTGTATCCGAACGTTACTGGAATAGTAAATAAATCTTTCGGTACCGTATTCGTCTTGGGTTACTATGCAATCTACATTAGACTGCGCGTAAAAATAAGACTCGAGTCGTAATAAAACTACATTCGTGAAACATGAAAGGAGCGTGACAAAGTCACAAAGGTGCACTCGAGCACACATATTTTTTGATGTTTTTTCTACATTGTACAGGAACGTTTATTTCGTTGTATACCAGCTGCAACGGGTGCTAACTCACGCGGCGACGTGGGGATGTTTGGCGACCAGTGGAATGTTAATTACCGCAATTTTACCCCCGTTGGGGATTTATTTAGTTTCCTACGTATACAACATATAATTACGACTAAACATTTATCCGTCGACGATCCCCAGGGGGCGGCGGTCGAGGTCGAATGTTAACCACGTACGTTTTATATTGTGAAAATCGCTTGTACTTTGTTATACCTAATGTTGATTATCATTATAACATATAATTTATTATAATGATTGGACGGTGCATGTCAATACATAAATAAAAAATACTTCATATATGTGACGATATAAAATAATTATCATATCGGATTGCGAAAATAGTATTACATTATTGTAAGTGACCTTCATAATGAACAGATTTGTCCACTAACAATCATGTCTAGGACATTGTGAGTTCGCCGTGTTCTTGTTCCATACAATCAAGTAGCGATTAGACTATTGTAAGCATAAATAAAAATAGGTGAAAATCTGTGAGAACGTTGTGTCGGAAATTACAGGAAAATATTTTTTATGTTTATTTTTTCATATCTAACGACAATATACCATGACATGCTCAATGTGAGATAAGAAAGAGGTCCAACTGCTGTTAAAGATCGTATATTAAATAATGTCAGATTTCATAGGGTAAGCGAGATGGCAGCTCATTAAATTTTTTAAAGTTATTCATTCAAACTAATGTGTGTGAATGTAATTGTTTATACCCAAGCTTTGTTTAAGAATTTGAATCGCGGTAGAGGAGCGATGCGATCGCGAGCGAGGACATCATCGAGAGATGCTCCTTCGATATTGAAGTTCGTGTCGCACCCGTTGCGCGCGCGGCATTTACGTTGTTACATTTTTTCTAGTTTAATAGAAAATAATTATTTTTATATTTTATTTTATTTCTGTGGGTTGGAAGTTTACTCTTCGTTTACTATTAATAATATATTATAATAAAATGTGCAATCTATGGTTTCATTGACATGGGCGTAGAGTTTACGCGAAACATTATAATCTCGGCTCCCATGTGAACGTTGTTTAATATGTAATACGGCGCACGCGTCCGCCCCGGCGCCGGCGCTCGTGTGCCGTTTTGTAATAGTGTTGTTTTGATTATTTTTAATTTACTTTGTTATACTGTAAATTAAAGTATATCATTAAATGTGTTGCATTACACATTGCGTTTAATTTTGTCGTTTCGGCGTTCATTTCAAGTTATTATAAGGTGGGTGACCTAAATAAAGCTTAGATCCTAATAAAGCCTATTTTTCAAATATGCCTCTTCGCGATTTCAAATGGCCGCCAATTCTTGTAGAAGTGTGCGTGTACATAACTAACAAACACAAGTACAGCAAGCCGGCCGTGCCGCGAACGTGTTGGAACCTGCAGTCGAAAACAATTGCGATGCGGGTCGCACGCTTGTTTTTATAAAATTCTTGCTGAGAAAACAGTAAGTATTTTCATTTTCATTCGTACATGGTTTGCTATATTTTGTCTATAGGATAATTATACGTTTAACCATCTCCTCAAAAATGTCAAAAAGCTATGTTATTTGTTTATTCTTTGTAAGTAATTGTTTATTTGTTTATTAATGTGCCATGCCCGAATAAAGCCTATAAAAAAATGTGTAGGCCTTATTACGACAACGTTTTATGTCAACTAGAAAAATATCACAATTAAACACTAAACTTTTGTTTTCAGTAACATCATGGAAAAAGGATTATCAGCTTCTAACACAAAGAAAAAAAGAGCTCAATGGACTTCGCTGCAGATGGAAAACGCTGTAGAAATGGTAAAAAAGGGTATGTTATCTACATATGCTGCTGCTGACAGATATAACATTCCAAGAAGAACCCTACGCAATCATCTAGCGAGTGGTTCGACTATGAGAAAACTAGGTCGGTCGCCTATATTAACTGTAGAAAAAGAAGCTGGACTTGTCAGAAGAATTGTACGTTTGGCTGATGTTGGGATGCCGTTGACTCCAAAGATGTTGCGGGTACAGGCTTTTTCATTCTGTAAAATTAAGAAAATTCCAAACACTTTCAACGATGCTAAAAATACCGCGGGGAAGAAATGGTTGAGTTTATTTCTCAAACGACACCCTGAACTTGCATGTCGTAAAGCACTGATGATATTGTTAGCGATCATTTTTCCAAATACAAAAGGGTGCTGGATAGACTTGGGATTGAACATAGGCTAGAAAACATATACAATATTGATGAAAAAAATTGCCGCATATCTTTGCACCATCAACAGGAAGTTTTGACAGCCAAAGGAAAAAAGAGAGTTCTTCAAATAGCAAATGAGCATGCTGAAAGTGTGACTGTGGTAGGTTGCGGAAATGCTGTAGGATCAGTTATCCCTCCAATTAAATTATTTAAAGGGAAGAGACTAAAGCCAGAATTCCAAGATAATTTACCACCAAGCTCTTTGATAAGGATGACGCCAAAAGGAAGCATGACGGCAGAAACATTCATAGAATTTATTAAACATTTGCATAAATATAGAACATCAAGACCATGTCTCCTAATATTTGATGGTGCAAAATGTCACTTGGACTTCACGATCGTCGAAGAAGCTGATAAGTGTGGTATTACTTTATATTGTCTTCCGTCAAATACCACGCACGAATTACAGCCCATGGATAAGTCTGTTTATCGTTCTTTTGAGCACCATTGGGACCAAGAGTTGATTAAATACGTCAGTCAGCACCCTGAAAGAACAATAAATAAGACGAGCTTCAATGTCATTCTCTCACAAGTGTGGCCGAAATGCATGACTATAAGCAACATCTCAAATGGTTTTCTCGCTACAGGGTTATATCCATACAACCCAGATGCTATTCCTGAAGAGGCGTTTGCACCTTCTGCGTTGTCAGAACTTCCAAATCCTCCAAGCAGTGAGAATATTGCTGTTTTATCTCCTGAATCCAGGGAACAAGAGATTTCAATTGCGACTGTTGAAGATTCAGATGGCTCAGGCACAGATAGTGAGAATTTGCCACTGTCTTTGGTCTTAAAAAAAATCCGAGTACCGAAACTCCACATAAGACAGAGAATCAAATAAAACCCACGTGTGAGTTTCATGAATTTTTACCAACACCTAAGTTTAAGGGTAGTAAGGCTGCTCCACGCAAGAAGTCTCTGAATTATAGAGCTCAAGAGATAACAAAAGATTTGTTTGGTGACAATGCTAGTATTTCCACATCACAGGGTACTGGAACTTCACCCAGGGTAAAAACGAACACAAATGCACCAAAATCAAAAAAAAAGATAAAATAGGTTGATTAATATAGTACTTTTACATGATTAGAAATTCTTTAAGTCTGATCTAAAAAAAACAAAAATAATTATAACGATCTCATTTGATATAAGTATTAAAAACATTTTGTATTAATTAAGAAGTTGAATGGTTATTTGTTTTAATTAAGGCTTTATTAAGACACAGGGTTTCCAATAAGGCCAAAATGATATTTTAGTTATTTGGCTTCACAAAAGTGTGATTTTTGTTTGCGAAGCAATTTTGTTTCTTTTATTACAAAGTTTAATAAATAAATATTAGTATTTAGATAAGTGCATTTTTTTTATAAACCTCCTAGTTACGTAATGATTAAATTAAGGTAGGCCTTATTTGGTGACCTTACCTTATATTGTATAATCGCTGACAGGTCAAGGTTTACAGTGGTTGAAATTTCTACATAAGTATGTATAAACGTTATTATCAGTCTATATGTAAACATGTACAAACAATAACGGTGAAAAAATCTGTACATGTTGTGTACTATCACTGACTATTCATTATTATTAAACATGATTAGATAAACAGTATAAAATTAGGTTATACGTAGAATATGATAGATGCATAGACCAGAACAAAATGTTTTTATAACTTTGTCCGATTGCGTGTTGTTCAGTACCTAAAAGTAACGGACCAATTTGAATGAAATTTAGTACGGCAGTAAGTTATCGTGAGGTCGCAGTCGAACATAGTTGGTCCAGCGGAAGGACCTCTTGCGGTGCCGCCACGCTGCTGCGATAAAAATGTTTTTAAACATTATTCACCTTTCGATACCTTGTACCTTCAGAACTCTACGTCAAATGCTCATTATATTTCACAGGAACTCCGAACCATTCTTATACATTAAAAAAAATTATCAAAATCGATTTCATACATAAATTCACACACACGAACATAGAACCTCCTTTTGTGAAGTCTGTTAAAAATATCTCCCTACAACGGTTTGTGCGGGCGCCAATAATGGATTTATGTTTTTTTTTAACAAAGGCTGAATAATTATATGTGAAACATATAGTGTACAACAAGTTTTTCTTAGTCACTGTTGGATATAGTTGTAGATTATAGTTATTTTATTTTTAATTTTTTCAATGTATCACACTTATAAATAGGCCTTCCTATATCCATCTTCTCCTCCCCAAGCAAACTAGCCTATATAGCGATTTAACTCTGTCTTGCTCTCAATTTATGTCGAACAGTGTCAGTCGTTATGACTACCGCACGCATAATTTTGAATGCGAAACGTTTGCAAATATATTCCTGTAATCGCTATATATTTTGGTTAAACTCGAGTGATATATGTGTAGAAACTGTAAAACTGAATGTATGTGTGATAAATATATGTTTGCCGTGTGCCACGTGCCTGCCATTGGAAGATTTCAAGTAAGTGCCCTTATTCCATTCCTTGTCTTACAGGTGTGTCATTTTTCAAAATGTACCAGAACAGCTGCGGGTTCCCGTAATTCCTACCTATTTACAAGATTGTAGTAGGTACACGGCACAAATTTACACGAACTATTACGACTCCACTGCTTTACTGGCTTTTCTATCGAAGGAAATCAAAATGGTATAATACCGTCATCAGTTTTACAGTAGTTGATTTACCAGCAATCACTTTTAATACCAGTCATTACTTTATTATATTCATAAATAAATTGCTACCATATATAGTTCATAACATTGAAATTTCGATAAAGAAAAATTCATAAAGTTTTAATTGTATTGAGACGAGTTCGTGAAAACGCCAAAATAATTCTACAGAGAGTTTATTTCACTTCCACAATCGCAGTCGCACTCGTTGATCGCAGGTATTCCGCTCCGTACGAAGAGAACTCTTCGCTTTCGACTTCTAGATCCAAAATATCCAAATGCCCCGCGGGTGGCCTTGTCCGCTTTCGTAATTTTATCGATTTTGAGACCTTCCGGAATTTTCTACGTCTTTCGCGTGACGTCAATAATGACCGCCGGAAATCGTTAGATCAATAGAGACTCGAGTAAGAACAACTGTGTACGTGATATTCGCAATTTTTGCCAACATATAAGGTGATTCGGCTGGTTGACCAGGCCTAATAGCGTGGCTGTTTTCAGTCATCCACAAGTGGTCATATCTGTGGTTTGTTATACCGGCTCTTTTGAATTTTGCCTCATCAGTCCAGAAGATTCGACGTAACACATTCAGCTCTTGACGAATTCTTCTATTGATCTATGCACCAAACTAAGCACTAAGCACAACACGAGCGGCGTAATCCGGTTCAATGAGGTTTTGCACTTTCTTAAAATGGAAAGAATGTAAACCTTCATTTTTTGACCGTTGTTGTTAGACTCCGTTTTTGAATTATTAGCGTGAATACCAGTAATAATTTAAGGTTTATTTGTTAGCCCGGCTTACTGCAAACAAATTAGAAGAAAAAAAACGATAGGTTAAGGGCCCGGTTTTTTAGGTAGAGCATAATAACTAATAGCAATAAAAAAATTCCAAGTTCTTGATCTAAAGTAAAGGTTTTAAATTATTATTTTTTGTAAATTTTTAACAAATTTGGTTTTAAATGACAGCAAATTAATTCATCATTTTTAAAGTAAGGTGACTTTCAAATGTGTAGATAACATAAGATCAAAAAAAACAGAGTTTCAATGAACTCGTAGAAATACGAGATATGAAATTTAAAAATGGCTCCCATTCAGAGGGGTGAGGGATGCGACCCCCCTTTGTATAGCTTTTTGTCGATAAAATTTGAAGTACAATACGTGGGTAAAATATCGGAAGTCCGATTCTAACCTAACCTAACCTAACACCCTGTATATGGTTGCAATTGCCGTAAAAAATAATTCTCGTAAGCTTCGAAAATCTTGAGAACCATGTATTTATTTTCACGAAAAGTTTCATGGTGTATGTAGACCATGGTGTTTCTTCATTCGAAAAAAAATTAACATCTCAATTCACTGTTCTTTTTTTTTAATTCCTGCAGTAACGCATCTAGGATTGCGGCGGCGGTCCAAGTACGCGACACTATACAGGCTTTTATCACTATCTACAGTAATTGGAGACGAATAAAAGTCATGAAGGAAAGATAATATACACTACATTGGTTTTACTACAAAACTAAACTAAGTCCTTGTTTGTTCTATTCGTTCTTGTTTCTTGTGATGGTCCTTAGTGATCCAATCGTCCATTATTAAATAAAGTATTAATTAAACATACATTAGTATTTTATTGTACGTATAGCTTTCTGAATTTAAATATATAGTTATTCCCCCGTCCATCACCTAAAACAAGTGATTTGATTCTCTCAAACTGTTTTTTTTATTTTGAAATTTTTTACCCTATAAACGCAGTAAAAGACAACGGAATTTACTTCATTATTGTCCAGCTGATATAAAGGTTGATTTCTTCGCAAGAAATATATAAAATACTACAATATCACATTGGAAATATTTTACCAACGTTGGAATTGAGCAGTGAAGAGAGACAGATAAAATTCATAAAATTGAATTTGTTGAAAGTCAAATATACCTACCTACCTAAGTTTAATAATAGACAAAGAGTTTAACAGGACCACTCACGTTAAGGCAAATAATTATGCATTATGCTTTGAGTAGTTATGTATGTACTTTCATAAAATATAATAAATACATAAAAAGCAGTATAATTTAATATTAAAGGGCAGTTTCGTAATCACTACAATATACATATTTAGATCCAGCAAGATATTATCCGTACCTACATATAAAATGTAAATATTCAAAAATTAAAGAAATGTTTTTCAATAGAACATTTAGGGAATTAACGTAATATCCGACATGTACAAGAGCTGTTACACAAATGCTTGCAACTTTATCTACTTAAAGGCAGGACGACGCCATCTACTGCAAGGTGGCTGAAGATGGAAGACCATACCGCCATCTATGAAAAAGTTGTATATTAGCGACAGTGGGGATGTGGGTAACTATATAATGAGCGACGCATGTTTTGCGCGCGCTCCGTCCTCCTCCAAAACCTTCACCAACTGGGAAGGCTATAGGAATTTAATGTCCCTAATTCACCGCTTACTATCTTCTCCGACTACTTCTTTTTTAGATAAAATAAGTTAATGCTTGACGACAATCGCACCTGATGGTAAATGGTGATGAAGTCTAAGATGGTGAACGCACTAACTTATAAAAGCCTATTCACCGTCCTCTTGAAGACTCCCACATCGTATGTAGCCGGAAACACCGACGCGGGCAAGTTATTCCAGTCCTTTGCAGTGCGCATAACAAACGAGGACGCAAACCGCGTCGTCCGTGTAGGTGGTAGGTTCACTACGAAAGGGTGGATATCTGCCGTACGTCGAGTTGTTCGATGGAGGAACGACGATGGGGGAATTAATTCAAACAATTCCTGCGCACACTCTCCAAAATGTACCTATGTATAGTGCGTATAGTGTATATATGTATAGAAGACCGAGAGGCTGGCAACCTTGCGCCTGTGCTCAGGGCTTTGCAGTTTGGTTTCAACCAGATCTGGATCACCAATGAGCCTCTGGATCACCATTGATACAGATATGTGTTTCCCACGTATAACTTTTTATATGTCACTTAGTCGAAAAGGTAAGGTAGTTGTTTTGTTACATATTTTTTCCCGTGTTTATCTGTGTATCTGCCACAAAAAATGGCTCTTCAGTTCCGAAGCAAAAATCCCGTATTTAATAATCTGGAAGGATTAAAAATCAAGAAAAAAACCAGAGTAAGCTCAGAAAATATCTAGGCCTGTATTTGGATAGCCGTGTTACATGGCACTCACTCTTAGAAAAGCTACATTCTAAACTATCATCTATTATGGGTAGATTTCATATTATTTCGTATGATTTCGTAGATTTCATATTAGGTATAACTAAATGGTTTCCAAAATCTGTAAAATATATTATATATAATGCCATCGTCAAACCATATCTTGACTACTTAATAGAGGTATGGGGAACTGCTAGCAAAACCAATTTAAAGTCGCTACAAATATCACAAAATAAAGTAATTAAATTACTATTCCATTACGCTTACCGTACTCCCAACAAAAAAAGTATATAAAGAAACAAAATTAATGACTGTACCAAATTTTTAAATATAATACTTGTTCTTAGTTCCAAAACATTTAAACAAAGATATTAATTCTAAAATATTATTTACAAAAAAAGGACAGTTTCAAAGCCGAATAACAAGACAAAGAAATAACATCTGCTTTAAACTTCCGCGAACTAATTATGGCAAAAAAAATGTACTGTACGAAGGAGCCCAGCTATCTATATAGTAAATTACCTAATGATATAAAAGAAATACAGTCATCAACCTTATTCAAAAAAACATTAAAATATCACATCTTAAAAGATTTCGTCAGATATTGAAAACTAATGTTATTATATATATACATGAAAACAGCTTATAAACGTGGCTCAGAAGTGTAATGGGCCTGTAGTTCTTCAAAAGAGCTTTATCGCCCTTCTTAAAGAATAGCGTCACCACACTTCTGCCCCACGCTTCCGGGGTAGTTCTAGTATTAATGACGGAATCGAACAGTTTTTGGAGCGCCACTAAAAGGGGTTTCCCTCCAGCTCTTAGCAGCTCTGTTGTGATTCCGTCATCTCCCGGTGCCTTGTTGTTTTTAAGCTGTTTGAGAGCTTCTCCAATCTTATACAGGCTGACGTCCGGGATATCCTCTGTGTAGTGTCGAGTCAGTTTAGCTCGCTTGTCGCTCTCCTCGCGGGGAGGTGGAGCTTGAGAGGAGGCATACAACCGTCCGTAATATCTCTCAATCTCTCTCAGAACTTCCGGTTTCGACGAAACCATAGTGCCGGATTCGGTCTTCAACCTCGTAAGCTGACTTTGCCCAATAGACAAATCCCTGGCGAACACTTTGGAGCCCTGGTTTCGCTCAATTGTGATTTTTACACGATTGGCGTTGTGTTTTCGTAAATCGCGTCGCCTGCACTTGGAGATCTGTTCATTGAGCCGTCGGTATTCCCTCATAGAGGTTGGAGACTGCACACATAGTTCTCGTCGATCCCTCATAAGACCAAGAGTTTGTTCTGAGAGAACCCGAGATCTACCACTAGGGTGGGTCTTGAAGTACTTCGACCCTACCTCGTGGACTGTTGTTACCATCCTGGTGTTAAACTCGTCCACTGACATGCACGGTTCTAGGCACGCAAAACGGTTTTGCAGCTCAAGTTGAAAGTTATCGGATCCCTGGATTTGGACAGATGTTGGGCGAAGCGTAGACTTCATAAGGCGTGACCGTTCCAGCTTCAGGTCGATATTTAATGTGCCTCTTACAAGACGGTGATCACTTCCGGTTTTGAACCTGCTGATCACAGAGACATCATTAAATATGTGCCGTTTGTCTGCCAGAATGAAGTCTATCTCGCTTTTTGTGGAACCATCAGGACTTATCCAAGTCCACTTGCGTTGTGGCTTCTTTCTGAAGAAGAAAGAAGCCACAACGTCTTTCTGTCTTTTTTTTCTTTCTTTCTTTCTGTTTGCAAGGGTCCTCACAAATCGGATTGCACGCAGGCATGACGACTTCCAGCCTCCCGAACAAGCTGGATTCCGAAAAGGCTACAGCACCATGGACCACATACACACACTGCGTCAGATTATACAAAAGACCGAGGAGTATAATCTGCCGTTGTGTGTTGCCTATGTGGACTATGAGAAAGCCTTTGATTCTATCGAGACCTGGGCGGTACTAAATTCTCTCCAGCGGTGCCAGATCGACTACCGGTATATCGAGGTGTTGAAGTGTTTGTACTCATCTGCCACCATGTCCGTCAGAGTACACGGCACAGCAACGAACCCCATCCAACTGCAGAGAGGTGTCAGACAAGGGGATGTCATATCCCCAAAACTGTTCACCGCTGCGTTAGAAGACGTGTTCAAGCTGATGGAGTGGAAACGACGTGGCATCAACATCAACGGCGAATACATCACACACCTGCGATATGCCGATGATATAGTCATCCTGGCGGGTTCCCTGGAAGAACTTGGTACAATGCTCGGGGACTTGAACAGTGCCTCACAACGGGTGGGTCTTAAGATGAACATGGACAAGACGAAAATCATGTCGAATGTCCATGTCTCACCCGTACCGGTTGTTGTTGACGGCGCTGCTCTCGAAGTTGTAGACGAGTACATTTACCTAGGACAAGTGATCCAAATGGGTAAGTCCAACTTCGAGAAAGAAGTCACTCGTAGAATCCAACTCGGATGGGCTGCGTTCGGGAAACTACGTCATATCTTGTCGTCCAAAAAGTTACCTCAGTGCCTGACGTCGAAGGTGTTCGAGCAGTGTGTGTTGCCAGTGATAACATATGGATCCGAGACGTGGTGCTTCACTATTGGCCTAATGCATAAGCTCAGAGTCGCCCAGCGGGCTATAGAACGAGCTATGCTCGGTATTTCTCTACGCGATCGAATAAGAAACGATGAAATCCGTAGACAAACGAGGGTGACCGACATAGCTCAGAGAATTAGCCGGCTGAAGTGGCAATGGGCTGGGCACATAGTTAGAGGAACCGATAACCGTTGGGGAAGAAAGGTCCTCGAATGGCGCCCACGTCTCGGAAAAAGGAGCATAGGACGCCCCCCGACCAGGTGGACTGACGACCTGAAGAAGATAGCGGGCATCTGCTGGATTCAGAAGGCACAGGACCGGTCAGAGTGGCGCAAGTTAGGGGAGGCCTATGTCCAGCAGTGGACCTCCAAAGGCTGATGGATGGATGATGATGATGATATATACATAAAATATTATTTGTAAAATTTCATTTCCATCTTAATAATAGTGATAAACAAGTGTAGTAATGTCATTGCCAACACTTCCTATCAGTGAAGCTATACGTAATTGTTCATTAACATTTCAAATTACCCACAAAGTTTATTGTATTTATAAGTTTGCTTTCTATATACCGTCCTTCTTTGCAATTTTTAATTATAATGATTATCATGTATTTCTCATGTTAATTGAACTTTATATTCTTTTTGAGAAATAAATATCTTAAACCATAAACCATAAAATCTATCAAATCTGTAGTTGTAGCATTAAAGGTGCTAAAGCCATTTCAAGTTTCAATCGCTTCTCCTGTAAAATTTGCAATTTTCAGTTAACGAATTATGTGTAGGACGTGTCAATATAAATTACATTAATTTATATCTCTTCAGATTTTTGAGACTGATAAATTATAAAAAAAATGTTTTGACCCCTATAACAATAACACAGTCTACCAACATTAAAATATTCTATATAGATAATCCAAAATACCGAAATTGGCGATCCTGATAAAACTGCGCGAGCATGTAAAATATTATTTTATACATTTAAAATAAAATTATTATTTATTTGCACACCAAATGTAATCATTTACAGTAAGGCAATTGTCATTTTTACTTTTTACTATTGACTAGATGTAATTTATTTTGTTCTTGTGCGCATGCAATTATTTCTTAACCTACATACACACTCTCAAGTTACATGCAAATGAAAAATATATCACATGCAGCAACAGAAATACATAAATATATATACATACATAAACATATATACAACAGAAATAAATAAATACAGAAATACATAAATATATAAAGATAAAAAAGACATTTTTTTTATTTTCCCTTAAACGACAGTACTTTTTAGCCTTTACTTTGAAGTTATTCTTAATACCTATCATCACAATCTCTTGCTAAATGCTTTACTCAAATCTTTACAATACATAGAAAAAATCAACAAACAAAGTTTACTAAATAAACTTATAATTTATCTTTATACACATAAAATTCAAGAATATCAAATTGTAAATGTATTAAAATCAATGTTTATAAAAATTCTTTTTCTTCCGACATGAACTTGACAATCACACGTCAGAGTGTCCAAAAATGTATTCTCACTCTGTGTGTACTCTGTGGTCAAGATACTTATCATTTTTAGTATTGCCAGTATAATATGCAGTTTTTCTACTAATATCAGTCCAATACTTATTGTTACCTATTACTATTTAGTCTTAGTCTTACTCGCAATGTGTAATGTATGTGTGTGTAAATGTGCTTTAATTTGACTTAAGCAGAAGTTAAAATATTAGATTAGTATATTTTTATTTCATTAGTTTAGTGCGATACGATTAGAGAAAAATTGAAAAATGGCAATATTAGAGAATTTTTTTTAAACCAAGCCTACTGTTTTAACAGTCGATTTGCTGTTTTAGATTGATGCCCTTGTTTTTTGTTTCATTCCTAATTTTTACTGTTTACCAATTAACGTTCAGCTGTGCCTTGATAACCACTATGTAATAAAACTCAATAACACTAGATGGCTAAGATGCTTACCATAGAGCAGCGCCACTGTGGAAAGATTATTTTCAACTATAAATATTATGAAAACCCAATTACGAAACAGAATATCGACTACAACTATTAAAGGTGCATTACACGCTAAATCCGAAATAATAGATTGCTACTCATTAAAGCTATAGAAAGGTACATGAAGATATTTAGCAAAAATATGTATGACTTTAAAAAGGAAAATGATTCTGAAAATACGGGAAGATGAGGCAATTGAGGATAAAAGTGGAAAATATTTTACTTTCATGTTTGTTTTTTATTATGTTATGAACAATATTATAATATAATAATGTAGTGAGTCCTGGTAACTAATAAAAGTAGGTAACTGTTTTTATTATATGAGGAAAGCATAAAATCTTGCTTTTTTTACTTTATCTATTGTTTACTCTTGTTTCTTTATTGGTGAGCTGTTATTTTATAGTTTCTTGAGGCTGGCAACTCTAATGTGCTAGTAGGATTTCGCATATTTCAAACCCAAAAATAGTAGTATCTAAAATTTTTGTATGGTCACATTACACTCAGTGACGTCATTTGTGTTGTGTCGTTATGTTATCGTTGTCTTTCCGATTATCGTTTTATGATAATAATAATTACTTAGCTATTCATTTCAATCGTTTATTTTGCAAATCTAACCATCATTGTTAATGTTACAACACATTCTACCCTCAAAATATGTTTTAATTAAATCATTACCGAGGGTAGTCATTTATATCTTAGCCAGTCTCGGCTGGCTATGAGAGATTCTGAATATTATCAAGAAGACGGAGGTGACTGAGGGCTAAAGTAAATGCAGGTTCCACAGGCAGGTAAGATCATCGATCTTAAAACGCTAAAAGTTGATCCATTTATTCGAGCCAGCGTTTTTAATGCGTCATTGGCATAACACTAACGTGCTAAAGCGGATCCATGTGGATTCGATCACTCCAACTGCTGTGCTCAAATGTTGAAAAACAATTTATTGTAATTAAAATTACAGCTTAGTTTCCTGAAACAAATGTAGCAAGAAATACTGAAGCGAATCTCGGGACTGATAGTGATGTGTCTAGTTGTCTCCGTTGACATAGAACATAAAAATATAATTTAGAAAAATAATCCTTTATAACAAATCAAAGGAATTGGCTCACTTGTAACATGATGGTATTTGTATTTATATTTGTTTTGATAGTAATAAATTTAACTACCTACTTATTTAAAATGATGCACAATGCCGATTGATAAATATAGAGTTGGATTTAATAGCTCAGTATAGTCATATAATATGCCCCAGTGCAAGTGAACGGCTGGGGGTTAATAATATTTGCACAAAAATATTAATGAATAATAATAAACTCGAGGTCCTATGGGTTTAGTTTTTTCCTACATTTTTTATTTACAACTGTTAACACAGTTTATGGATTCAAGGTATTAAAACGTACCAAAAATTCAGTGAAAAAAAATTTTTGTTTATTTTTATTTCTAAAAAGCTTGACAGATACCTGCTGAACATCATTCTTTTTCACAATATTATTAAACTACATAATATTCCCTACAAAATCTCAGAACAATGTTTGTGCCTATCTCAAACTTGTCCTGAGAAATAGCTAGTAAATAATAACAACAGAATGGAAAAAAACTGTAAACACAAAAAAATATAATAAAAATAGTGCAACATGTCTGTATAATGTATATTTAGTATAGATGTAATATAAATAAAAATAAAAAAATTTAAAAAATATATTATTTTTTATAGATATATATATTTAAGTGAGTAATGAGGTGAAGTGATGGGGCTACCATACACAAAAAGTTGCACTGGAGCAGAGCATTGGGCTAAAGAAAAGTATTTATTTATATTACAATGGGGTTCACTTGGAAAAAGCAAACCACATGAAATTTTAATAACAAATATTTATTAGTATCCAAAAACAATACATAAAAATTTATATCTGTGATAATATTTAATTTAGTTGCCAAACATTATTGTTAATTTTTAAATGATTTTATAAGTATTGCCAAAAAAGGTAATAAACATTTTCTACATTAACAATTTTAAATTATGACAATTTATATAAATTTATTGTCAACAACAAAGTTTAATACTAGTAAATTTCGGGCGCCTGGATGGCCTAATCCATCCTATATAAAAATAAATTTGGAAGAAATTCTAATAAGAAATATTATCCAACAGTAAACAGACTTAAGATTAACTAGAATGAATTAACCTAGTCTTAAAATAAATCGTATATGTTGAATTATGTTGAATGCCTAGTTCTTCAGTTTATAAGATAATAAAATTACATACCAGAATGTAGCAATCCAAAATTATGACATTTTAAACAAAAATGATCAAAATAAAAGGCGGGTGCGGTGTCCTAGCGCACGTTGTAGGTACCGGCAATCCGTCGTTTCAAAAAGAAGGTAGGCAGCAGTGACGCAGCATAATGGTGTCGAAGTGATCCATTGTAGTATTTAAAAAAGTTATTTTATAGAAAATAGAAAATTTTGAAAGCCTAATCAAAATTGAAAAAAATTAAAAAATAAAAACGCTGTGGACCAAAGAGAAAACACAACGTTAATTTCGAAACAGAGTTATCACCTAATTCCAAATTAAAAATTACGAAATTTGTCAATGAAACTTACCCGGGAAATCCGGTGTATTTCACATAATATTCCATTAATTACAACAAAAGATACTCAATTGGAATCCTGTAAGAATGTAAATACTATATGAAATGTAAATTCGAACTGGGAATTGAATTTGAGACGAAATATTTTTACGAAACTTACCATGAGGCAAAGTTAATCGCTCATTATATGGCGAATTCACAACAAAATTGATAAATTAAATGTAACAGCAAGCATTATAGCTTCTAAATCGAAGGCTAGTTACATTATTTTTTAAATTAAATTAAAATAGAAGAAAAAGTAGAAAATTCACATTACGAATGTCCTTGACTATCGAAGGTCGGCCGGAAAGTGATTAACAAATCGGCAACGACAACATCTTAAAAATTTTAGAAAATATTTTACCTCGGCATCAAGCCATTCAGCCTAAACGAATGAAAAACATAGATCATAAAGTAACTAACTTGCATATCACTAACTGCAACGAAACAACGCGCATAAGTGCCATCTCAAATTTGATTCTGAAATTAATAAATGTCAAATGTCAAGTGACAGCTTGTCAGCTCACTAAGATTAAAAATTAAATTTACAGATTTAAGTCTGAGCAAAAGAGTAGGGGTGGACGAACAGTTAATCAAGTTTAAATCATCACCAAATTTTCAAGGAATGAAAAAATTTATTAGGTCAAAAATAGACAAAACAGAGACATCGAACCGATCATCGCCAAATAATCTTCCGGATCCGCCGAACTCGGAGCCTTACGTTATCAAGCAGGATCTGCAACCCGCGCCGGACACGCTGGAGTCGACTTCCGACACCCCTCTCAACAATGCGGACATCGAACATGAAGAGTATCAAGGTCTGAAAGAAACGGAGCCACCTGAGAGCTTCCCTGCGCAGGACGAAGTCAAGAGATCGGAGATTAACGGAGAGGAGGTCGGCAAACCCCCCGAATCTACCATCATGTGTAGGGACTTCATCAGAGGCACCTGCAAGAGACCCGGCACGTGCAAGTATGCACACAAATGCGACAAAACGCAGCTTTTCGGAGTTTACACTTTCTGTCGAAACTTCCAAAATAAAATATGTACTTTGCCCAATTGTAAGTACGTCCACGCGTCGGTGTTCGAGGAGCAGGAGTTCTACCGCACGGGCAAGCTGCCGCCGCACGTGTTGGCGCCCAAATGTCAGCCGTCGCCGGCGCCCGGAGAGTCAGGTCAGCGCCACCTCCGTAGCATTTAAATACCGTTATTTCTTGGACTTTTACAACCACTTGCATATCTGTGACTCTTAAATTTTCTCCAAATTAACTCACACTAAAATTTAAACTTGCCATTTCTAAAGAATCACTCATTTGTCACACCATTTCGCAATGTAATCAGAATGAGAATTGTTATTCAAAATGTCGTGTAAAAACAGCTGCGGCTATGTTGTTGTACGACGGCACTTGCTCAAACGAGCTGTTTCAAATGGTCTATGTTATGTTACAGAAAGCCGAGTCGAAATACCGACGTCATTTTCGAACCCACCTCCTGCGTTGCCCCCGAGGTACTTACTAATCTTTGTCATGTGTGATGTCTTGAACCGATGAATATTTAATAATCGTCTCTTCAACTTTGTTTACAGCATGCAAGCAAATTCGACGATATTTGCTTGTCTCCCAACTAGCGCATCGGAGCCGAGAATGTTTCAAGAAGAATGTATGTACTATTTAATTTATATTCGCACCACCTCACTGCAACGTTTTACAGTTACTCACCGTGCTGCACGGTTACAAACCATACTGTCCCACTGCTGAGCTACGATCACCTCTCACAGAGTGAGGGGGAAATGCCACAGTTCGCCAAGCTAACCAAGTGCAGGTCGGCAGGCTTCATATATCTTAGAGCACATTTTGGAGTCGAGTACGCAGGTTTTCTCGCGATGTGTTCTTTTTCGAGGCAAGTGATAATTCATTTGTAATAAGCACATGATTTGAAACATTCGAACATTCTAACTCGCGTCCGCCGTACGCTTCTCTCAATTATAAGAAACTACCACGACAACAAAGGCGGTCGAATAAGCCTGTATTCACAATTTTGCTTCTGTGAGTCTGCCTGATTTGCCTAAAATCCTACGTGTTACGTCAAAACTTAGCGAATAGTATTTAGACCAATAAGATTGTTGGTGTGCTCATTCCCGTCCGATTGACTTACACTTTATATAATTAACCTAACCAACCCCTAACGGTCGAGTACCGCAGTGAGTTGACACTGTGTAGTGTCGATGAACGTATGAGAAAGACTGTACGCCGACATCACTCGAGACTGAGAGTTCAATCCGTAGTTAAAGGGAACATTTATATTTTTCATGGCTCGACTCATATTCATTTCGCCATCTGAAAAAATCTGTTTCCCCGCGCAAGAAGACTGTCTCTTTCAATGTAATTTAAAGGCGGTCACGTGCTTTCGGGACACAGTAAATAATAAACTACACTAAATACATACCTATTATTACATATAATATTATACATACTAATATTTATTGACATTGGTATTTATTGATAATATTGGCATCGGCGCGATTTGGAACGTTTTAAGTATAATAACAGCATATTCCTTATCTGTGGTGTTATTGACAGAACTTCAATCGGATGCACAGGAAGCGTGCACATAGCTAATCAAATGTGTTTTGTAATGTAATATTTACTAGATTTTAAGGAATACATTTTGCAATAAGTTACACGATGACAAAAATGAGTATGTTTGAAGCAGTCGGCTCGATGCGGGACAACTACGGCGAGCCTCCACTCAAGAAATGTAGGAACTGCGACACCATGGATATCAGGTCCGTTGCAACATTTACATACAATTCCGTGTTTTAACGATAGCACGCTAAGTATGCCCAGTAAAGTGTAGATTTACCACAAATCACGTACTTGTTTATTTTATTACTTTTTTAGTAAAAATATGTTCAAAGTTCATCATATGCGCCTACACAATAATATATAGATCGTTTCCAATCTCCTACTAATGTTGTTTTAGATTGCGGTGCCATAACGATTTGCTGGAGATGAAACGGAAAGCGATAGATGACTGGAAAAGAAAAACGGCCGAAGTTGATAATAAAAAAGAAAAGATGGGGATGATTCTAACAGCCCTGCTGAAACTGGCGGTGAGCGTGCCACTTATCTGTGTGTACTCATTGCAGGGAGTTCAGTTCGACGCGCCTCACGACATGCGTTCACTTTTGTTGCAGAACACGTCCGCTCCGTCCGCCGGGCCGAGTTCCTTGTTCAACATCAGCGGCGCCGATAAATTCAAGGTCGGTCGTCGTCGTTACACGGACATTACTCGAGCACGTAGTTGAAACAACGATTCTACAGTTGTATAGTTTGGAGATACCAAAAGCTCTGAAAACTTTGATTATTTACCGTATGTTCTACATAGAACATGTTCAGAACTATAAATACATATTTATAGTTCTGAATTTTTGACGAGTCAAAATTAAAGTTCGTTACAATGCACTACAGAACCTGGAACTGCATGGATTTTGTAGTAAAAAAAAATCAGATAATAGAAATAACAATGTTGTGACGTGTGTGTACGTATGTGTTTCAGATATTGGAACAACTCGTCAATTTGAATTTCAACAACAGAATTACCGTCGGCAGCGGGGATAACTCTAGTGCGGTGAGTGCACACAAGCAATTTCTTCGAAATTTGTTTATAATTGTATTAAATTGAACATTAATTATTGTAAGGATTTAATGGAAGGGCAGTGAGCAATTTAAGTGGCAATGGGCGGGGCACATAGTTAGGAGGACCGATGACCGTTGGGGCAGAAATGTTCTCGAATGGCGACCACGCACCGGTGTCGGGTGACGCTCAGTGGGTAGACCCTCAACGAGATGAACCGACGATCTGGTGAAGGTCGCGGGTAGCCTCTGGCTGAGGATAGCGCAGGACCGATCGTTGTGGAGATCCTTGTGGGAGGCCCAGCAGTGGACGTTGTCCGGCTGAGATGATGATGATGAATGAAAGGACATGTGATAAAATACCCAGAAAGACAAGACGGCCTCTTATCGTTTATAACGGTACCGCCAGCACAATGTTTGAAGGACAGTGTAGTTTCGTTTGTGACGTAATGTTGAGTCGGTGCTGGAGTCGGTGAGCGCCTCTTGTAGTTTCATACGTTTGTGTGTAGCATATGCGACGTGTGTAAACATGTATGCAAGTGCGGGTTTTGCAGTTCGGGAACACGATGTTACTGATACTCGTTTATTTATAACGATACACACAGGAATGGAACGTCACGATAAGGGCATTTATAACTTACAGGGTCTGCTCGGGGACAACTTAAGCGTGGCGACGATGGTGGCTAATTTATTATCCGATCATCAGTCTCTCTCAACGGACGCCGGCCGGAGGGAATGACGCAACGCCGGCCCATAAGGCCCGTCAGGTGCTACATCGAAGTCGTTTCGCGCTACCTTCGCTCCCTCGTCGTCGCCTATCACGCCTCCCAGGTGACAGTGGTCGTACGCTCTCCGACACGTGTCCAAGTCGGACCCCAGATTCTACTTGCACCATCAATTCAATAAATCCGCCTCCCAAACCCGTATGAGGTTTCCGTTCTGATTCGCGGATCCCACTCTGGGGTACTACTCGAATTCTTTTGAGAGTTGTGATCAGACCAACTACCGCGCCGACGCCTTCCAGTCCTCTCCGCCAGATTTTCAGTTTCGCCCGCCATTAGATTTCCCATCGTTCCTTCCTACTCCTCAATATTTCCAATGCCCCATGATGTCAATGTTTCCAGACTACTGTTGCTCTCATGTTGCATGTAACGTAATGAGGAGTAATTATTTGTGTGGACAGGGTCTACCTGTCCATTCTGCAGATCCTTTCATCCTTCATCCCGAGTTTCATCACAGGAATCAAATGTTTCCGAACCAAAGGTTCCGTATGTCTCGGAACTGCAGGTACCGAAAGTTTCAGGACCGCAGATACCGAACATTTGGGGACCTCTCATTCCCGCCGCGCTTGGGTCCGAGACCTGGATTTCGACTGTGGAGGACAGCCCAGAACTACGCATAAACCTGATCAAATGGAGTGACAAACGCTTCTTTGTCGTCATCACGCACCGACGCGCGTCGCCCTTTGTAACGATAATAAAAAAATATAAAAAAGTCGAGGTGCTTGTGTATTTCTTTGATCAATTTACAGGTGGACGTGGGTCGTGTCAACTCGGTTGAGACGCGCTTTACAGGATACCCGTGCAACGGTCCCATTCTTTACACTTTTAATATAGTACCGGGTGTCGGAGATAAACGATATAGGCCCCGAATTGCTTTTGCGTTCGGCAATAACGTTTAATTTTAAGTAGTTCGTAAGATTTTAATCATGACAATGTTATTATGTGACTTAAATATTATACATTGATGCCTATGCTAATGTAGGCTCTGCGATTTTATCGTTAAGTTAGATTGAAAGTCATCGCGACACTCGTGCACGAGTTCGATGTTTCCATGTGCTGACATCTTGTTTTTTAATTATTGAACGTATTACGATCGATATGAAGTTCATGTGATCGAAAGTTTTTTTAAGTAATGTTACGTGGGAAAATCTCATGCACTTGTATGTTTTGCACCAACTGAAATGTAAGTTTTGTATTAAGGAATATAAAAATATGTAAACATTAACTGTATCATTGTGTGTGCGTGTGATTTCCATATTTTACTTAATTTCATGCATTGCGATATTGAGAATGATTGAATTATTAAAATATGAACGAGCTTTCAATAATCCATTAAAATTTTAAGGGAGCGTTCCGGACGTTAAATTGAACACAGTGTTGCTCTCTGTCCAAATAGATCTACATCACGTGTACTCGTGAAACTGATCTGCATAATTTTGTTATTAATTATCAAATTATTCTGAGTTTTCAGAGTACTAGTAGTTAAAGATACGAGGTTTTCTGTGACAACTTACACGAAGGCCGTTGAAGACTAAACTTGCCTATTTGATCAAACGATCAAAATTTCATTAATTTTTAATAATTTCAAACTATTTAGCTTCGAATCCATAATATGAACCTGACTTTGACGCGTGACGTTTTCCTCTTAGTCCTTATTCTATGGTCGTTGCCAGATATACTTGTGATCAAAAAAAATTGAATTAGGAAAGAGTGATAGAGGGGGCATCCATACAACGTGTTCGCTCAAGAAACATACCACACCGAGATTTATTCTATTCGACTAATACACTACAAAACACACATTGACCTGCTTAATTGTGGTGGTGTTAGATGTCAAACGTCGTTCACCACGTCCCCTCCATTACCATATGAATTGAGTCGGTTTGCTCGTAATGCACGACTGATAACTATAATATTTCAATTTCGTGTTGCCACCTAGCGCGCCAAGCGATTTCTCAAGGCCTGCCATCAGCTTGTGAATTAACTAATGTATGATGTAATGTGTTCATTTTATTTCTTACATATGTATTTCGTCCGATTAAGGTTGATTTCATCCTTAAATTGAATCGGTCGAAAGATTTTCGTAGTAATGTAAGTAGTTTTAATTTTCCATCGACGCTCATTATCTTTTCAAAGAGATATAACAAATGAGCTAAAAAAAACATTCGACCCTAGAGCTGGTAGCTTTCTCGCCTAGCGGATAAGCATCGCTATACAAACGAGGGAATGCTGCCAACGCTTTGGGTGCGACGCAACAAGGACCTAGTTATATATACATTAATTTTATTTTAGTTTCACTTTTGTTGCAACATTGTTGATATTCATACTTTGATTGATTGATGATTTTTGATTAACTAATACTTCGATCGGGTTGTCGCATACTCAAATTAGATTAATGTTATGCTTAAATTAGGTAAATTTTGTGCTCAAATTCAGTTGATCTCATACTCAAATTAGATTATTTTTATGCTTAATTAGGTTAATCTTACATTCATGCAAATTAGGTTGATCTTATACTCAAATTCAATTTATCTTATACTCAAATTAAATTTATCTTATACTCAAATTAAATTTATCTTATACTCAAATTCAGTTGATCTCATATTCAAGTTAGGTTCATTTTGTGATAGCAAAGAGATTTTTTTTTATTAATTGGTAAAGTTTTCTATAAGTTTTCTATAGTAAAAAAAATACAGAATCATGATAGATCAAAAGTACCATACGTACCCAGAATGTAAAATTTACCCTGATTGACTAAAAAAAGGGTTCCTACTTTTGTATTATATTTCATAACAAAAGAAAACTGCCAATTTGGTCGAGTCATTCTCTACTGATGATCTTTAATACATTGTTTTTTATTTATGTTGATATATAATATTTTACAAACACAGAAACATTAAATAGAGGAGAAGTGAAAAAAAGCGGTAAGTGGTCCGTGTCTCTTCGACATGTTCAAAATGATCATATCACAAGACAATGGCCGATAACCGTAGTTAGTTTCAACTGTTATTGTGAAAACATATCGAAATATGCCGTGTTTTTCAGTGGTTTGCTGCAAAAATCGAAGCTAAACAAAAATACTTTAGGAACAATGGAATGCTATATATATAATTACTATATGCCCGTATAAGAATTTCATTGTATTTGTCTTGAAAACATTAAAAACCACAAATAAATGAATATTTGGACCTTTTTTTCGTTTTTGTATCACCTGCCGACTTTCTTATTGTTATACATAATTCAATGCTTGTTAAGCAATTCTTGAATTAGAAACTTAGAGTATAGCAAGCAATGTATATATTTAACTAGTACTGGGTTCCCAAACATTTTTCTCATACACCACTTTTAAAATTTAGCTGGTTCCTCCGGTAGACTCCCTGCAGCTGCATTTCTACCGTATTTGCGTTGCGGCTGAGTTCCAACTACGAATTAATAGTTTTCGAAAAAAAAAGTCAGAATTGATTGATTAATTTGTTCAATGATTGTGCTGTGAGTGGATGTCAAAAAAGTAAACTTGGTCAATCAAAAAAGTGATTGCGTCCAACTTTACTTTTTTGACATCTATTTACAGCACAAGGAACCAATCATTTCTCACGTATTTAATTTAGAAAATCTCTATTCGGAGGCGTAAAAATAAAAAGAAAAATAGTATATATTTTTTTGTGTCGTATTTATTCAAATATGTACTATTAGATATTGTTATCATATTACATTGCAATATGAATAATAATACTTTATTACCAGGTGAAGTTGGTTCGTCTAATTGAATAGAAAAATGAGTTGTTTGCAGATAATTACACAGGAAACTTTCAATATCAAAGCTCATTTCATCAATATATCTTTGTAGTGTTGTTACTCAAAGGAATTCTTTTGAGTATGTATGTCAAATAGATTTGTGCAGAACAGTTTATAAAACCTCTTCAACAGTGTTCAAATTAGCTGTTGTCCACTGGTGTGCGATTTTCCAGATTTCGCTATAAGTAATGTAAGATGCCTCCAAGCCATCATCGTTGTTTCAGATGTTAGAGCGAACATACTGTGGACGGTGGGACTCTTTTTATATTTTTCTTTCAATGCTTGAAAATATTTCAAACCTTTATCTATTTTATCAGGATGACACCTTAGATGATCTTTGAGCGCCGATGGTTTCATAATAATTGCTCAAAACTTTGTTGCATAAAAGGCATATGAGCAATCGCTTACACAAACATTACAAATTTATTTACTACAACATAAAAGTATGTATAATAAATAGGCAGGTAGATACTTACTTTTCCGACTGGCAAACTCTAACATTAATTCACTTACTTTTCTTTACGAAATTCGAAAAACAAATGAGTAATGTTTATCCTTGGCATTCGTATACATATATATATATTGGTGAAAAATTAAGGTCATGCAATACTGCACACACCACAAGTCGTATTTCGTCCCTTTGCAATCTGAACAAGCGTTGCGGATGAATATGGAATATGCAAGTTTTTTATAATACATTGTGTCTACTTAACTAGAATAACTAGCGAGCGAAGCTTTGGCTCAGCTGATAGGCGAATATTTTTATTCCATACAAAACGCTGGCGTTTAATAATAATGAATCCTTGATCATTGCCGACTTCGAAAAAAGTCCAAGTAAGGTACGAATAGAACCTCGAAATTGGAGATAGTCAGCTATAAAATTGTATAAACCTTTAATTTGCTAGCCTAAAACTTGTCTCAAAAACAGTTTGTATGAATTCAAATTTGGAAAAACAAATGCTATATGGAATAGATGCTAGAAATGGAAGTCTGTATATCGATAAGAGTAGTACTGTAAATGAGACTTCAGAAGACTATTTTTATCGTTATAAATACACAACCAAGAAGACGCGTAAAATCGTGTTAATCGACCATGGTTGAATGGTTACATGAATGTCACTGCACAGTTTACAGTAAACCCTTTCTAATATAATGGTGTAGTGTCGTTTTCTAAAACTTTGCTGCGTTGTTGTACTTTTAAGGATTTTTTCTATTTCTAAATTCTAACTTATTATGGGTATATGTACATATGCTGGTGTACGTGGTATGTACGGGTAGCATAAGAGTCTCGGTCCATCCGTTCGAGTCCCACAGAGAAGTCCTCCTGCCGAAAAGTGGCGCCGGAGCACTCTTATCGCGGGACGCCGGCTCCCCGTACAACTGTTACTGATACACACGGTGCTAACACCTGTCCGGTCGACGGTGAAATGTCTTTTATGTCTCGGTTGTATTGTTAACTTGTGGACGTATCGGTGGCGGCGGCGCCTACCGCTTTCAGGTCGTGTCTACTACTTGCCTGAAAGCGTTGCACAACATTGTAAATGCAGTGCGTTTTAGCTGTATGTATGTACAGGTATCCCCACTTTTCTTCTTACAAATAACAACGGGACCGATTCAATATTGAAGCTGCTCCACGAGGTGGACCTTGTCGCAACTTCCCCTTGCACTTGCCGCGTCTTTCGTATGTGAGCGCTCTGTTATATGTTCTTAAAGAAAACCGTTACGTGCTGTGTGCGTCCGCGCTTCGTCGCAGTCTCGACTTTAGTACGTACGAGCAACAACCCTTAATGTACTATACACAGGAAGTGAAGCTTTTTCAGAAAATATTCACGAATGCTACCTTATAATAACAATCGAGACGGATTGCTTTACGATCGATTTACACGTCGTCCCCGTTAGCTACTCCCAGTGTGTGTCGCAGCCCCGGTACCTGTATAGTCCCGTTCATGCTTCATTATTATTACTATACTTTATTAGTAAGACATGCCAGTTTTTATTATGGTAAAATAGGTTTTTTCTACAACACGACAGTTTGCTGATTGGACGTTTAGTTACGGCTAGGTAAAATAATCGTTGATTGGTCGATCCACTGGAGCCGCAGGTGAACGCTCGACTATACCCTTTTCTCTAGTACTACGTGTGTATACCATCAGCGATATCCGATAACGATCCACCGTGTTTAAGAGACCAACAAAAAATTATAAAGTTAACTCTTATCTACTTTATTATTAAATTACAATAACTCTGGCCATGATTGTGATAAAGAGATCTTATAGTAAGTACCACTTATAAATTTAAGGAATAACACATTACTTCGTACCTCTTACACATTTCCGGAGAATGATCCCAGTTAAAATATACATTTTGTCATTGCTCATTAAATAAAGCATTTTCAAGTTACAATTAATCGCAACACGTTCACTTTAATATAACAGCAATGTAATGCAATGCACATCGGGAATCGGTAATTGTTGCCGGTGAGCTAGTCGAATGCTGTGTGTATCGGTGTGTATATGGCAGATGTGGCCGACTAGACTGTTACTCCATCACGTCGCCGTACTTGTTAGTAGAGGGACGAGGCTCCGCGGAAGGACGAGGCCGCGTCACTAGAGGCAATGTGTTGGGCTCCACTCTGGTAATTAAAGCATCTATTGAGGATCGTCGTTTATTAATTGAAGGTGTCACATCGCAACCTGTACTATTTATGTGGACGGACATGTTTATTTATGTGATAATAACAATAATAAGGTATCGTTATCTTGCTGTGAGGAGACTTGATAGCCACACACACACACACACACAAATTACAGACACAGCACATCCAGTGACCTTGTATATACTCTAATAAGCCATGTATAATAATCTTTTCTATCAATAAACTGGTTGGATTCAAGATTCTAGTTTGATGAATAGGGTGGTCACAGTGAATACAATATTTTACGTCAATGCAAGTGAAATCCTAAGCGTCAATCAATTTCGAGCCGACATGCGTGTAGCCGGACCACATCGATGCAAGTGATGACCACTTGCAGACTATTGAAATACGTAATACTAGGACAACGTGGTAGCAGTGTACCCGCATGTAGCTCTTTGTTAACGCTGCAACGGTATCACACGAGCACCGTTTGACAGCATAATGATTGTGTATTGTTTGCGGTGTACGGCTCACTTATAGGGGTCCTGTCTGGCGTTGGTGTACTCGCCGCGGTTCTGTCGCCGGAGCTCATCGTACGTGCGCGCGCCCACAGCACCTCCCACGCCCTCCTCGCCCGACACACCACCGCCTACGAACACAAATGGAAGTGATATAATATACATATTTATGCAAGATTGCACAGACCGACATAGTTACGCGCTACACTCCGTCATCAAGTTTCAATATTACTTACTGTTTAGTTATGTTATGCAGGAACTATAGAAAAAAGTTTATTCAATGGAGACTTCAAAATTCAAACTGGTGCAAAATATCTTAAATCAATTGGTAATGTGAATTGAATACATTGTTTTTTTTTTGCGCTTAACATAGGTATTATATGGAAACCAGTGTAACATTTACAAAACAATATTATTTACATCATCAAAACATTCTTCTATCTATTTTGAAATCAAGGAGGTATCACCACACAAGTCCCTAGTGAAATAAGGATGATCCTTGGGACACTCCAATGGTAATGTTTGCCCCTGGGGATTCTATTCCATTAATAACTACTTTTTGAATACGCTCAGAAAGATACTATTTTATAATGCTAACTAATTGTGTGAAGACACCATAATAATAATAATAATAATTGGGGATATCACATTAGTAGGCATATTTTATCACATAAGTTATGATAATCATTATTAAGACGATACCATCAGAGTCGATGGGACGGTAGGAATCATCGCTGAACAGAGGGCGCTCCACGTCCAAGTCGAGCGAGTTTCCGGGGCCAGCGTCCGAATAGATTTCGTCGGGTTTCGCTCCTAACATCGGTGGCGCAGGCTGCATATGCCTGGAAAATCCATAATTATTACATAATCATAAGTAACAGGTTTCAAATAGTAGTCTTATTTAGTATCACGTATTTACTACAAAAAAAGCAACACATTTTAGGTTAATAAACAAATACTCTCAAAAAAACGTAAAATATTACATACAAATTACTGAATTGACTTCCTTTGTTTGTTAGCTATTCAAAAAGGTACTAGTTGTATTTAAGAAAGTAAATAATCGAACATGAAAGTGGTACATTATTAAGGATTAGTTATTGTTTTTTAATTATAGGACATTTGTAAATATACAATTTATTATATATACATACCTTGGACTTGGACTAGAGTCCCTCTTCTCTCGGAGCAGTTGCCCAATGTAGCTGTTAGGTAGGGCCATTAATTTCTCGGCGCAGGCTCTTTGGTAAGATAACTTGCCGAGGAAGTATCCCACCATTACAGCCACAGCCACTTTAGGGTACGCCCCGAACCGAGGATTCGGTTTGAGATTACCTGATACAGAAATAATAAAAACGATAGTAAATTAACAAAATTAACTCCAACGCACAATCTTGGACTCCTTGTGCCGAGTATTTATTATTTTAAATTTATCTGTTGGTCAGTGCTGCCAATAAATAAATCTTGATACCCCGCGTCACGTCAGTGCAATTCCCCGAAATTCCCTGCTTCTCTTGATTCATTCATTTTTTCTTCATTCTCTTGATTCTCCACAAATACTCCGATATGATATTTGTGGAATAAAAACAATCTTTAATAAAAAGTAAATGAAATAAAAAAATTCTTTGTTGACCTACATAGGAATTGAGTTTATTTTTTATATTACTTGTTTTTATTACCACTTTTCTATAATTTACTGAAAAATCGAACCGTACACACCAATTAAAAATCAAAAACCATAAAAAATGATGGTGTCGAAAATACAAAATCGTGTTCAAATGACAGTGCAGCAGGCATTTGAGTGGTGTTGCCCTTCAACATGATATTAGTAGTGTCGAGCTGTATCTGCGAAGTCCGAACGTGATTATTTAGTTGTTAGTATTACCCAACATGAAACAGTTTTAGCCTATTACTATTACTAGTCTGAATTCCCTGATTTATGTCATTCTCCGTACTCTCCTTGCGCTAACCCTCAATTCCCCGCAAAACTGGGATTTTCCCCACAATTGACAGCACTGCTGTTGGTCATGGCAATGATGCCATAGATAAATTTCATTTCCTAATCATACACGGCATGTGACGTTCGTGCCGTGTATGATTAAGAAATGAAATTTATCTAGTGACCACTGCTTCCTCAAAATTACTTAGTATATTTAGTATTACTATATATTTACTTAGTATATTTAGGTTACACTTAGCTATATATAAAAGCTATCCGAGTATTCACAAAGTATGTCTAAACAGGTCAAATATGCTCCTCAATAAATTTCATTGTTCTCAGTAGCAACAATGTTTACCAGAGAGAATGCTCACGCTTTTTATATTATGTTAAAGCTAACTTTTCTGTTCTCTCTCTCTCTCTTTTTCTTTGTATTTCTCTTTATCACAAACTATGTTTTAACAGTATTTTAAATTTTTTAGTTCATTCGCTACGAAACCGTATTTCTTTAGTTTTTTTGAATTGTAATATATATTTCTCGTGTATTTTTAATTAATTTTATTATATGTATAGATGTAATATCTTAAATTTTATGCAACACTGTTTTGTGGCAGTATTTCGATTGTTTTGCACTTTCGTAATATAATCAAAGTTAATATTGGCTCTAATAGGAGCAACCCCAAGTAAAGTTTAAATGTCCACTTGATCATTGAGTTAGAAATTCTTTGTAATTGTGACTCCACTTAGCCACAAAATTTTTGTATGCAAAAGGTTTATTTACATTAATTTACACTCACTTATATATGTTCCATCAGTCTAAACAAATTTTTTTACAGCACAAACCTTTCAAAGTAAATTTTCTAAACATGTCCTTTAAAATCATTACTTTAATAAAAGTTTTATTATATAATTTTAAGTGGCAACAAAGGCAGAGTGATTTCCAGTTATTGAAAAAATGATAATTATGAAAATTATCAAAAATATGTATAAAAATATTTGACAGTTTCATAATCTCAATACGATTTCAGTTATCTCAGCAATAGGTCTCTTTATACACAAGAAATTTTATGTTGTCCACATAAGTCAAATTTATTCATCTTTATAACGCATAGTAAGTTTGAAAAGTAGAAGAGACATTCTAAAAATAATTTTGAACTTTAATACTGAGCTTTCAAAACCATGTCAGATAAAAATTTATATTGAATAAAGTTAAAACTGACATTTACAACCTGTCTGCTGTCTTTAAGTCAGTATAAATCTAAGGGATATAAAGTCACAGAATAGATACAATCAAAATTTTAGCTATAATGTTTATCATAAATCAATTTTCACACAAGAACACAGCACATTATAATAATATGTTTCACCTCCTAAACGCTTCCCTTTGTAACAGCAACATCTTGAGATATAATATTTTATGGATTATATAGATTGGATATATAGATTGGATAGCGGTATAGTTTTTTTTTATACACTTAATGTGATTTAAATGAGAGAAAACATTGTTTTAAATATGAGGTTATGGTTCCATCGGCCATTGTAATTACACAAAATCTGTGACAGTTAAGCCCGTGGTGTTAAAAATTTTGCAATCAGGAAACTACTGTTAAGATGAACAAGAGATTATGTAGAGTTCCCACAGCCAAAACTAATTTATGACAGCAATAAAAAGATAAGAACATTTGCTTTGTCAGTGTAATATATTGATATTCTTGTTCTATCTCTAAACTGTTCCGTAGTATGTAGGTGAAGTATGACTGACCTCTCTGCACGGCGGAGAATGTGCCAAGACCAAACAGTGTGCCGAGCGGCAGCGAACGCTGGAAGAAGCTCTCCGAATTGCATTCCTTCAGCGTGCGGAGCTCCTCTTCCGAAAATTTATACGGGCCCTGTACACCATACTACCTTCAACCACGGTCCACTGTTTGTGTTATTGCCTTAGCCCCAGACAATTCTATATTAAAATCTTTAAAGTTGCTCTCATGCGTGTATTAAATTGACGATATTTAATTGCGAAATAAGTACAAGGTCGAAATATATGGATTTAAAATTTATAGACTAAACCTATGCAGGAGGGCACAGAACAATTTATTACAATAAATCATTCAAGGGGAGCAAATTACTATGTAACCAAATTAACCTCACCGGCGGAAGCGCGCCGCCGGGCCGCTTTATGTGTTCGCCTGTCTCGCCACTGTATTGGTAAGTTTCCTGGTCATTTATAGACATTTTTAATTCTTCATGTACCTTAATAATTATTGGGGACTATTATTTCGTCGATAACAATATTTTGTATCATAGTCCGTACCGCTTTTAATCATCTATGCTTTTAATACACTCTATGTTCTGTCTCCTGTGACAGGTATACAGTGTATTACCGCATTACCTTGTCTATTGCAGAATTCACAGAATATATAATCAAAAAACACGTCTACAATTGCAGTAAAGTTGACAATACTCAAATGTCTGATTTTATCAGATCTCAGAATCTTTGATTCAACGAGAGGACAGTCATGGCAGCTACACCTTTATCTATAAATATAATAAAATTCTAACTGAGCGTTTTCTGTGCATGAGTGGTATACGAGAAAAATATTATTAACGCAGTAGAACACAAAACAATAGTTGTTAGAATTTTTGTCTGTTTATCTGTGTGTTTGTTCCAGCTAATCTCAGAAACGGCTTAATTGATTTTATTCTGGTTTTCTCTAATGTATTTCAGTAAGCATCACTTAATACTTAAAGTTTGTTTCATTGCAATCCGTCCACAAATAAAAAAGTTATGAAATAATATATGTATTTCTAATTCACAGAACGAGAAAAATGCAGACACTATCTTTAAGCGTATGGTAGTTTTTTTGAAGCGAATCGAGGGTATTTTCTAGTTACTAAAAAACGATCATTTGACGTTGAGCGTGTTGAGTTCTTGACTATTTTTAGAAACTATAGATATATTAATAATAACTTTTATCTAGCAGACCATATATAGTGACACGGCAGGGCGCGGGCTTTGTGGTGTCAAGCGTTTACATTAACATCTCATACTACTAATGGATTATCCTAGTTATCATTGATGGTTGTTAGTCGCAATCGATGGTTACCAATGCCATAGGTCCGTTCTTTCCGCTATTCTACTCCTGCTGCATATCAGTGATCTGCTCTAGACTCGTATGTGTATGCAAATGACAGCACAGTTGGGGAGAGATAGTCCGAATGTTCCTGCCAGTAGGTATGAAATACAGTTCGAAAGAGAGGTCACGATGGAACGTATAAATCTCACACTTCGGTCAGTGTCCGAATGGAGCGATGCCAATATTGTGAGATTAAACACCACAAAACTTAGATGTGTGTACTCAGAGCCAAGAGGAACTTTAGCTCCTACTATTCAGAATGTATCGTTGGAATTAACAGACCATCTTCAATTGTTGGGAGTTAAAGTTTCTTTGAACTTCAACTTTAGTCGGTTCATCGAGTCCGAGGTTAAGAGGCTGCAAGGAAACTGGAGGTCCTAGTGAAGGTTCACACCAAATCGGCTTTTAACCCTTTACAAAGTTCAACTTCGGCCGTGTGTGGAGTAGTGTTTGTCACATTTAAATTAGTGCAGCCAAATCACACCTATCAGCTTTGGACTCGTTGAAGAGGCGTGCAAAGAGGCTTATCGATGACCTAGATCCAGTCGAAGCCAATCTACAAAGGCTAGAGCACAGGTGCAGGGATACCAGCCTCTCGGTCTTCTGTGGGATACGTTGTATAATTGCTCCATTCTTCATCGAACAACTCGACGTATGGCGGGTAATCATTTTTAAGTAGTGAACTGAGATGACTCGCTTGCGTCGGGGTTCCCGCCCACTTACGCTGTGGGAATCTTCACGAGGAGAGTGAATAGCTTTAATTTAGTGCCTTAAATATTTTAGACTTCATAACAACTTACAATCAGGTGGGATAGTTGTCAAGCATTAACTTAATTTATGGAAAATAAAACATGCCGGAGCATAGAGGAAAGCCGAATATTAAACATAACGATAGGTAGACATCATATTTTTTGTTTAAACCAGACTCCTAAACATGCAAATATATCATCTAAAATAGTGTAAAATAATCATCTAATCAACCATTAACAAAAGAATTCTCGCTATACAAAAATACGTCGACAAATTATTTGTATGTTTGTTCTCGGGTATTAGCTTTCAGTTATATCTTAATTGTATATAATTTTAAATTTTGCTACATGTTAAATATGTAATATACAATTAGGTATATAATTTTAAAATATGTTTTAAGTAATATAATAATAGGTCTTTACCTATGAAATTGCTGTTTTTCATGAAATAAATGAAGCGTATTTTTTTCTATATTTTTTATTTTTATTAAACGCATTGGTAGCTTATTGATGCCTTTTTTGAAAAAATCAGCTTGACGCGAGGCAACAAATTCTTCAAAGGCATTTTGTACTGCCTCTCGGGTATTGAATATTTTTCCCGCCAAGAAGTCATCCAAATTCTGGAAAAAGTAGAAGTCTGTAGGCGCAAGGTCTGATGAGTACGGCGGATAACGGAGAACTTCCAACCCCAGCTCTTGTAGTTTAGAGACCGTCTGCTGTGCAGTATGAGGTCGCGCGTTGTCGTGCAGGAGCAGTGAAGCCGAACGATTAACCAAAGCTGGTTGGAGACGTGCGAGCTTCGCCATCGTTGTGTTCAGTTCTTCACAATACACATCTGCAGTAATGCTCGTCCCGTTTGGTAAGCTTTGATGAATTACACCCGCGTTAGACCACCAAACAGTGACCATTACGTTTCTAGGGGTAAGTTTTCGTTTAGGACATTATTTGGGTGCTGAACCAGGGTCCAACCAACTTGCTGAGCGCTTACGATTGTCGAACAGGATCCATTTCTCATCACAAGTAACAATGCGGTTCAGAATTCCTTCATTTGTATGCGTGTTGAGCAGTGCAAGGCACGTCTTGATGCGTGCTTCGCGCTGGCGATCATTAAGTTCGTGAGGTACCCATTTGTCAAACTTTTTTACCTTACCAATTTGACGCAAATGGACCAATATTGTTTTGATGCTAATGTCGAAAGCTGCTGCTAATTCAACCGTAGATTGAGTTTCATCAGCTTCCACAATCGCCTTTAATTCGTCATTGTCGACCAAAGTTTTCAGACGACCACGGGGTTCATTTTTCAGGTCAAAATTTCGAAAACGGAAGCGGGCAAACCAATAACGGGTGGTGCGTTTGTTTGTAGTGTTTGCTCTGAAAACATCGTTGATGTTGCGTGCCGCTTGTGCCGCTTTCCTGCCACGACGGTACTCATACTCCATAATTACTCGAATTTTTAACGTATCCATGATGACGAAAAATGTTCGAATGCGTTGAAAACAAAACACTAACTATTAAACAAATGACGATTTTAGAAAAAAGAATTCCATGTTTTATGTTTTTCCAAAAAAAAAAATTTGATTTTAAATGGCCAGTACAGCAGAACGGCAATTTTATAGGTAAAGACCTATAATAACTAGCTGACCCGGCAAACGTTGTTTTGCCATATAAATTATTAATTATATATATATCGCTAATTATAATAATGTTACTAAAAACAATATCAATCCCTTAACGCAATAGAGTGTACAATATTTTTGGTTATCCCACCTTTAGCTAACACAAACACACTGGATGGTTTGACCACTCGAGAGCATGCCACGTATAATTGTCCATGTGAAAAACATGGTCTGATATGAATTAATGATATATTGATTTGAAAATAACACTGAAATAGTAAAATGATAATTGTAAACGTTACTATTACGATTGATGCACAAACAATAATAATAATAATGGCCGGAAACTGTAGGTAGTGAGAAAAGAGATCTCGAAGTGACACCGGTAGACGCCTGGCGGGGATAATTGATCAAGTGATAATTAAACAGTTATCGACCTGGGTTGAAAATTATTGAATTACCAAAAATGCGGTTGATGATAGAAGGGTGAAAATTTATGGTTGTATGTATTTTTTAATGTCACATCATAAAAAATAAAAATAAAATATGTTGTCCAAAAAATAAAAAAATAAAATTTGGGGTGGACCACCCTTATCACCTAGGGTATAAAAAATAGATAACCTATTCTCAGAACTACTGAATATACCTATAAAATTTCATCAAAATCGGTCAAGTCGCTTCGGAGGAGTATGGTAACTAAAACTGTGACACGATAATTTTATATATTAGATATTCACAAATGAGTATAACAATGAATTTATCATTTTTGTTTATAATCCTTCGGCTGATTTCTTTCGGCGTAATATTGCCGCATGACATTGCCTAAGCGACTCTTGGGAGATAGCTGCCGCAGCCGCGCTTCGCATTCCGGGATGTAAGAGAGTCGTCCGTACCAGTGACCCAGGATTGCTGCCAGCGCAACTTTTGGCACCACACCGAAATGGGGGTTTTGGTTCAGGAATCCTAAAAGAAAACATTCAAAGAAGTAAGACATTTAAAAGAATCTTAACGAAAATAATACTTTTTAATAAAGAAATAAAGTTTGAAGATTTGTTTTTGTTAGCTATCAGATAAGTATTTAAATTCTTACTTCCGTGAAGTTTTCGTGGCGTTCATAGCAGCACTAAATAATTATACATCATATGGTGTGAAGAAATAAATAAATCTCACCATATTTAATCCCGGCATACGTTAAGGTCGCAAATAGCGTACTAAATGGCAAGCATCGTTGATAGAAGCTTTCTTTGTCACATTCTTCTAGGGCTTTTATCTCATCCGGGGTAAATTCATAATAACGCTAGAACAGACCTCAAACTGAATGATAATATTAAGTAGCAATCTTGACTTCCGAAAAATTAGTTTATAATAAGAAATATGAAACCATGGAAATGCTGGTATAACAGAGTAACCCAAGATAATTTTTGTCTTCGGTAGTGTTCTTAAGAGATTGTGCAGTAGTCTAATCTAAACTTACCATAGTGATAGGGTATGGGTTGATTGTGAATATATAATTATGATGACCCTGTTAGACTGGCACAAAATAATAATAAAATGTCAATACATTAAGATTTAAAATAATTAGAATTATTGTGTCACTACACATAATAGATCTTATGTATTAATATGATAATAAAAATTCTTTAAAAACAATCAATCTATTTTTTTCTTCGCAAGGTCTATCCTGCAACAGACCCGAGTAAAAACAATGATACTCACCAGGGGGTGAGTGATGTTATGCACGGGCGGACACGATTTTTTAAAGCGTGACAATGCATAGCAGCTGCAATCCACTTTTTCATCGGCTTGGTTTTTAGTGTCACTCATTATAAAATTCAATAAACTACAATTTTGTCATCATCATGGGAAGAAAGAATGGAGTGTCATTATTTTAAAACTTAAATTTTTATCCAGAAGACTAAACGACATTTTGTCTATTGTGTCACATACACTGACGTAAAATATTTTTGTTTTATTGAAATGTAATTTTATATTGAATCTTTTTTCTATGAATGTAGTCGCCGAAATGTGAATTCTCATAATATGTAGTATAGGTAGTATTTCACAATGACACTTTAAATACCGTCTTTTGTGCCCTTCCCAGTCCAAAAAGCTAGGTTTACCGGAGCCGCCCCAGGTTAAGAGCATGCACCTATGTGCGCATATGGTAGAACTAATTGTTCTCAGGTGACATAGACTGTCCTCAGAGCTTTAAAAAATTAAAATTATTTATAAAATAAAAATTGTTTCTATTTGCTCCTTCGAAATAATTGAACAATCTGTATTAATTCCGAGAATTGCCGTATTGAGGCGGCATACAATACTAACCCCCATTCCACGCCGGATGGGTGTCGTAAGAGGCGACTGATTCCGGTACACTGCTGGTGGTAGGGCCCGCGGAGGGATTATGCTTGTACTAATGATATTAATAGACTATTAATACCATTACTATTAATATTATTTCTCTGTTAGACCCGCCTGGTAAGCTACCACCTTCGAGTTTGAGTCAGCCTCCAAACAATTCGTCGTGTTCCGGCTGGGGACTCGAAAATCAGATTCCCCAAATTCCCACCCATCATCATCCTTATGCGGTGATTTCTTGGTGTATCTCCGGGTCCAATGGATTCTTAGGCTCCGTTGCTCAAAGAGACGAGATGTGTTGGCGCGGCGGCGAGGGAGACCTGATGAAACGGCTAACCTGCCGCAGGCCGCCCGCCGGACAGTACAAGGACCCGAACCCAGGCAACACAATTACACTCTGGTCTGGGAGGCTGTCCCACCAGCCGGCGCATAATCCCGTTGCGTGGACTCCGTGCCGGAGTAAGAGACCGGAGTGGTACCCGGAGTTCACGCGCGGGGGGGATCAGGGGCTCTTCCGTCCGCCGCGTCAGCAACTCATATTCCCCCCTTGTTAGCACGGTTACCACGAAGCCAAACTTTGACCTGAGGTCGCCGATAGATCACTGCATGTCCTACCTTTTCTTCTTTATTTACACTATGGGCAAGTCTAATAAAAATAATAGGTTCAAACCAGCGGCAACCCCTGACCCTCCTATCACATTAAATGTTGATATGTGCAACATCAGGGGAGTTCATACCGACCTTTAACGCCCACCACATCGACTGGCTGGGGTCCAGGACCACCGACTTTGCCGGCAGAACTAAGTAAGCGTCAAGTTTGGCACTATAGGTCAGCAGACTGGGACGGACTCAGAGAATTCTTGAGTTCGTACCCCTGGAGGCAGCTGTGTTTTTCTTCGGGGGATCCAAACGTATGCGCTGATTTAGTAGCCGATGTGATGCGACAGGGTATGAAAAGTTTTATCCCTAATTCTGTCGTATCCATCGGTGGGAAAAACCAGCCCTGGTACAGCGGTTCCTGTGCTGCAGCAAGGAACAATAAACATGTTGCTTTCCAGGCCTGGAAATCAGCGTACACACGCAAGGATCCATCAGCCCCAAAGCTTAAGACAAAGCTCAATCTTGCCTTCCGGTCAGCTAAGAGGCGGATGGTCAAGGCGAAGGCCGAGTTCATCGGCAGAATTGGTGACGGATTCATGACGGATGAATCCGTTGTCCATACGGCAAAGGGGAAAGCCGAACTTCTTGGCACCCTTTTTGCCGCCAACTCGACTCTTGATGACGGGGGGACCACACCGCCTAACATCCCGCGGTGAGAGAGCTCGATGAATAAACTACTCTTCACTCAAAAATCGGTCAGACGAGCTCTTCAGTCCCTTGATATCAAGAAGTCGAGTGGGACGGATGGTATATCCGCAGTGGTGTTAAAGATGTGTGCTTCCGAGTTGACTCCCGTCTTAACGCGCCTGTTCTCGCTATCCTATGCCACAGGAATTGTACCGTCTTCGTGAAAGATTGCCGTTGTTCATCCCATCCCCAAAAAGGGCGACCACACCGACCCGACTAATTACAGGCCTATAGCGATAACTTCCCTGCTTGCTAAGGTGATGGAGCATATAATTAATACGCAGCTCCTGAGATACCTGGATTTGACCAGCTGATTAGTGACCGACAATATGGCTTTCGCCATGGCCGCTCGGCTGGTGACCTTCTAGTGTATCTCACGCACCAGTGGACCCAGGCCCTAGAGAGCAACGGGGAAGCACTTGCAGTCAGCCTAGATATCTCTAAGGCCTTCTTGCGAAGCTACCATCCTACGGTCTTCCCGAGAGGCTATGCATTTGGGTAGTCAGCTTTCTATCTGAGCGACATATTAAGGTCGTAGTCGACGGTTGTTGCTCAGATATGAAATCTCTAAATGCTGGCGTTCCCCAGGGGTCTGTGATATCCCCTACACTGTCCATTCTGCACATCAATGACATGCTACAGCACACTAGTGGCATTCATTGTTATGCGGATGACAGCACTGGGGAGCGGTCACTAGTGGAGGATAGCAGAATTAAACTTGTGTCTAAAGTTGAGGCCTCTCTGGAGCAGGTCTCGGAATGGGGTAGACTCAACCTAGTAAAGTTCAACTCCGCGAAGACACAGGTTTGCGCGTTTACCGCTAAGAAAACCCCATTTGTCATAGCGCCTCAATTCCAGGGTACCGCGCTCACCGTTAGTAATAGTGTTGGGATTCTGGGCGTTGACATATCGAGCAACGTACAGTATCGGTGTCATTTGGAGACTAAGGCCAAGTTGGCCTCTAAAAAGCTCGGCGTCCTGAACCGGGCGAAGCAGTACTTCACTGCGAGGCACCTGCTGTTGCTTTATAAAGCAGAAGTCAGGCCTCAATGGAGTACTGTTCCCACCTCTGGGCAGGGGCGCCAAATTACCAGCTTAGCCCATTTGACGCCGTGAAAAAACGAGCGATTCGAATCATCAACGATCCACGAATCACTTACAGGTTAGAACACCTAAGTCTCAGGAGGGACATCGGGCTGCCTCTATGTGTTCTACCGTCTTACCAACGGTGAGTGCTCCGAGGAATTGTTCGATCTGGTGCCTACTTCGCCCTTCTACCACCACACCATTCGCCGAGGAAGAAAGTATCATCCACACCAGCTGGACTTGTGGAGAAGCATCACGGTCTGATTTTCAAGATCTTTTTTGCCAAGAACGTGCAAACTGTGGAATGAGCTTCCTTCCTCGATATTCCCGGTGCGATATGACATGGGGTTCTTCAAAAAAGGTGTAAAAGGAGCTTTCCTTTAGGGCCGGCGTTGCATTGGCGATTCCCCTGGTGTTACCCTTGTTAACAGGCGACGGTGACCACTTACCATCAGGTGGCCCGTCCGCTTTTACGTCGGTTCTTGAAGCCATAAAAAAAGGTATTTAACAGTATAGGTCCAATATTTACAAGAACAAGTCTTCTGAGAGTACTTGTAAAGATGCGCTGTAATGGAAAATGATTGCCTGGGTAATACCGATGTATTTATGTCCTGTAAACAGTGAAATTCTACTGGTTTGAACGTAGGTCACACGCACAAGAGACGTGAGTTCGAATCCTATTAGCACGACCAATTTTTCAAACTATGGGCATATCATTTGCTTTTGGTATTAATAGGAAAACGTTGTGAGGAAACCTCAATTTTCTCAAAGGTATGTGAAATTTATTAACCCGACCTTGACGTAAATGAATGATATCCTTAACCTTCTTTTATATATTGTGAGGAGAGACCCCACTCCAGCGTTGGCACAATGTTACTAATGTTGTCCAATATTACTAAAATACTCTTTACAAAATTCACAGATAGTTCAAGTTTTGTATCTGTATTAAGCAGATCAGAAATTATAACTGTTTATCACTTATATTTGTTGTATTTCTGATAACGATCCATGTTGCTTACGATTATTTTTTTGCTCTTCGGAACCCAGCCCGATTGATGCATACTTAGCGTAAAATAATCTCTGCTGAGCGTATATATTAATGTTGCTGTTGGTTATCAGGAAGTTTTTAGCAGTTTATGCAAACGTTGGTAGTGACGAACGCGACGTAAGAGACCAGGATTATGTATTGGAGATGATGATCGATATGTGTACAAAACGCAAGTGTTTATGATACCATTATTGTATTAGCTACCACGTCAGCGCCTACCTCAGCATCGGCCATGGACATTATTGAAGACAAATTGTAATTACTTATGCCAATAAAAAAGCAATTTTATTTGTGACAATTTTAGTATGAGGCGCTTTCCTCAATTTTGTTTTACGTTTACAACAAAATATTACTAGGACGCAGTTGATTAATAAACCAATTATTTGTAAGTACTAGAATGAACGAAGCTGAGTTACTTTTTAATAAAACACAGTCAAGCAATTATTGTTCCTACTAGAAACTTCCTAGTCAAATATGTATGAGTAGCATAGTATAATATGACGACCCCCATAGACACCCCCTCATAGACCCCATAGACAGTTGGTGGTGACCCTGCCTGCCAAGCGATTGGTCCCGATTTCGATTCCCGGCCGGGGCAGACATTTATGTGACAGATAAATGTTTTTTGTCGGGTCATGGGTGTTTGTAATGTCATATTTATGTATGTCCATGCCGCCCGCAACGCAGGGAATCTCAGTGAGTGTGTAAACGTTTATTTATCTATAGTCCTATATAAAGCTGTTGAGTTTTTCGTGCCTCGCGATAACTCAAAAACGCCTTGATCGATCTTAATGAAAATTAGTATATAGTGAAAACACTTGATTGGGCATATTTTAGGCTATATAAAATGTCCGATAGCCTAATTATGTCTAATCAAGGCAAAAAATATTGAAATTTTAATAATCATATACGTATATCATTAAAAGTCCAATCCGAACGTAAGCGGCCGGGGCCGCTACTTTATTTATAATAATGTCCAATATCTCCCGTAACAATTTTTATGTTTTATTTATACGTATAGTTTGAATTTGTATTTAGACATTCATAAATTTTGCTAATTTTAATTGGACTATTATAATCACACCATTGAATGATTTACAAATTAAGCATGAATCTGTATACCGCATAATTGTTGCTGTTTTATAACTGGCATAAAAATATATTCGAATGTAGTGCAAGTGTCAAGTACACAGGGACGGGACGTTGACGATTGATATCGATATCATTGTCAAATTCGTAGTCACAATATCAGGGAGTATGCCACAAATTTGGTATCCAATTCAGCAAAAATCGTCAAAACAATATCGGCGTTAAAATTATAAGGGTCTTTTCTTATATGTGAAATACAATATGACGCCAGCATGATACATTTGGCCCTGAGTGTATTGTGTTTTCTGGCGTGTGTGGCGAGTCTTAAAGCAGTGTGGTATGGGGACTACTCGGTAGCTCACATGCCTCAATACAATGACCAGCGTGAGGACAGCGACGTTGCGCCAGGACAGGAGGAATATAGTGACAGGTCACCCGATGCGCCAGCTCGACTGGACTACAAATACGAAGAAGAACTTCATGGTAGGGCCCAGTAGAATATTTTTTTTAAATAATAAAAGGCTGTAAATGAGCAAACGGGGCTACCTGATGGTAAGTGCTCACCGGCATCAACGGAGATCAGTAACCCTGGACATATCACAGACGTGCCGGTAAAAAAAGAAATATTAAAGTAAGTTGTGAATTGGAACGATTCTGCAAACCAAAGTAATTTAAAATAATTTCATGGTTGATTTAAGAAAGATTGTGGCTAGCAAGGCAGCAAAAACTACCTTCTGCAAATACTTTCGGAATCAAACTCGGTGACTAAAAATGTTATGGCAGAAGCGATCTGGAGGCATCGCGTTGTTCTCAATTTGCTTTTGACTAGATAATTATCCTTTCCAAATAAATTTAATAAGGATAACATCAAAAGAGTTTCAATGTAGATATTATTATAAATTATTAAATTAATCTATATTTCAGGAAAATCTGATGATTTGCCCGTTAAAGAATTTGTCGACAAAAGAATATGGGACAAGCCTATTAAGAAAAAGAGAAAACCATCGATCTTACGTAGCGGTACCAATTATGCTCTAGATAAGTATACATTAGATGAAAGAGAACGCGACCAAAAACCAGATAAAAGATTTGTTATGCATAAATCTGAATTTAGGAATAGAAATTTTGCGAAGCAAAGTGATTCCAAAAGACATCTGAAACATCAGACAATAGATGAAAGTGATGACATTGGTACAATAGAAAATAATAGTGACTACGTACATAAACAAGACGCAGAAAGAGTTGATGATGATGATACATTAGAATTTAATCACATTCGCTACAGATCGACTACACAAAGAAAACCGAGACGGAAACCAAGAGACAGAGCTCTCCGACCGCCAGAATGGAGAGAGAGTAAAAATAATGCAAAATTAGAAATGGAAGAGGTGGATGCTAGGTCAGATCGAGAGAATTCAGAAATTAAAAGCCCAAGGAGAATTGATACGTTAATCCATCAAGAAGGTGTGAATAGGAAAATTAAAAATAATTATGATTACGATGAATATTACGATATGAAAAGAGTGCAATATATGAAAAGCCAGCTGCCAGAGCTTTTGAGACGGTCGACAGGTAAGAAATTATTAATAACCAGCAAACTTCCTTCCTCCGCTTCGCTTTACAAAAACTAAGCCTTACACTAAAAAAAATTATCTGCCTTGTTTTAGGGCTGTTCTTCTCGTCTCTGAATTAGAAATACATATATTATTTCATAACTTTATTATTTGTGGACGGATTGCAATGAAACGAACTTTAAGTATTAAATTATGCTTACTGTAATGCAGTACTGAAAACCAGAACGAAATCGGTTAAAACGTTTCTGAGATTAGCGCGAACAAACGCTCAGACAAACGGACAAAAATTCTAACAACTACTAGTTATTCTTATATGTCGTGTACAGAAAGCGATCAGTTAGAATTTTATTATATGTATAGATTGATAATCTATACCAGTCATTTATTTATTACGAAGAAAAAATATCATCTGTATAACAACAAAGTTTTTTTATATTACTTTAAATCGATGAAATGAAATTACTTAAAAACATTACAATTATTATAACACCGTTAGTATCACAATTAGCAATGAAACGCTTAAAAATCAGTTAGAATAAAGTTTTCATATAAAAAGGTATTCAATACAATCTTCAGACATTTTTAACGCTTTCTCAGTGTTAGTGTTTATATGAAGAATCATGAAATAACAAGACTAACAATAGATTTGTGTATGCTCAGTGAGGACAATGGAGGCGAAGAGCACAAGTTATTCAGCACACTGGTTGAACCGTCGCGCTCACTCATTCGGCGCATATTCCACCAGCAGTCCTAACGTTACAGAAGTCACTTCCGGAGTGACGATCACAATCCGCGCATCTTCTATAACTACGACTACGACTGGAACAACTTCGGAAATTAAGTCGACGGTGGGAAATACTTCTGATCTATCAATGGCCGAGAAGTCGAGGCTGTCAATTTTGAAGAAAGCGCAGAGGAAGGAAAGCTTGCGAAACATGTCCCCGAGCACGAAGCCGCCGGTGCTGATGCAGGTCACGCGGAAGATGCAGACGGTGGTGATGGTAGAACCTCGACCACCTGACACCGCGATGCGAGCGCGAGAAGTGTTAGATGACTCCCCGGAGCGACTGCAGCGGGCGCGGCGGCTCATGCGCCAGAAACTGGTCGCAGGCGCACAAAGTATTCACGATCTCACTGAAAACTGGGACGAAATGATATGCGATTACATAGATGTTTCCCTCCTCGATACTGACGCAGCGTCTCATGTCGGGAACAACAGATACATTATATTTACTGCTCTTTATGTTGTTTGTATCGTGGTTAATTTCAGTGAACAATATATATTATTTTAATTAAATTATCAATATATATTTTTATTTTTACTGATATAAATTAAATGCGCATAAGGTATTTTTAATGCTTTGTTGATAATGTTGTTTATGGAAGCTGGCGTTTGATCTAGGTATCACAATATATATAATAATGTCTGTCCCTGATCAGAATACGAACTACGAAGTACCTACCTCAGAAACAAAAAAAAAGAATAAGTAAATAAATAATTTAACAAAAGAGGCATTACAATGTCTGTGTGTGTCAGAATAAGCGAGTGACTTTTCGGTCAGCATATCAATAATAAGCATAAAATAAATTGAAATTTTTCCAACCAACAAACTTAAGATTGTTTTTTGCCGAATTGGGGTGGCCTAGAATACTCCCCTAATCCCAAGCGGGCAGAACAGGTGTCGTAAGAGGCGTCAGACGCCTGCCTACTTGGTGGTAGGGCTTCGCGGAAGGATCATATTAGCAGTATTATTATTAAGTCAATAATATTATCTTTCCGTAAAGCCTGTCTGGCTACCTACCACCCTCATGCTCAAGTTAGCCGCCAGACGACTCATAGTGTTCCGGCTGGGGGCTTGAGAGCTAGTACTTTCATTCTTACCTTCTTCTCATTTCCTGGCCGACAACGCATCAGTGATACCGGACGACGGTGACCACTTACAATCAGGTGGCTCGTCTGCTCGTTTGTCGGCTATTAACATAAAAAAAAATTAACATGTGTTGTGTGTGTGTGTGTCTATGAATTTCCTATATCGAGGCTGAAGAATTTCGGTGTTTTCGTAGTTTAATTTTATATTATTTTCTAGTTATTTTGTAATTATGTTTGTTTGGTTGTTGAATGATAAATAGAAAAAAATCTGTTGAGTTCAACATTAACTGCAACGGGTATGCATTTTTGTGTTTTTACGCGATTTTCGACCCAATCACATGGACCATGACCACGGTAGGACTCTCGCTGATGATATAATTTTAAAGCCGAGCGTTAAGTTTGTTATAAAAAACATTTTGTGATACAAATAACTTTATTGCTCTAAGAAGAGTTCTAGTACGGAGTTATGGAATGCTATTTTAATTCAATACCTAGAGAGTAAAGTACAAACATGTATTTTGTGTGTTGCGTTGTGTCAATAACGATGATAGAATACGAAATACATTTTAAATGGAATGAGATTTAAACGTTAAGTACAACTTGTTTAGCAAGTGACGTCGTTGTATTATATGGTCAACAATATGATTAATTTTGTGCGTATAAATAATGTGTTGTATGCTACAAACGTACAACACTGTGTATGGTGTGTATTATTGTTTGTGAACGATACTTTGGTTTGGGAACGTGCGCGCGCACGCGCGCGCTTGTGTGTGTGTGTGACAATGTCTAGTGTATATTGTCTAACTTTGACTGGTGATCTTTTTCGAATAAGTAAATAACTATGTCCACGTGTGATATAGTACGGCATCATAAAAATTGTACAATTTCGCACGTAAGTAAATATGAGAATGTATTTTCAAGTTAAATGTATTAAGATGTGTAGGAATAATTTACTTAATGTACGGCGAACGGTACATACGATTTTTAATTGTTATGACAAAAAGTCATCCTTTTAGTCGGACTTGAAATTAATTCAAGTACTTAGTCAAGTACATTGTGCCTTGCTTGTGTATCAGTCGGTCGGACGAAAGACCAAGGAAATATCGAGTTCTTTTAAGAGCTTACAGTTAACCGTGCTACATAATATCTACTCTCTGGACTAGACTAGTTCGCGAGCTAAATAATATGATCTCTTTATATCGGACGTAAATGGTTCCACTACGCACACTTATTGTGATTCATTCATAGATGTCAGTTTTCTCGATTTTATGAAGGTGTGTTTATTATTTGTTCTATTTATATTGTTCTTCTCGTGCGCCTCTCCGGAGTTATAAATATCGACTCGTACATTCGCGTGGAAGAACAGAGTGTGCATAATTCAAAGCTTTGATGTGAATTACCCAGTTGAAAAACACATTCAATAAACCATCGGAGTGATGGCCAATAGATAATTAATAATAATGGATATAATAATGGATAGGCAAAAGGAAGAAATTCCATACCTACCAAATAAATACGTTTATGTATTATCGTGTCTTGTGTATTTAAATTGCCACAGAGTTTGTTATTGGAATCAAGAATTTATGTAAAAGAGTAAAATTATACATACTTAAAGAATATACACTGAAGACATAAACACTGAATATATTTCAGTGGCCCAATTTTGATGAAACTACAAAAAAAAACCGACCAGAGATTGAATATTTTGTAAATATGAATCGTACACTTGATACATCCTCTCTATCACGGGGGGTGTACGCTCCTATGAGCTCGGGTGAATCTCCCCTGTTCGTGGCGTACTCTGCTGAACTTCCGACTGTCGTCCGGGAGTGCTGGTGCAGAGTTTTTTACCTGCCTAGCTATATACCACCTCCTTCTAGAATCAACTGTGAAATGTGTGAAACGCTGAGTTCTTGACAAAATAGATAAGGTAATATGCGATACATATCCTTACTGAATCGAAACTGATCAAATGATAACTTTAAATCACATGTAACATTTGTAAAGTACACAAAATAGGAGTACCTTTCTCAATTTTTTTAAATTATTTTCAATGTTTACAAACTGCAACTTTCATATGTATGAAATTTTTTTACGTAAAAATAATGATAACATATCACATGTTTATTGGCGACATTAAAAACATGCGAAATAGCCATCAGCTCGTCTATTTTCGATGGTAATAATTATTGTAATGGTGTAGATAACCGCGTCCCTGCTAAAAAATGGAATGTATATATGCGTACCGTCATAATGTATAGATTACGACTCAATAAACAAAAAAAATTATAAAGTATTTTTTCGTTTTAAATATATCATGATTTCCGGAAAAGTTTACCTTCTAATAGAGTATCATCTAGATGATTTCCAGCAATAATAATGCGCTATATTTTATTAGGTGTGTAAGTTTACTTGATACGCGTGGTAGTTAGTACCATATCTGACTGAGTGTCCATCGCAGTAATTGTAATGTTTTAAGTAACATCAAGTACTAACCTCTTAACAGTACTCTTAGTCAGAAGGCAACCAATGACGGAAGCCGTTATGTCACCTGGGGGACTCCGGAGCAACATAATTACTATTTTATTTATTTATTTATTATAGGTCACTAACATACAGTATGTCGTTACATTGTATTGTTTTATAGTATTATAAATAACAATCTGGGCGTCTGTACAATTATAAGTGACGACGACATGCAACGCAACACTTAGTGAAAATATTTTATAAATATTAAATACAAAGGTGATATCTTTAAAAAAAATGACAAAAACACATTACAATAGGAAAAGTTATAAAAAAAAACAGATTTAGTACTAATAATGGAACTAAATCATAATAATATTTGAAATAATAATTGAATGAAGTACAATAATTGAACATTACATTATATTATAATACAGATTAGTTAACAATTAGAACCACAACAATAATTCTTATAATAACAGAAATAACTAAAAAACATAAATAAATAAACATCATTTAAAGTGGTTGGTTGGCATTTGAGATTAACATGCATGAATAATTTTCTTCCTAATTTTTCCTACGCTGTCGAAGAATAGATCGAGATTTTTATTTTAGCAACAGAATTGTAGGTTTTCAATAATCTGTTTGCAGGAGCATTTTGACCTAAGTTAGATTTGCATGTCACAGAGTGTAGTTATGCCTGGATACTCTAGGAAGCTTTGAAGGAATGAAAAAATTTAAATTGGGTAATAATTCGGGTACATCTAACATGCCGTTTAAGAGTACAGGTTACAGGGTACAGGTTACAGGTGTAGCAGAAATCGCTTTTGGACACTTTCCAACCTTTCAATGTAAACATCGTAGTATGGATTCCAGGCTACACTGCAATACTCTAAACCGCTTCGAACCAGAGAGTTATAAAGCAACATTTTAGTTTTGGGAGAGCTGAACTCCTTAGTGTTACGCAAAACAAAGCCTAGAGTTTTAAATGCTTTCGAGCAGATATTATCAACATGAATGTTGAAACATAGTTTCCTATCCAGTGGCACACCTAACATTTAAATTTATTCCATTATCCTCACACCATACAACTAGGCGGTTAAGATCATCTTGAAGCAACATAGCATCCCTGGACGAGTTTGTTGCCCTAAAAAATTTAAGATCGTCAGCAAATAGATAATATTTGGACCGGGCGAAACACTTGCCGATGTCATGAATAAATATATTGAAAAACAAGGGTCTCAAATGTGAACCTTGGGTTACACCGGATAATGCTAAACACGTCTGAGACGAGAAACCGTTTAAAACTACGATAGACTGCCTATTTATTAGCTACGATTCACACCAGCTCAGCAAGGGTTCTGCGATTCCGTGGACTGAAAGTTTTTGAATTAGTCTTTTGTGATCAACTCGGTCAAATGCCTTGCTAAAGTCGGTGTAAATCGCATCAACTAAAGAGCGATTATCGATTTCTAAAGCCACATCGTTAATGAGGCACGTTAAATTTGTCGAAGTAGATCTGGCTTTCATGAAGCTATGCTGACGAGGATCGATCAATGATTTAACGTGCCAAGCTAATATTGTGCCATTACAGGTAGAATTGATATTAGCCTGTAGTTCATCACAAGGTCCCTTTCACCAGTTTTGTATAATGGCAATATGTGAGCTGTCTTCCAGTAGGTGGGAAAGATGCCGGTACTTAAAGATATGTTGAAGATGAGTGTCAAAGGCTTTGCTAATGCAGGTGCGCATCTAACAACAAACACGACGACGGAATCTCGTCAGAACCAGCACCCTTATATAGGTCAAGTCTTTTTAATATCTTTAGCACTTGATCGTCCTTAACTTAATACGTGTTAGGTTATCGTTCGTCAGCATGGCTGCATGGCTAGTTTGTAAAGAAGTTAAGGAGTTGACATTATATGAGGCGGAGAAGTTTTGAGCAAAAAGATTGCAAATACCGGTACCATCAGAAGCTGTGTTGCTATCAAGAGACATTTGAGCGGGATAATATCTATCACTTTTTCTCTTTTGTTTAACAAAGCGCCAAAAAAGCTTGGGATTAGAGCGAAGATTAATTTCGAGTCGAGTAATGTAACGCTTATAGAAAACTTTCATAAGTTGATTAGACCGGTTTCGTGCTTAGTCAAATGATAAATTGTTGTTAAATATACGAAGTTTATTGCGATATTTTAATTTTTCACGTAGTAGGCCGATAAGATCTTTTGAAAACCAGTAAGGATATTTAGCACTTTTGGGCTTAGCTCTAGGAACATATTTGTTAATAGCCGCGCGCACATGAGAGTAGAACACGGATAACATTTCATTGACATTAGCGCAACTAATAAACTCACGCTCCCAGCAGAAGAGATTAAGTTCATTAATATTTTTTTCATAATCTTTCTTTATGGAAACAAAAAATCACTTTTGCTTATGTTAAGTCTTGCTTTAGCAGTAAGAAAAACGTGAAATTGTAGTGGTGGATGCAAGCCGTCGATTGTAGTTAGGAGTTGACTGCGACTTAGGTAGGAAACTGTAGTATTACTTAGAACTGAATCTAAAACTTTCTTTTTATTGTTTTTGATGTTATTGTATTGGTTTAGGCCATTTAATGCTGCGAAATCTAACAACTAACTAACTACTACTGCTGCTCTGCTCTGACGAATTCCAGTTAATCAAACTCAAGTTAAAGTCGCCAGCAATAATTATATTTCCGAACTCATGTTGGTCAAATATGCGATTAGAATTAAATATAAATTCCTCAAGGACGTGTTTTTGTAACGGCGGAGGTAAATAGACAGCGCATATATACATATACTGGTTCGATTTTATTACGGTCGCTTCGACAGTCTATTTGCACCCAAAGATCTTTACATGTTGATTCAAAGTTAACTGGTTTCTCTGTCTCTCCTATAAACTACGTAGCGATTATCGAACAGTTCCGAGTCGAACACGCTGCTGTTCAACCACGTTTCACTCAATATTATGACATCATAATGATTGCAAACAGGATTATTAAAAAAATCAATAGTCTTTGTTCGCAAACCTCTCACATTCTGATAATAAAAATGTACCATTAATAATTTAAATAGAAGGAATTAATAAGTTAAACAAAATTAAATAAATGTAAATATAAAAATGGAATTTGAATAACGAAAATTTTACACTAAAGATCACAGATCTATCCTTAACTAATATATAATTAGAATTTTCTGTTTTGCGGAGAAATACTTTCCCGTCACGCACCCAGCAGTAACGAAAGTTCAAGTCCTTAGCTTTGCGGCGAGCCTCGGCGTGTAACTGCTTTGTATCCGGGAGTCAGATGTTCACACACAAAAACTGGGCTTTTCTTGTTTGCGCTACACCCCAAATGACTGGTGTTCAGTTTGTCGTTCGGATTGTTGCGGTTAAACTTTATTACCCCGGTTAGGAAAGAATCTCGAAGACGGCGGCTGCTGAATTTCACTAGAATAGAGCGGGGGCGCGGGAGGGGCGCGGGCGGGGGCTACACGAGTCGAGCTTTGCAATGCGCGTGCAATAGTGCATGTCTGAGTCAGCCAGAGGACACTTTATCGTTTTAGCAAGTTCCTGCACCGTGCTGTATAAATTTTCACTGTTGTGTTCAGGCACGCACTGTAATTCGATGTTACACGAGCGGGACAGCTGCTCTGCCTGGTTCATACGCTTCGTAAGGTCTGCGGTGACGGTTAGAAGCTGTTCGTTATCGCTCTGAAGCTGAGTAATTACGGCTTTCTGAGATTCACACTCACTTTTTACTTTAACGAATTCGCTATTCAAAAAACTGAATGTCTCGTCCAATTTAAGCAGTTTTTGGTGAATTTCAGTAATTTGGCTGCTAAATTTTTGTCAAATTCTTTTCTAATTATATCTCGTATAGTATCCGCAGTAGGACAGCCGAAAGTAACAGTAGGGCTAGTGTTTTAGTAGGGCTAGTAGTTTTGAGCGTAGTGTAACGTTGTCGTAGTATGGAATTAAGATCTCGGTTTGTTAAACTGCAGTAGTAGCAACGGTTGCGGAGCGAACCGGTGTGTTAGAGTTGTCGCCTTTTTTGGGTCCTTTGCAGCGACAGGAAGGGCACACCCACGATTCTTTATGCTCTTTTGTTAAGCTCTGGTAATTTTCTTTAGACATGCAGGTGTAGTGATATTTATCCACGCAGCGGCAGCATTGCAAGAACACAATTCCTTTAAGGACATTCGGACAACCGGAGCATTTGTGCGAATTCATTGCATAAAGTAAAATTCAAGTACTCACAGTTGATGACTCACAGTGCACCGTGCGACGCCGGGCGTATCTATCACCAAGCGATGCGATCGAGCGATGTACGAGTTGTTGTAGGTCAGTTACACGGACCGTTGTTATAAAATTTTAAATGATTTTCTTCGATATCTTAATATCCACTGGACAGATTGCGATGAAACAAATTGTAGTTGTTAAATCGACTACGTAAATGTGTTTGTCACAACACTGATACTTAACATTAAACTGCTTTACATTGCTTACTAATGTTATCTAATCTAAGAAAGGACCGCGGCTAAAGCCCGGAAACGATCACTAAATTTTTCACTAGTCATACCTATTCAACTTCGAAGGGCATCCGATGTTGCTTACTTAACGATGTTGCTTTGAGCTCCGAGTAATGTATAACATGTACATTCCTCAGTGTCGACCACCACGCTGACCAGCGTTGCGGAGCGCGAGCTGCGGGCGCTGCTGGGGCACCGACAACGCAAGGAATCCAGAGACGAATCCCCGGAGATTGCCAGCCCTGCAGGAATCCTCGGCCCTTCCACTCTGCTGCCCCCTACTTTTCCGTCCCTGGCTGTTGACTCCCAATTCGACATCCAATGGAACCATTTTGTAACCTCAAGGCAGCCGTCTTTCATGTGTAAATGGCAGCTTTGGATGTACTACGTTTTAGTTTTAATAAACTATATACAGAGATTTTATATTTTGTTTGTGATTGTATATTGCTACCTTTCTTAAATCTAAAGGAAACGAATAACTGTATTTATTAACTACTATAGTTTTTGTTCAGTTTGAACAATATAGTTAAAGTTTTAGGCGCACCAAATGTAATCGACGGAAAATTTATTGAAGCCTACAATAAAATTATACATACCATATACTTAGCTGAAATAAGCCACCGTGATAAAACATTCAAAATCATTTAATCATTTAGGTGTAATTTCTGTAATTACCCTTACGTACATAATTTTTTGCATCTACTACCATTTCGAAAAGATGCTTTGCCATTGAGGAGAAAAACCGGCGAAAGAAAATCCTCAGCATATTTTATAAAACAACACATGTTAATTACAAAAATGATTGGTGTTTAACTTTATTTGGTCAGTATAAAATTCTTAAGAAACGTACCAAAATTTGCTAAAAGAGTTGGAATTCATTATAAATGTTTTTTATATTGTCTATTATGACATTTTGGTAGGTAGGTAGTTGTAGTTATGAAAAAGTACATTTTTAACGGTGAATGTAATAAATGTGGTGGTGTGATATACATTAGCTTCATTTTAAACCGACATTGTTTTAGCACAGATTATAAAGAGTACCTAAATTTATCTCTAACAGTTAAGCTTTGCGTGTAACTGCATCGGTTGCAATAAAACACATATCCTCTGCGAGTTGATAACATGTGCGATATTTTATAGAATTTATTATTCAATTACAAATTATTCAATTCAACGATAATTCATAACGAACGATAATTCAACGATAGAAAACAACGCGGGCAATATTTAGGTAGGTAACAAAAAGGCACAACACCTGGTGTCGTATAACGGTATCGGAGCCGAGACGGATGCATGGTTGTTGCTGCGGGTCGTGGACAAAGCCCTTTATTTTTGCTTAGATCATCCTAAATCGTACTTTGTGGTTCTATCCAAGTGCGGATTGATTGGCCGGTGAATGTGTCGAGCGCCGCTTTGATCTGAAGTCTCCGTAAAAATAACAACTATTAGTCTGTTATCTTATTATGTATATTAATATAGATTAAAGATCGTGAAGTAAGAGAGGCATAATTTATTAACGTCAGCATATCGTCCTCAAAAAGTCAAACGTTCTATTATGGCACTTGAAGTTTCTTTTTTGCAATAAGTATAGGAAGTACTAAATAAGAGATTTTTCATTTAAATTTAAAACATGTAGGAGTTCAGTGATAATTTTAATTCTTATGAAATTATAATATATAATCTATTATTTTACGGTTTTAAATGAAAAACCAATGATAATTTTTATATTTATTTATTAGAGAATTGTGAAATCTCATTATTTTCACTCTTTCTCAAAATGTGGGTTCAGAGAGTTATTCCAGACCAATTACGCTGTTAATCAGCATTGAGCTTGTTTACGATTGATGGCTCAAAATATACTCCATAACAACACTTTGGGAGTGTCTCCAAATGTAGCTGACAAAGCCACCTGAAAAATCGAGCAGTACTAAAATGGTTCCCTCCCCTATATCCTGTGCAGCGAGTATGTCATCATCAATGCCGACTCCGATTTTTGACGACTTGCATGACCAGGTGTACTACAAATTCATTGACCTGCTCTTCTAAATCAGTTATTTCCAAATAGGTATGTAAATTTAGTATTACTTTTCCTCGTTCAAAAAGCTGCGGCCGGTATATCCCCGAAAAGACTTCTACGTTTGGTCCAAGTCGAACAGGAAAACGTAACATGTTCTCATTGAAACATCAGTTAAGAAACATTATGTCTGCGTATTCTTCATTACTGAATGCAGCCATTGTAACATAGGTCCACGATATTAACCGTAGTTACAACGTAACTATTTTAAGCAGGCAGCCATTACAAGTTGTGTTAAGAGTATGTATGTTTGAATAATAATATCAGTGTACACGTATAGTTGTTTAATACTAAGAGTATTTTTACAGTTTAACATGACAACAATGCTTAGTACACTGACACAGCCATCTTTACTCGACATCTTGTTCGTTTGCCTGTTTACGACTGAATCCCTTAGTATTCCCTTCTATAAAATATTACGCCAACATTCGATGTGTACTATTTACTTGTTCTTTTATTCTATACCCATGAAATATGGCATCACCATTTAATGGAACCATAATTAATCACAGCAGATTTCGTGGAGTCGTTTGACAGAAACCTGCAAAATTATAAGTAATATCTCCTAATATTTAATACAATAGCATACATTTTAACCTGATAGCTGCGGTTTTTAATGTCAATTGTCAAATGTTGAATAATTCGAAACATTTTTAACACATTGTATAATATCACTAAATTAGCTGCATGCGTTCTTTAACCCTTTCCAAATGTTGTATCGTATTTCCTGTTTATATAGCTCATATATTAAAATAATTATATTTTTCAAGTGTCATAGCGTTGGTGTTGTGTAAATAATTCCACGCTGCGATCAGCTTTCAAATATGAGTGTATTGTAATTTCGCTTACGTTTAGAGCGCATTCATAGAAGAATGGAATGTGTGTGCCCAAGGATTCCGATTCCGCCGATTCATATGCCGTTGCTTATTGTAATCAATGTACCTATGTACAGTGAGTGCACCTTAGATAACTATTTTATTTTAAATAACATAAATATTGCATGTGGACTTCTTCAATTTATCATACTAGGTTGGTAGTCTTAGATGGGTGAAGTTAGTACAAAATAATTACAGTATTTTATAATTGTATGTATTATAGACGTAAAAAAGAAAGTATGGATTTTTCTTTGCATTTCTCGTTTAAGTATTTTTTCGAATGGACAGGACGGATCCTAAGAAAATCTTTAACAGGTAGACAAAATTTCAGTGCCTGTAAAATGTTGAGGTTCGATATTTAGGTTAGGTTTGATGTGCAACACGTGAGAAGTTGTCGTGCGAAAGTAGATTAGGTAGTATTATTGTAAAAGAAACAACGTTATTCATTACAGTCTGGTTAACTTTAAGTCAAGTGTAAATAGGCTGTTTTAAGTTAATGCGCTTTATCATCTATAGCTACATCGCCACCTTACATCACGTATTGATTTACTATAATAATAAAAAATAAGTATAAGATGTACCTACCGGTGTTACGTAATAACCGTTGTTTTCATTGTTATTAACCAGTATCATTATTAGAAATAAACTTGTGTGATGACATGAAATATTATGACGATTTATAATAACGAAAGTTTTACGAATGGAAGGGTGTGATATTAATATTTGATGACTGCAAGTAAATTATTAATAAATATTTTTGTCATTTTTAACCCACATATAAATAAACAGGATTAATTAAGGCATTGCAATATTCAGTATTTAATAAGCTAACAATTACTGACGTCAGAGTGTCTCAGTACGGCCGTGTTCGCCCGATCGCTGACCGGTTCTCGCCAGGCTTGATGCCGGGGTCTTGATCGCTTGGTGCGTCGTGAACAAGCGGCCATCCCGGGACTTGCAAGCGCGCACGATCGAAATCCAGACGCCACAGACAGCCTACGACCCCTTTCTAACGAAGGGGGCCTCACAAGAAGACCGGCTCGTCTCTACGGGCCGCGGAAAAGACTTACTCCAAGGAGGTTCGCCTCAAGAGTTAACCCCGCTAAGAGAGGCGTGACAAACATACAATACGAGTATCTGAAAATATCTACGGCCGTGTTGGGGTTTTTGTCTGAGCATAAAGTATATGCCACACAAAGCTAGATGGCGTTACATTAGATACCACCTGAAGAGGACATTATTTCAACGCGGTGAGCGAATATAAAAAAAACTGTTTTCCAATTAACATATTCATTTTTAATCGATAGAATAACGATAGGCGCAAAATTAAAAGTCAGTAGGTATATTTGCCTACCGCACCACGCTATCGCAAAAATCAAAACTCTAGTCCAGTAGATTTGCAAGTGTATAAGTAATTATAAGTAGTGAAATAAATACAGTCCAAAAGATCATTTATTTATGACCGTAAATGATTTTAGTGAAAGGTTTTAAATGTTCTCAGCTAAGTTTTCTAATACGAGTGCATACCTCGGTAACAGTGGTGTAACAACATACAGTACGATGCAAAATATACACATCATTGCACACAATAAGTACGTTGCAAGGGTGGGTGGTCCTATCGCTAGTGGCTTTTCCTCTAGACATCTTTACCCAAGTAGGTAACGCGGAAATTAAAAATAAAGTGAGGCGGGGCACAGAAATGTGGTAACCAGCAAAGTATAAACATTAAGGAAATTGATCTTAAGTTTTATAATAAAATAATGTAATTATAGAGTTTTTTAATACATAGGATATTAACGTGGTCATGTATTCTTGACCCGAGCTCTAGGGTAATATTAACTTTTCAAACACCGGATCGGCATCGCCGACCGTAGGCGTCGTTTTAAAACACTGCAATAATAATAATAATTCAATAATTTGGTGGCGTTTGTATGGCTAGTCTTAACCGTGTTTATTTTATAAACTAGGTGTATTATTAATAACTGTTAAAAAAGGCAAATGATTAAACAAAACCTATAGTTAGGATAATATGTTTCACAACAATGTTTTTATTGTTTTTATACTGACAATAAGAGTCGCAGAAAATATATATTATCTACACTGTTTCAACTAAAACATTAGTGTAAACTAAAGTATTGTAGTGGTGGATTGATAGACTGAAGATAAAAATTGGTAAGCAATGATGCCTACTTATTATTTGGTGACGGGTGCCATCTATTATGTTATCTGCGGCAGCTTTAAAGTTGCAGAGCCGCGACGAGAGGTGGCACTGCGACGAGTGTCAGATTGATTGCGGAGGGCGAGGGCTGCGGAGGGTACGGGCGTGCGGAGCGGCGCGGCGGCACGGCGAGCGATATCGAGAGCCGAGCGCGGCGCTGTATTTAATTATTTATTCGCCGCGCGAGCCGCGGGCCGGAGGTCGCTCGTGGAGTGTGTACGGGGCCGGCGTCTCCCCGTCCCGGTGTTAACGTATCGAGTCCGCGGTCGGTGTATTAAGTGTTTATTATGAGCGACAGGGACAGGTCGTCGCCCTCCCTTACGGACACCCCCTTGAAGACGTACATCGGTCGGCACGACGACGACTACCCCCTAATAAACGGAAACGGTGAGTGTCACATGCGTGTGCGTCTCCAAGCGGACAAGGGTCGAGGGTCGGGAGAGCGAGCGCGTGACACGCGAGCTCAGCGCGACGAGCCTTCAGAGGAGCAGCACTACGTGGCGCGCTCGTGCCACTCGCCCCACTCGCCCCGAGACCTCTCGTTTTCTGCGACATTTGGTCTGTAAGTCCGCGAGCGCTCCGTTTTGCCGCATTGAAGCCGCGGATTCGATCGACCCGCCGACGTTTGCCCCTTCCCTTATTCCATATTACATATTTGTGAATATGCATTTTTTTTTATAAATATAAATTGATATACGAAAGAAAACACTCCGCATAAGATGAGCAGGGCAAGTTAGAAAAAAGTTATGGAACGGGGAGACATGTAGTTGAGGTCGTTCGTGAAGCAGCTCTTAGCTGTGTTGGATCGATATCGGTGATCTTAAAAAATCCAGATGGAGATAACGACCAATCCCAACCAACAAACCCCGCGGTGGTGCCGGTGGGTCGTCGTTACTGGGACTGATTTAATTAATTCCGAACTGCGGAGTGTGTTGAACGTTGCATGCTTCCAGGTTTTAAAATTAAATAATATCGGTCCATGCCGTCGTATTACTCGTATTTGAACGGCGGCGGTGAGGAATGTGGCCATAGTTTAATAGGATATTGGTTTGTAGCGCCTGGCAGCGGCCGCTGGATGAGCTCGTAAATAATCGTCGAAATACTCCAGTTTCGAGTTCGAGTCTACTGCCGCTATATGTATGTATGTACGTACGTATATTTAGCGCGGGTTCCGCTGCTCTGAAAGACTGATCAGTTTCAGTTATCGGTCATTGCAAAGCGTTCAGCTTACTACGGCCGTGTCCTCGGCCGGTCGTGCAATCGAAATTGAACGAAACTCGTAGTTAACAATCGTCTCATAGTATTATACCTTTCGAAGGTGTGATGCGTTTACATCATGTTCTAGCAAACATCAGCAAGACGCAATCAGTTCAATGTCTCGCAAGTCCCAAGTGTTATTTCAATATGGGAAGACTCACGTGATTGACGCACATTCTGATTCTGAACATTTGTTTTCTTGGATATCTTTACATTCTTTCATACTTATACAAGTAGATTGTAGCACTTCTACGGAGTAGGACATTAAGTTTTATAACGTTCCAATTAAAAGTAATTACAAGTATAGAAAAACACATAGATTTGTAAAATAAGTTTAAGAATATCTTCTTTAACCACTCCTATGAGTACAAAGATATACATACATACGGTAAACAAAATATATCTTATCATTTCGATAACAACATATGTGGTAGTAGAGCAGTGTGAACGCGCTGACGCCAGTTGTGTCGAGCGCGTGGACTGCGGTACTTTACGTGACCCGTGGCGAAATTACAAAATGTCACACTGGTTATTGATTTGTCTACTGTCTTCTTACGACTGGATTATTGAGAGGACCATTTTAAATATACTCGTTTGCAGTAACTACACCACTGTGGCCGAATAAAAATGTCTCATATTGTTTCCGGTTGCTCTTACTGTTAGATATAAATATCGAATAATCATGTTAAGAAATTAGGCGTTTTGTAGGTACCGTAGCCCTGCAGGTTCGGTGAAAAATGCCAATAGACGCAATAACAGCTCACTGCAAAAAAGCCTTATTCTTAAAATAGTATGCGATAGTGATATAGACGATGATATTATTATGTGAATAGAATTGAATATTTAGGATATTTATCTAATTTCATGGTTTCATCGATGCTCTACGTACTAGTCTAATAAGTAATCGAATAATTATGTGGCTGCCTCACTCACGGGTGTGTATTTTAGTCTGGCGTAAATGAAAAATCACCATACCATATTATACCATATTAAACCATATTTATGTAATAAAGATACTTGTTTATTACAAATACGCCTGTGTCGAGCGGGCCAGGGTTGTGAGTCAATTATAAATGCGAACGTAACATGCCTCACATATTTCAAGACAACCAGCTAAACATTCCGTGTGGAGCGATATCAATATTTTCTATCATTCCGATTATAAGCTAAAAAGCAATATCTATTATACCTACCTACTATTATATTAGTTTCACAGGTTGGACGGGTTGGACTCCAGCGGCCGATGTGTTATTTGTAAATTACGCGGCTCCATGGTGATATTGTTTGATTAGTGATATCTTCAATTCCTTTATATCCGAGTGGTCGAGTTGTCATTCTGTCAGTTTATCATTAATTATATTGTGTCTTGTTTATGCTAGATAAGATGAATATTTCGTAAGATGTATAATGTAACATCGCTATTGACAACCGCGGCTGAATGATTTGCACATACTCGGCAATCATCACCGGTACCCACTTATCTTTACCTCGCGATAATCCGTCAATGCCGGCTTGCAGTCGGTTGTTCGTGATACACAAACATCTAAATATATTTATTATAGGGATGCCATCTTCAAATCGGTTCATCGACTGTATATCGGACTTCGGCCGCGACTTGTTCTTTATCCAGCGACCTTAAGATACGTGTGACGTCTAAATGAAAAAGTCTAGACGACGGATGCCGAGATGCGCGTAGCGGGCTACGGCATGATTATGGTAGTTTGACTTTAGAAAACTGTTTGTAAAAACTAACTTCGAATAAATATTATTTCAGTTACCTATGTATATATCGGGACAGTATTTAGGTAAAAGACAAATATTCGTCTATTACCTAACCAACCCCAACTCGAATTCTAACCATTTATTACTTATAAAGCCACGTTTATTATCAGTCAGTAGATATATTACATTCGTTTATATTATAGAGAGATCTATGTTGGCACCCGTCACTCGTGGCAATGCAACGCTGCTAACATCGCACGACGTCCTCAGGCGGCTCGGCCCCGGGCGCACTGTCTTTAGAATACATTCTGAATGAATGGAATATGCTAACGTGTTCAATAAACGCAAGACACGACGCGCTCGGAAACGACTGAGTGCAATACGCAAACACCTGACGGCAGAGACCGTTCAGGTTTGGTTGGGGTAGGTTCATTATTTTTTATAACAATAAAGAATATAAATCAGCGGCATGCTCTACGATCGTATATATATATATACAATACATACGTATGTACATACAATACGACCTGAGACGACTTCCTTAGTTTGTACATTATCCTGAGGTGGAGTGGTCCATTCGCTGCATTGAATTGTCACACAGCTCGTGTCATGATATTTTAAATATGTTCGCGTTTCGAGTTATACATACGCTTGAAGCAGAGTGTGGTAGAGCAATTATATTTGTGATCGAGAAAGTATCAAAATAATGTGCATTCCGTCTGGTACTCAAGGATAACAGCGATTCTTGGATGTCTATTGCCGGGTTTACGTTCCCAGGTATAAAAGTATCGTAAAGCCGGTTACCCTGTCTCCCCGTACGCAGCAGCGGCGCGAACGCGGTTTACGTAATTACAATCAGCTAAAGTAAGCTTTTCGGTAAGAGCATAATAAACAATGGCTGTGTTAGTCAGTAAGTCCACAGTGACGGCAGATCATTTAAAGGCGACTGAATCGTGGAACGAATTAAGAAATTTCAAGTTCCCAATTTGGTTTCTTTTTATGCAGATTTCGTCGTAGTACGGCGTCACAACGCAAAAGTCACATTTAATTTTTGCGTTAACGTCGAAATCTTGGCCGCTAGTAGGTAAGACTGGCTGTGCAGTCAGGGGCTGCCTTCCTTCTCGCAAACGAGATTAGCTCCAGTCCTAACTGAATATATCGGGTATTGATGTTTTTTTCGCATCAACTAACATACGAAGTGCTGTTCGCCGTCCGAGTTTTCGTGATGTACTCTGACATTTTTTAAACTACTATAATAATCTACAGAAATCAAAATTAAACCAGTTTTCATTAGCGAACGTCTGTTGGGTTTGGTAATACTTGTTGGAGCGTTATTATTATTTTCTCATTCTCCAGTCAACTAGTGTCATCGTTGTGCCAGGTAATATTCTAATATTGTTCAACATCCAACCTCACAATCAGCACCTCCATGTCGGTACACAAATTGGAGTTGGCTCTAGATAATTGTATTTTGTGTTGTTCCTCCTGTTCGCTCTATTGGGTTCTTTTGCGTGAGTAGGATTCTACAAAGTTTCCTCTATGGCAGGGGTCGGCAACCTATTGTGTCGGAAGAGTTAAACATTTTCTTGCCAACAATAAATAATACTTGCATTAATAAAGTTTTTGATGAAAAACTAATCTATTTATTCATAAGAAGAATACGACGACGACGATGCGTGTTACGGGGGAGGGGTGCGGGGAAAAGCGAGTACAAGTGGCTGAGAGATAGCAATGGTGCCTAATCCTCGTTAATAGATTCAGAACGATTTTTAAATGTTTTTTTATGAAATGAATATTATTTACGTATGAAACTAAAGAGCCGCAGCTGCACATACAAAGAGCCGCATGTGACTCGCGAGCCGCAGGTTGCCGACCCCTGCTCTATGGCAATGCATTAAGCAGCTCGTCACAGCAACGTTCCAGGACCCACGCTGCTCCTGGTTTTTGTGTATGTGTGATGGGTCACATAATTATCATGGGTGATATAAATTTAAATTTATACTTCAATACTAATAAAACTTCATACATTTTCATAACTATCGATCACAATTGAAGTTGGGATTGTTAATTCGTGTGGCGTGATTTCCGATTTTAGTTCGAAAATCCGACTGTAATTCTCTGTCACTGCCCCATTTTATCACAGGTGTTTATTTGAAAAATGACTGCCTTATTATATAAAATTATTTATTAGTATATTTTGTACCGAGGAAACGTTTAAATTTATTACTAACATGTATATAATATATATATATATATATATATTATAAACTTATAAACCATGATCACTCGGATCATGGTGCCGGTGCACGACGATGCGCTGGCCTGTAATAAACCTCACACTTGTATGCTCCATACTCTGAATTACACAACTTTTCCCATGCAAATGTCAGCGTCGTCAGCTGACAGCATCGCATTTCCGGGAGGAATGAACAATTAACATTTAATTTTCTGGTTTTATGATTACACATTTACTGAATTACAATACTGAATATTATTAGATATCTAATTCGTCATAGTGTCCATTGTTTCTTTTTAAGGTTGAAAATTATATTGTTATGTTAAATTAATAATTCTATAACAAATTAGTGATTACTATAATGTTTGATACTATTCACGCTGGCGACATAAGAACCATTCAAATATTGAGATTTTTTTATGTTTCAAATCTTGTTTACTGTTTGTTTCAAAACGTTTTCAAATAATAAATAATTGTTTCATTTGAAGAACGTCCGCAACAAATGTGAATTTCTACGCTTTAGAGCTGGTAAAATAATAGTTAAACAGCAGCGATTATTATTTAACCACAAGACGACTAAAACCGTTTCCCACGGAGGAAACATATTATTGAGTCAAAAAGTTATTACATTCATAAATACTTTAAAAATGTGATATGTACCGGGATGGAATGTTCATCAAATATATTTGAGGCGTTTATATACGGGGTGATTGGAAACGGGTGTAAAAGTTTTAAAAGGGTGAATGTTTAGCGTATTTCCTGTGAAATATTCTATTATACAACCTATCCAACAATCAATGCTTACCAGATATAAAAGATTTAGTTTTTTTTGATAAAAATACCTGTTCATGAAGAAAAAAAATCTTACTAAAAAAATGTTTGCCTTTTCACGAAATTTTAATACTTTTTTTATTCTTAAATAATCGCCAAATCTAAATAAATAATTAAAACCCAGAACAAGTAAAGAGACTTGAGATTATTTTGCTAAAAAACGGATCATAAAAAAAAAAGTGTTTCATCCAATTGTTTATTATGATTATAAAAAAACTTACATTAAAAGATGTGTACAAATTACGTAATTAAATTCCTTGTTTTAATAGCTTTCTAAAAAGGTATAAAAAGTCCATAAATGTAAGCACTACATGTTCTAAAAAAGTATTTCTTTTATGGCATCTGCATTAAAATTGTTTACATAGTCATATCTCAGGTCATTGATTTAGCGACTTACTAAATTTATCTTGTTTCAAAAAGTGGCGATTTTTTTTATAAAACATTTGAGGAAATACTGCGAATGAAATTTAAATAAAACAAAAAAAAAATCTAAATTTAAAATAATAATTAATTTAAATTTTGCTCAAATTGACGACCACGGTTTCTGATACAAGCACGAAGCTTTTTTCTTAAGTCAGATCGAGTGACTCTCCCTGTGAGATGTTCTCTTATTTTGTCAGCAGCGACGATGATGCGTGACTTTAAATCTTCTATGGTATTAATTGGTGTTGTGTACACTAATGATTTCATGTGACCCCATAAGTAATAATCGCAAGGTGTTAAATCAGGGCATCTTGCAGGCTACGGTATTGGTCCGCCTCGGCCAATCCATCGCTGAGGGAAAGTGGTGTCTAACCACTGTCTAACGCCAAGACGAAAATGGGCGGGACAGCCGTCATGTTGCAACACCATTCCTCTTCTAGTATCCAGTGGTATGTCCTCTAGATAAGTAAATAAATGGTTTCGAAGAAAATCTTCGTATGTCTCCGCCATTTACATTGTTTGGCAAGAAGACAGGGCCTATCAAGCATGTATGAATTATGCCTATCCATATGTTTACGGAGAATCTCCGCTGATGAGCTCCGTCTTTAATGACGTGGGGATTTTCACCTCTCGGTGCCCAATAATAGCTATTATGAAAATTCGTTATGCCATCTCTGTCAAACTTCGATTCATCAGTCCACAATATTTTTGTGAAAAAAATATTATTTTCTGTGTCTGCTTGCAGCATAAAGCGGCAGAAGTCTAACCTCCTTGCAGAGTCTCCTTCCTCCAAGGCCTGAATCGGTGTATAATGGTAGGGATAGAGCCTTGCCGTGTGCACAGTAAACCACACTTTCCATTGTGATAAACCTAGGAATATTGCCACGATCCTGGTTGACGTAGTCGGGTCTCTAACAAAATGGTCTATGATTCTTTCCTCTTCTTCAGTATCGTAGATGCGTGGCCTACCTCCGTCATGTCGCCTCTGTTGAATACTGCCAGTTTACTTGACGCGTTGATACGCCACAGCAAAGACTATGACTTGGTAGGTGACAATTTGGAAAACGTAGCTGATATTCTCTTCGTGCTTGCAAACAATTTCCGTCTATAACATATTTATTTTTATTTATTATATATTTAAGTCTATAACAATAGATAATGTCAGCGTATTCTTCATTGCTGTAATCCGCCATTGAAATTAAATTTATTTGGTATGCAAAAAAAAACTATTTTACTAAGACAGCGATAATGTACGGCCGGACACGATAGTGGTTAAATTTTAACTGTCGTTTTGACTCATCAACTAAAAAGACATTGCACATGTCTTACAATGAACTCAATATCTAAAACGACAACAATAAGCTCGCACGTGTTACATCAAAAACAAAAGGGTCAAATTAAGAGCCGACGCGGGCTTACTTTTATGAGTCTCTACAGTTTGGTGTTTCCAGGTACTTGGTTTTATTACCAAGTGATTTTTTCTAAATTTTAGAAACTTTATGTACTTTCTTATACCTTGTCGGACAGGTATTGAAGTCAGTTACTTATTTATGTGCTATGTGCTTTATACGAAAATTTTATAAATAAAATTTTGTTTTACGATTAAATAAAAATGAAAGTATGACGTCTTTTTTTACTATCACGACTTTCAAAAACCTGATTTAAAAGTTTTCGACTCTAAGTGATGTCTATTAATTAAATTTAATAAAACAACGATCAAACAATAACTATGTCATAAAAAAATGTGTAGAAATAAGTAAAAACAAAAATCATCGATTTTTTTCTTAGAAAATCAGGATTTTATTGAAAAATATTAAAAAAAAATCATTACTCTAGAACCATCGATATTTGGATAGGGTATTATAACATGGAATGATAGGATATGCGCTAGACTTTTGCTCCTCCAGATCTTTTACACCTGTTCCCAATCACCCTGTATACTCATGATAAGCAATAGAATTGAATATGCAAGCTGTTTGTATGATAACGCCTGTCGATCAAATTTATTAAAATTAGACAAAATTTAAAATGAAGCCTTCCGCGTAATTGGCGGCTTTATACGAAGGCTCATATTCGTATGATGGAGAACGAGTACACACTCGTACTTTTAAAATTACGTAGAAAATATCTCGCTGAAAAGTTTTTTTTAAAACCCAATTTTTTTATTAACAACACAATTGTCAATTTGCTACAAGTGTTGGCATCTCTTATTAATGTTCGTTATTGGTATAATAAAATAATTCCGTTGCGGTTCTCTTAATAGCTAAGGTTCCGCTGCAATATCTAGTAACAGTACCCCTGATATGTACTCATTGGATACTCGGGTCAGTAATATCCAAGTACAATACGTGATATGTGAATCAATCCCGAATATTAATCAAGCCAAACGCGCCTATCATACTTACCAACTGAAGACGACCTGTACACGTTTAATCGAAGAAAATTATAGTGGCCGGTATAAAGTCTTCACTGCTGGATCCAAATATGAAAAGAAGGCAAAATTGTAATTTCTGGACAGTGACACCTGGGATGTGGGATAAAATTTAAGATCGAAGCTCATATTTCTATTATGCACTTAGAACTTATTGCCATAGAAGCTCTGTCGTACATTATTTCTACAAACTGTGATCGATTTGTTATCTTGACTGATTCTAAAAGTGCCTTACGACTTCAGGGTCATTGTTCCTATTGTATGTATGTCGCGTCCGTGAGGACGATCGACTGCCTATCGAATAGAAAAATCGATTTAAAGATTTCTATCTAATAACAAAAAGGTTCAATGGATCCCATGAAAAGCCTGATCCGCCTGAAAGAGAATGACTAAGTGGACTTATTTGCTAAAACAAGCGACGGAAAATGGAGTCCCGTTAGAGGTAGTGTTTTATTTTTTGAAATATTTTGATAAACGTTCATTTGAGAAAGGCATCTGGTACAGAACTATTCAGCCACAAATATCTCCAAACCCATGGATTGATAAAACGGTTGGTAACAGACAGTACCTCACGATGGTTACGCGTCGGACACATCTCGTCAAATAAGTTTGCATTTTCAATGACAAAAGTCTAATCCTGTAAATGTAATGATTGTGGTTCAGTTGAAGTTGTCCAACACGTTTTGACGGAATGTGTGCGGACAGAATCACTGAGATTACACCATTTTGCAAGAACAATGCAGATTGCGCAACTCAACAGTATTTTGGTTTCTCCGATATCAGGGGAAGCCAGGGTACTGTGCATGCCTTCCAAAACATTAATTTTTTATTTTGTTTTGGGTATCAAGT
>PDGT01000018.1:6432444-6460008 GCA_003671415.1 Megathymus violae
TATGTGTTCGAAGTCACCACTCTAGGATAGATATATTTTGTCAACGGTGAAATATGTCCCGATATACTCTGCTCATTACCTGCCAGTGCTTCCATTCGTAACAATAAATTTACAATAACATAGACAAAACAAACTTTTGCAATACTAAATATAATATAATCACTTTTATTCACTCTTTTAACAGTGCTCTTCAGTCTAATTCAGAATTTTATTTAACGGGAACATAATATTGTGTCCCTATAGATTTGTGTCCGGTCAACCAATTATTATTATTATTAATTATTTTACTTACAGATAAATTAACTTGATTTTTTTATTACGTGAGTAATATTTTTTTTTTGAAACAATTATCAATTTTAAAAGGTCACGTTTTTTCGACACAGTACACTGATTTTATTTTAAATCTACAAACTACCCTCGTTTCACTTCAGAAAATATACGCCTTACATTTCTAAATAGCACCTTAGGGCTTGGGTCTTTCTCGTTCTGACAATTAGATTTATATTGATTTATATCTTTTTTATTCAAGGACGGATTGCAATAAAATGAACTTTAAACTTTAACAGATAGTTCCTGTAATACTTTAGTGAAAACCACAATTATATCGGTTAAGCCGCTTCTGAGATTAGTGCGAACAAACGCACAGACAAAAAGTCTTTCAACTATTGTTTTGGATTCTATTGCGGTAATAAAAGCTCCTTACCATAGTTTATCTCAAAATATCCTTAATGCACAGAAAGCGATCAGTTAGAATTTTATAATATGTACCGCTATGTCCATATAATTTTACCTTGAATTCCTTAATATCTGTTGAAGTGCATCCGTGTAGTACATATTTTATCATTGATATTCACCGTACCCACCAAATGCACGTTGGGACACGTCGCTCGTTTTAAATTCAACCGGCGGTTCTCACACGTGATGGACACTAGTCTATGTACATTATTTCATGAGATCGGGACGTGGGGCGTGGGACGATAATCTGATAATAATACAGTACGAGAAATAACAACAAACACACGCTTCACAAATTCTGAACAGTATTACAGCGACATTGCTGTTTCAGGACAGATTTCTGTAAACGTTCTGAGTGTTCGCTATTCGCATCAATTGGTACACGCCAACACTTGTATATCGTCGCGGTAAACAAATTTCGTGGAGACCCGGATGCATAATATGTATAATAAATGGCGTTAGGGCTCACGTTAGGCCAGCGTTGTTCTCAATTTGATTTGAGTTAGCTGGTATGGACTTACATAACGAGTATTCCTGCGTTCCATGACACTGGTCACGACGACTATTTTATGGTAAATTTTATAATATCTTACGAGTAAAATGACTATCGCCAGTCTCTATCTACGTATACGTGCACAATTGAATTTAATGATTTCATTCATTCCGTTCCATTCAGAAAGGGCAAGAAATGAAACAAACGATGACGTAATTTAATTACAGAGTTGTAACAGGATGTGATTGAATAGTAATTGTTACCGACATTAGCATATCATAGCATATGTGAGGAAAGTAAAAATGAACAAGAAATAAGAGATCGACAATTATTTCCTTTCTTGTACATTGTTTGCTGATTTTCAAGTAAATGGCTTACGCTAGGGTTATAGAATTCACTGTATACGTTATAAAAATTCGTAAATGAAAATTACTTTGAAAACTTGTTATTAATAAATTGTAGTCCTGCGTCGGCGTAATGACATACAGATTTAATTTAAATCGTTTTAATCAAGCGAAATAAGTATGAGTTTTGAAGCGTGTACGTAAGTAGACACAATTTTTTTCTAATAGATATATAAATCTGTTTAAAGGTAAACTACCATAGATATCTACTGTAAGTACCATCGATCATGTCTTTATGCATTATCAAAACATGCGAAGTTTATGGTTCTACTCGTTTATAATGTGTAATTATGGCATTTTACACAATATGTATGTGCGTGGCGCGCATGATCAGCTGGTGCGTTGCAGTATGACAGTGGTGCGACGGAGTGCGGTGTTCGGTGTTCGGTGTGCGGCGTGTTGTTCTCAAGTGGGTCATGAGCTGCGCGCCCCACACGAGCGGCGTTATTTGTGTCGTTCGACGCATGTGTGCGTTCATCTATTCGCCTTTGTCTCTTATTTTATTTTGTCTCAGTTCTATTTGAGAAGTGTTCGGAAGAAGATCGACTCGCTGCCGAGCTCCGTGGGTCGCTCCCTAAATAAACCGACAGCGCGTTGCAACTATCGACTGGAATTGACGCAGTGTTATGTTGCATTTACAGATTATGAGTATATTGAATCGATATCCCTTTCCTATTGTTTTGCATTCGGTTCTAAAACTTTATTTTCAACTCTACCGTAGGGAAAAACCGAGGTAGTCTAAAACGTTATGTGTGAAATTTTGCATCGAATTTGTTACCGCAGAGCCACTTATTAGCCACGCTACTAACACGCATTATTTCTAGGTTCTTTTACTTCACCATATGCTTGTCTGTATGCTTTTATTGTAACAATAAAATAAAAAAATAAATAATACTTTAACGGAACTACGCGAATATATATATATATATATATATATATTTTTACAATACCTACTTTAGCATTACTATGCTATTTTATATAATTTCACGAAATTAACGTGAAATACGGGTGGTATTAAATTGGGATTTGTTAAATTATCACCGACTTAAAATCATTTTATAAACGCAAAGTAAACGAAACTTCCTTTCTGTTATGTACACGTTTTTGAGTTTTACTTGATGTTTAAATAAAAAATATATTATATGCCACCCCATTCTCTCGGGAGTCCGGACTGACTCTCGCTGGTACTCCAACGATCACCGCGACGCCCGCGCACTCTCACTCTTTCTGATTTTCGTTAGGTAAGTTCATTTAATTTAACTTTGAATTTAGACTGCGAAGTTCAAATTACTTTTTTGTTTTGCTAGTTAATCGGAACTACGCTCCATTTTTCTTCTCTCTTCCCTATTCCGTTCCTCCTTACTCCACTCCTCATCACTCAGAATTCTCATGAAGTGGAATTTCGCTCCATTTTACTCTACTCCTCGTAACAACCCATATTTTCTGTAAAATTAGTACTACTCATAAAATACCAAAGTTCTCATTCGTACTTACTTAACGTGAAGTAAATGTAAAATTACTATCCTAAATATAAGATATATCCCTATCCTAAAGACATGTCAGTTCAAACATGTCACAGTTACAATTCATACAATAAGTAGTAATTATTACTGATAAAATATTATTTGGAATAAATATTTCATATCTTATCTTTTCATGCGGTATTGTAGATAATAAGGATATAAGACTGTCATTTAATTTCTATTCCAACTCCTCATCTAAATGGTCTGTAAGCTTTTTGTGTTCCTAGTGCCATATATATTTGGTTAATATGAGATTCGTATTGCGAAGTTGGATATTCCCATTGAGGTTCAACCACTAGCCACTGACGGTTATTGAAAAATCTATCTTTAAGATTTTTCCGCCGGTTTATGTATTGCATTACCGTCGATCGGAAGATGTTTGCGTATCTCCGTCTGAGAGGAGATAAATAGAGGGTTGACGTATTATTTTTACATAAAATAAGTACAGCGTGACAACAATCCAACCAGATGGTAAGTGGTGATAATATATAAGATGACTAATTAAATTGTGGTTTTCTATTAGATTCGAATTAAGAGTGTGATAAAATTTTATTTCTATCTAAAAATAGCATTATCCAAAAATACCATTTACCTTTGAAAGTCAGTTTTCAATTGGGCATGTCCAAATTGTTTGATCATCAAGTACGTGAAATTGTGAAATTCAAATTCAATTTCGCATCGAAGTATGTCCATATGTTCGTATTTGCAAATTGTTCTGTATTGGACTTGCTGCATTGTTTCAAATCAACAAATTTAAATAATTTATCCTCCCTTGTGTGATCGGTGTACTTGGTTGTTCTGGTAGGAAGATCATGATGGTACTCAACAGTGGCAAGTTGTCTGCTATGAGCTGAACTAATACAATTTATTATTGTCTTCTTAATAACATTAAAATTACAAAAGATATTATTTAAGCAAGTAGCCGTTGATGGAGTTACTTTTGTAGGTTGAAAAAATATATAATCTAAAATGAATGATTTAAACAAATTAATGAACCTTACCGAGTAAGAAGTTGATACTAAGATATCAATATTGAGGTTATCACATACTTTTTTGAGACAAAATTTTTAGAATACCTTCCATAGCGGATTCAAACAATGGGTAGCTGCATGCAGGTGGTCTGTATACACATACAATAACAATCCTTTCAAGCTCTATACAGGAAAGCTCTATAATGCGTTTAATAGAGAGCGATATTAATTTAAACTATCACAAATACAGAATCCACAGAATGAAGTGCCTATACTGTAATTATCTATTGATGCAATTAACTCAAAATTTTTAGCTAATGTTCTGTAACACAAATAGTTCAATACTTCTTTCATTAAATATTATAATTCCAACCCTACGCCAGAAATGCCTTGTATGTTTTGGTGTACAATATTGACTTTATAATGTTTTTGCCTTTGTTAATGTGCTGCTAGAGTAGTTCTCCGTTGTCTTACTGGCTAATTTAAAATTTTGTTCAACGATTTGGAACGTACTCCAAGGGCGCATGCTAATTGTCAATAAATTACTGCTTAATATAAACGGTGCTACTAGCCAAATTCTTGAATAAATTGTCAATAAAATATGATAATGTAATTGCTATTTGTCTTTTGTAATAATTCGACAATTAGTATTTATCTTCAGTCAGATAAAATTTATGAAAAAATACTTTTTTACTATATAATTTTTTTAATATCATGTATAATATTATCTTCTCCTGGGGCAAACTCTAACTATGAGGTAAAGCGTCTGCAGCAATGTGTCTGAGGGCTAGCTAATATTCTTCCCTGTATTGGTCGAACCCATCAGTTATTGACTGAAGCTTGTTTCCTTTCATGGGAGATCATCGATAATTAAGAATTTATGTTTGACCAATCCTTTTTTTTCATATATTATTTATAACTAACAAATCCAATAATTTCTTTTTTTTTTTACATAAAATAAATTAATGCTTGATAACAATCCCACCTGATGGTATGTGGTGATGAAGTCTAAGATGGTGAACGCACTAACTTATAATAGCATATTCACCGTCCTCTTGAAGACTCCCACATCCTATGTAGCCGGGAACAACGACACAACAGGTTATTCCAGTCCTTTGCAGTGCGCATAACAAACGAGGACGCAAACCGCGTCGTCCGTGCAGGTGGTAGGTTCACTACGAAAGGGTGGATATCTGCCGTACGTCGAGTTGTTCGATAGAGGAACGGCGATGGGGAAATTAATTCGAATAATTCCTGCTCCTACCCTCCAAAATGTACCCTATAGAAGAGCGAGAGTCTGGCAACCCTGCGTCTGTGCTCAAGGCTTTGCAGATGGGTTTTAACCAGATCTGGGTCACTAATGAGCCTCTTTGCACGCCTCTTCATCGAGTCCAACGCAGATGCATCGCCCCATCCAGATACTGCCCGAAGTGTGAGACTCCTTTTTATTGTCTTCTTGTTCCCTATACATATAGTTGTTTAATTAGCTCCTTGGAAGACTTTAATTCCTGCAAAATCAATTGAAGTTGAGATTCCTCCTGGCAAGCCAAGGCTTTGAGAGTCATAATTTTATTGCTTGATACAAATTATTCTTAACAAGAATAAATGTTATTAAGCCAAAAAGGTTTTTAACCAATTATAGTAAGTATGTCATACCTACTTATTTTTACACTTAATAAAATGAAGCTAGTAAAAACCTTATTTTAATTATACAAACAAAATCGCCTTTATTAAATAAATAAGTGTAAAAAAATCTTACATGAAAGAAGTTACAACAATTTAAATTAAGCACTATCACTTGGTACCGGCTTTAAGTCGTGACCGTATAACATGCCAATAATCCCAATTTTGAAAACACAATCACTGATACGCATAGATTTAATCATTTTAATAATAAGTTGGAAATAGGCTAAAATAAATATAATCATTTAATTCATTAATTAAAATTAACAGGAGTTTTAGTACTCAACTGTTACCGTAAGTAAAGACACAGTAGAAAAAAACATTAACACAGTGTAGCTTAAATACTTTTTGCCGCATATTATACGAGTGTGCAATTACTAGTAAAGTAAACAAACGTTAATACGATCTTCTTAGCTTGAGCTTAGTCCTCAATGTCCGTTTAGAAACTTGTTCGACGAGCTAAATTTCGCAGCGAAATTAATAGTGGATAAAAAAAATTATAACTATTCACATTTTCTGAAGTGCCACCAACTCGCTTTCACCTGCTTCTCATTGAGAAACGTAGTCCGTGATGTTAATGTCCGTTAGTCACAGAACCTACGTCCACGTGTTGAGGTTGAAACGTTACAAGCGCATTGCTATAAAAGATTATTAATTCGAACCACTAGTTTGTATCGCTAAAGAGAATCTTAGCTCCGTACGAAGTTCCGGGTACAAAAGTGCGTTTCATACTACTACATATATCCGAGTCTCAGTTATATCTAATATTTTAATGAAAATCGAATTACGCTCGCTTTGGTACTATAAATGAAATGTAACATTAAAATTAATGTTTTTATTTATGTGAACCATTTTATTTCTGAAAAAATTTTCTTACATCAATATACGTTTACTTGACAAATTAAGATTTAATATATTCAAATTCAGCTGAAGTGTACAGGATACAGGAAAGTAGCCAGTCACAGCCTGACTTCAATGCTAACAAACTCGTTGTATAGTGTATGTTGTATATCTTTTACAGTTAAAACGAGTTTTTAGATAGAACGCGTTTTCCCTAGTTACAACTAGTTTTCACTAAATGCCTTTGTTACAACTAGAATTTAGGTTAGGTTAGGTTCTCGAGGTGATGTGCACGGAGTTTCCGCGTTCACCTTAAAAACGGAGGGATGAAGTAGCTCCAGATTCTTCCCGGACAGGGACGGGCTCTGTAGAAGAGCGAACGCCGTCGGGACTGCGGAAGAATGTGAGAGCGTACCTGCAGTCCCGACAAAGGGCGCTCAGAGGAACACCGTGGGGTTTTAGCCGGTAGGAGTCCGACATATCCTCTCAGTCGCAGGGGCGACTGAGAGGAACCCATGAGGGTTTCCCCACGTAAAAAAAAAAGGTTAGGTTAGGTTAGGTTAGAATGAACGAGCACACAGCGCTCGGAAAGGGATTCCCGATCAAAGGGATTGCGATCAATGAGAATAAGATACGATGAATTTTAAGAACAGTTTTAACTGACTCACTTCGGAAAAACGCGTTTTGTCTAGTAAGAATTAGTTTTAACTGATATTCAATTTTGAGCATTAGTTAATTCTAGTTGTAACAAAGGCATTTAGTGAAAACTAGTTCTAACTAGGGAAAACGCGTTCTATCTAAAAACTGGTTTTAACTGTAACTTATATAACCCAGTGAACGGCCGCAACTTCGTTTGCACAGATATATATATCAATAGTTTCAGTTGTTTAACATAGTTCCACCGTCGCAAAATTTAATTCATTTCTAATATCTATTTAATTCTTGTTAACTCTTAAATAACATTCCACAATTTATATGATCTAACAAAACACTTAAGAGAAATAATTGATAAGATAATAACAAACATTTAATTTTAATGTTACATGTTACAAACTAATGACAAATGTTTAATAAATAAACTGACATAACCTATTCATATTTAAATAAATGAAGACGAATTGACTGGCTATGAATACATAAGCTATTAATTATACAAAACTATACCCACTACTATTATGGAACACACACACACACATAAAAAGAAATAAATGAATCTGGTTGTCGAAAAAATCAATGATTCAAATGTTTTTTTATGATAACCGCAAGGTTAGCCGGTATCATATTATAGCTTATAATTTGCGCAATAACATGTTCTTCCTTCCCGTATATACAAATTTTGGTCAAGATCACTTAACACATTTTTCAGTCAAAACACGTATATTTATCACATAATATGTCAGTACAATTAAAATTACAGATGGACGTTCCATAATACTTAAGTCCGTTTTAAAATACATAAAGAGTACAAAAGCGACAACTATGAAACATGAAATTATTAGAAGTATGTAACTCATTAACATTGGTGTGAGTTGCAAACGTTGCAATCGTAATAATGTCGTAAAATTTAGGCAAGAGGTCACGTGGATCGGGATCGTATCAGTAAAACGGTACGCGGTAAGTGGGTGGATGGTGGGTGGGTGGCTGGCGGCGCGGGATACCTGTGGTAGCAGCCGCAACAGGACTGCCATATACTATGTGTCGATCGCCTATCATTTGTAGGTACTCTGCGTGCCTTTCATACAAATTCAAAGTCAAAATCGTTTAATCACTCACACGGCGAATACACATATGAACGGCGTTTTTGCTTCTACTATCGTTTTGAAAAGGTGCTTTAACATCGAGGAAAAGAAACGGCGACAGTACCTCCTCAGCACATCTTTTAAAACAATACATGGCAATTACAAAAGTTTAAACCTGCGCGGAACCAGTTTCGACACTATTATTTTCAGGCGTCCTGGTCATTAATATATACATCTACACTATAATATCTTTTACCTATAAGCTGTGCTTACACGCGTGGCTTAAAAGTTCCAATAGATATTTCAAGTATCAACTTTGGAACCTTATTGTAAAAACGTATACATTTATATTATTAGATAATCTATACATATAATAAAATTATAAGTAATCTCTTTGTGTAGATTAAATACATATAAGAAAAACTATGATTATGGGCCTTTATTAACACAATAGAACCCAAAACAATAGTTCTTAGAATTTTGGTCTGTTTGTCTGTGCGTTTGTGCGCACTTATTTCAGAAACGCCTAACCGATTTTGTTATTGTCTTACGTTTTACTAATGTATTTCAATAAGCATCACTAATATTTAAAGTTCGTTTCATTGCAATACGTCCTTGAATAAAAAAGTTATAAATTAATATATTTCTAATTCATAGATACGAGACAAACCCATTCCTAAAACAATGCAGGTGCTATTTCTAAGCGTAAAGCGTAGTTTTTCTGAAGCGAAGCGAGGGGATTCTGCTAGTACAAAATGTATCCTTACTAAAAACTCATTAATCTGTGAAGCAGGACGGTCCCTGAAAAATAAGAAATTACCTATTCACCTCCTCTATACCATAAGGTGGGTAAGCCCGTGCTGTGGTAGTTACAATATTCAACGTAAATATTGTCATTTGTAACTGGAAATAAATCTTAGTAAGAATTGTAAAGATTCATTTTAATATAATTCTATTAAAACTCAAAGCTTATTGTCCTCCATTGCAGCGCTCATTTACGAGTGTACAGCGAGAGTGTGCTCGCAAATATTGTGGTGTTATTAATGCAGATATATAGGTGGCGTATAAGTATGTACTCGTATAAGTATGTACTGGTGTAAGTAGGTATACACTTATTAATCAGGTCAGTCAAGTACGAGTGTGTTCAGCTTGCCGCAGGACGTGCCCGTGCCCGTGCCGGTGCGAGGGCTGTATTGTGTGCAGCTCTCACACATCACACATACACATGTTATTCTTTTATAATCCGTTACATTGACCTTTAAAGGGTGATACGAGGTTTCTATTCAGAGCGGCAAAGAATTGTAGCGTTTCAAAGTATATTTTGACGAATATCAGTTAATTAATTTGGGGAAATGTCGAATATAATTAAAAGTAACAATGTACTTATGGATATGCATTTACCGATTATTCAGTAATCTATTAGTCTATACTAATAATATTAAAACTGTATCGGAGCCGATTTTTACAGGTAAAACAATTTTTTTATTTTCGTCTGTCTGTGCATGTATAACGCTAAACCAGTGAACAAATTTGTTCAATTTGTTATACTTCTATCCCTGGAGATGGGGTCCGGTTACCAAACGTACATAAAACAAAAATGCATCTTTTAAAATTGTCTGACGGTACGACGACGGCTGACAATCTGGCTTTAAGTATCTAGTAAATTGGTCTCGGACCATCTTAGGAGCATTACTACTCCTTCTCTAATACATCACACAGGAAACATAAATGTTGGTTTGCGAATAGAAATGAAAAATGTTCAATATCTATAAATGATAGAGAAATTCATGTTGCGTCGCGCTGTTTGAGCTCTGGCAGCGAAGGACACATTAATATGGTCGGTGTAAACGACGAAGGTAAGTGATAGAAAAGAGAGCCACATCTAATTTAACTCCAATATCACTATGCCTCGTCCATCTATTTGACGAATTGGATATATCCAGCATAATGCTATAGCGCGATACCGGCGCGGACGCCATAACTTAGTTTGTTTTAATTATTTTGTGTCAAAACTAAAAGAAACTTTAATTTATATAGTTATATTGTAAAAATCTGATCCAAAAAATAACACATAGTTAGTATTGAAGAATAATAACAAGTGACGTTCGAGTGAATCGAATGTCTGCGAGCTACCGCCGCGCCGCCCGGGCAGGTAGTTAGATACACACTCGGCGTCTACAGGTATATGTAGATATGTAACGTTTACAAATTACGTACCTACACGGTTTATTATTTTATATTCAAATTTATTTATTATTATTTATTAGCGTTTTTTGGTAACAATAATTAAATTTAAAATCCTATGAAAACATGCTTCAATGAATAGTTAAAAATCACAGTGTTAGAGTTTGCCACAGGAATTTTTCTACGGATACCGTACTAAGTATGTAATCAATAAAATTCATAAAATTTATTTATTTATTTATTAGTACACGCAATGAAATTATAGCAAACAGAATGTGTATAACAAGTACAAGGGCATTACTTCTTTCTAATCAGAAATTTCTTTTGATAGGCCCTAAAAGTGGAACAGTGATACCTACAGTGAGCTAAACTTGGTACGTACCTTAATAATAATTCTAATTCAACATCATTTAATCAATTAGGTATATTGTAAATACGCTTATGCAGTTTATTGCTTCAACAAACGTTGCAAAAATTTGCTTTAATATTTATATTTATACATAACTTTGCTGTAATATAAATATTGATTTAGTACGACTATAACACATAATAACAGGTCTTAACCTATGAAATTGCCGTTTTTCATGAAATAAATGAAGCGTATTTTTTTTCTATATTTTTTATTTCTATTAATCAAAGCAATCACCCATGCAATCAATGCATCTTTGCCAACGCATCGATAGCTTATTGATGCTCTTTTTGAAAAAATCAGCTGGACGGGAGGCAACAAATTCTTCAAAGGCATTTTGTACTGCCTCTCGGGTATTGAATTTTTTCCCGCCAAGAAGTTGTCCAAGTTCTGGAAAAAGTAGAAGTCTGTAGGTGCAAGGTCTGTTGAGTATGGCGGATGACGGAGAACTTCCAACCCCAGCTCTTGTAGCTTAGAGACCGTCTGCTGTGCAGTATGAGGTCGCGCGTTGTCGTGCAGGAGCAGTGGAGCCGAACGATTGACCAAAGCTGGTTGGAGACGTGCGAACTTCGCCATCATTGTGTTCAGTTCTTCACAATACACATCTGCAGTAATGCTCGTCCCATTTGGTAAGAAGCTGTGATGAATTACACCCGCGTTAGACCACCAAACAGTGACCATCACTTTTCTAGGGGTAAGTTTTCGTTTAGGGCATTGTTTGGGTGCTGAACCAGGGTCTAACTAACTTGCTGAGCGCTTACGATTGTCGAACAGGATCCATTTCTCGTCACAAGTAACAATGCGGTTCAGAATTCCTTCATTTGTATGCGTGTTGAGCAGTGCAAGGCACGTCTTGATGCGTGCTTCGCGCTGGCGATCATTAAGTTCGTGAGGTACCCATTTCTCAAGCTTTTTTACCTTGCCAATTTGACGCAAATGGACCAATATTGTTTTAATGCTAATGTCGAAAGCTGCTGCTAATTCAGCCGTAGATTGAGTTTCATAAGATTCCACAATCGCCTTTAATTCGTCATTGTCGACCAAAGTTTTCGGACGACCACGGTTAATTTTTCAGGTCAAAATTTCCAGACCGGAAGTGGGCAAACCAATAACGGGTGGTACGTTCGTTTATAGTGTTCGGTCCAAAAACCTCGTTGATGTTGCGTGCCGCTTATGCCGCTTTGCTGCCACGACGGTACTCATACTCCATAATTACTCGAATTTTTAACGTATCCATGATGACGAAAATGTTCGAATGCGTTGAAAAAAAAACACTAACTATTAAACAAATGACGATTTTAGAAAAAAGAATTTTGTGTTTTAAAAATAAAATTGATTTGAAATTAGAATTATCAGCCAAAAAAATATTTTGATTTGAAGTGGCCAGTACAGCAGAACGGCAATTTCATAGGTAAAGACCACGTTGGCTGAAAATGTGAAGAGTTTATGCTTATTACTATGGTTCAATTAGTTTATTTAAAATTATTCAATTACTTTTGTAAATGAGATTCAGATATATTGTTTCTTATGTAAATTATTTATTTTTCCGCAAGCAATTACGTAAAACTAATCATATCAAAATATTATGTTTTGAAACTCGTTTCCCCAATAATTATCTAGTTTATATGTTTAGTTTATTGAGTACAAGAACCAATGATCTAACCAGCATCGTGCACACGAATAGAAGTAACTTAAAGTAGACCAATACGATTTAAAAATTAATTAAAAATTAAGTTTGCCGTAAAACTTGATACTTGATCCAACTTTTGCATTCACAGCTTGCCGTTGCATGAGCGAACACTGTTGGTAGTTGATCATTTGCCGTAATGTGGTAAATAAATCGTTACACGTTTATTGCGCAAAAATTTTAAAGGTCAGTCAATCACCATGATGGACGTTCGAGTTATCGTACACAACAATATTCCCAAACATCCTTATTGTTGCACAAAGAGGCCGCGAGATTTGTATTAAAAAATCGTCTAAAATTACGTGCTTGGTGCACTCGTCCTAATCGTAATGCATCAGAGTTTTGTGGTTTTTATTCTGGTACGTCAATACGTTGTTTCAATAAACGAATAAGAATTTGTTCTGCCGGAGCATGAAGCTGCAGCATCTTGTCGGGAGCGAGGCCGAACACGATTAGGTGAGGCGGGCGCGCAGTGTAATTATCTCACGTCGGTTACCTCAAATGGCGCAATGGAGCACCATTGTGTGCCATTGCTCCGGGAACAAAGCGAAGCGAGGCGGTTCACGAGGCAACTGTCTTCCGCTGAGTTCCTTTTACACTCAAGAGGAGTTATCTCAACCGATACACGATGGTCTAGTAGAATATAGGATAGAAACTATTCGATTGAAATGGTCTTTGTGAGATATTTAACGTATGATGTTGAGACCATTTTATTTGCGGAATACCAAGTTGAGGTCGGTTATGAAAATTTTTAGAAACGCAGTGACAAATGGGTCTTAACTGGGCAGTGAATGTTTAGAGGACAAGAAATTCGATTAAATAAGGATGGATCAAGTTTTGTTCCACAACGACAGGCGAGATACACAGGGGCGTACCAGAAAATTTTCAGCGAGCATAGCGGAGGCCTGAACTTGTCACTAGTCAAATATGTACTAATAATAAAATTGTAACTGATCGATTTCTGTACATAAATGATATATGAAAAAAAATATTAACAGGGGTCTTTGTTAACGCAATAAAACCCAAAACAATAGTTATTAGAATTTTTATCTGTTTGTCTGTGCATTTGTTACCGCTAATGTCACAAACGGCTTAACCGATTTCGTTCTCGTTTTCACTACTGTATTGCAGTAAGTGTCATTTAAAATTTAAAGTTTGTTTCATTGCAATCCACCCATAAATAAAAAAAGTTATGAATTAATACATGTATTTCTAATTCATACAACGAGAAAAACCGAGACGAATTCAGATGCTATCTTTAAGTGTAAGGTAGTTTTTCCGCAGCGAAGCGAGGGTATTTGTTAGTTATTGCATAAATCATGTTCAAATTCAGTCGGGGCACGACAATGTTAGGTCAGTCAGATACCTATTGAAGATATAGAAAAGATATAGAAGATATTGATACTGATATTGCACCATCTATATGCAAACTATTTGTAGCTATAATATGTAAAAACAATTTGGGTTAATTATACACCAGTACCCGCATATCTTGTCATATATCTCATAATATTATATCATATTTATATTATATCTGTTACAGTTAAAACCAGTTTTAAGATAGAACGCGTTTTCTCTAGTTAGAACTAGTTTTCACTAAATGCCTTTGTTAAAACTAGAATTTAGGTTAGGTTAGGTTCTCGAGGTGATGCGCACGGAGTTCCCGCTTGCACCTCAAAGACGGAGGGATGAAGTAGCTCCAGGTTCATCCCGGACAGGGACGGGCTCTGTAGAAGAGCGAACGCCGTCGGCACCGCGGAAGAATGCGAGAGCGTACCTGCAGTCCCGACAAAGGGCGCTCAAAGGAACACCGTGGGGTTTTAGCCGGTAGGAGTCCGACATATCTTCTCAGTCGCGGGGGCGACTGAGAGGAACCCATGAGGGTTTCCCCACGTAAAAAAAAAGGTTAGGTTAGGTTAGATTAGAATGAACGAGCACACAGCGCTCGGAAAGGGATTCCCAATCAAAGGGATTTCGATCAATGAAAATAAGATACGTTGAACTTTGAGAACAGTTTCAACTCACTTCGGAAAAACGCGTTTTGTGTAGTAAGAACTAGTTTTAACTGATATTCAATTTTGAGCATTAGTTAATTCTAGTTTGAACAAAGGCATTTAGTGAAAACTAGTTATAACTAGGGAAAACGCGTTCTGTCTGGTTTTAACTGTAACATATATAACAAACTACATGAATATATAAAAATTACGTTTTAGTTTGGTAGTAATAAATAGGTACACCAGGATTCGTTGGTGTTGATCCCACTTCGCAGTTGAAAAGAATTTTCTCTGATTCTGGAGTTATTTTTTTCAAAAACTAGTTTGTCCGAAATCGAACTTTATTATATAACAATACACTTTACTAGCGTCCAGCTCATTTTGCGGTTTAATGATAACTAACTCCATAAAAAAAGGATAAACGTTTAGCAGACTCCTAAAAGACATTTCGACGAATTTTTACTAACTTCTGTATCAAGTATTTTTCAGTAAATATATTTTATAAACCCCTAAATGATTAAATGATTTATAACGTAATTATTAAAATAGGTTCATAAGCAACGGAGTTATAGCAGTGTATACACAAAAAATTTACATACACTGCACCATAGAACCACCTGCTTTATTGAAGGCGGTTAAAAATGAGTTGTTTTTTTTATAACTTTATTTATTTGTATATGTATTTGTATATGTATTTATTATTTGTATGGTTGTTCGTTTTCGTATATTAATTGAAGATAATGCACATGCTGCAAACATTTTGGAGATTGTTAATGAAAAGATGCATATGTCAAATCGATTGGCTAAACTCGTAGAACGTAATAATTGTAACAACAAACACGCTCAGTGCACCGTAATAGTAGCAGATATGCCAGAATTTTCAGACTTTCCAAGAATAATAGGCAAGAATTGTATTTTTCCGTTCCTGCTGCTTTCTTTCGCTTATTCTTACGCATATATTGTCAGATCATAAGGACGAGAAGCAATCGCCCACTATTTGTATACATGCCTTATTGGCAAAATAACCATCGAAAGAAAGAAAAAATTATTTATTCTGCCTTGAGATTTACAATATTTACCATACTATAAAGTTACAATCAAGACAGAAAAAGTTCGCATTGAGGCATAAGTGTGGGGGAGGCACACTTAGAATATCAGATCTTAGCACGAGCCGTGCTTTCGAGTATTTCATACAAGCGGATTACAATATAATTTATAGTGCGTACTATACAGATAACTGATATAATAAACATGTATACAATATATATATATATAAATATATATATATATATAAGTTTGTGAAAAGCAATAAAGCTCACTACTCTGTAATTTAGTGTAATTGGATAAATCACAGCTTATTAGCACTAGCAGTATTGTATGCTCTTGTCACGTTATATGCACAGTATGGTTCATGAGCTGTGCTGGACATTTACAAGATATATCTCCTCCAGCTTTTGGCGTAGAGGATATTACTGTTGTGCCAGACGAGTAAGATATGATTGTATAATTCACAGTATTAACTAGTTGTGAATCTTACATTTATTGACCTTATAAATAATTAGTTTCATTGGAAAATACGTCTAGTGTTTTATTTTATTAGAACGGATATATGGATATTTATGTAGAAAAAAAATGTCTTAGTGGATAAATATCCCTGTATTTTGTTTTACAATAAATAAAATAGTAAAAAAGACAGATTTTTGGACTCGAAATGAAAATGTTTGGCTGGACCAGTTTTAACCAGTTTTTGTTGGCAGGCACATTCACATTTGGTCAAAATGAATGATATCCTTTTACTCCTAATAATTTTAATTGGGTAGTGTTAGGTGTTGGGTACGGTGGTACCGTGATACCGTAGTACCGTGGTAACGTAGTACCATGGTACCGTGGTACCGTAGTACTGTGGTACCGTGGCGCGGTCAAGCAACTGTGCTGTTGTCACATCTAAACATAGGTCGCGTAGTTGCCAGCGGACACTTGGCAACTGACACCGTTCAATCAATTACCTCACTTTAAGTAAAGGTATTTCAACAGTAAATATTTTAAAGGAACAGCGCATTCCTGGCCAATCGTTTAACTAATAGAATTTCTCAGACAATTTCAATAAAGTGAAGAATTTTATTCGAGATAATATGTTTTTCATAACTTTTCAAATGTTTTTACTTTTTCGAACTTACGGATGGTTGAACTGAACTTTTGTAGAAAATAATACGTTTCAACATGGGATGACTTTAAAAAGTTATTGTGTTAGACACGTCGATGGCTATTACACTGAATATGTGATTTGATCCGGTGTTTTTAATGGTTTTTTTTATCAATATGTCCGTCTCCTGGTTCTAAGCTACCTCTCCACCAATTTTCAGCCAAATCGGTTCATCCGTTCTTGAGTTATAAGTAGTGTAACTAACACCACTTTCTTTTATATATATAGATAAGATATTGTTTGACTAAAATTCCACCTGACTATTTGCTTCTACCACCGTTTTGAAAAGGTGCTTTAACAATGAAGAGAAGAAACGGCGAAAGAAACTCCTCAGCACATTTTTTAAAACAATACATGGTAATTACAATTTAAGTTTAAACCTGCTTGGAACTGGTTTCGACACTTGTTTCCAGGCGTCCTTGTCATTAATTTATTCATTTATACTATAATATCCTTTGCTTATAATATATATATTTTAAAGCGTCGCTTAAAAGTTTCAATGGGTAACTTACTTATCAACTTTGGAACCTTATTGTAACAACGAACTCCAAACCCCATAAAATAATGCTAAGCATTTTGAAGGCGATATGAAGTTAAAGATGTAACCAAATGATGCCTATTTCTTATTTTACGATTGTGTGTATCACTTTCCTGTTTGTACATATTTAATTTGTTTCGTATAAACATATATATATATATATATATATGTATATATTATATGTGTGACCACAGTACTCGTAAGTGCGTATAATTTGCCTACCTATGGTCCAACATACATTATTTATAAGCAACGCGCAACATGTACCAAGTTCAAATAAATTAGTTAGTAGTTGAAGGTAAACAACAAAACAATAGTTGAGTGTTGCTCTTGTTTAAATTATCACAAGTATGCCTACAATTTCTATGAATTAATTAAAAGCTAGTCTTCAAAAACAAAACAAATATGTATATATTAGCACTAAAATTTTTCAGGCAAGGAAAGTAAATATAGAATCAATTTACAACTGTAAGCAGCTCATAATTACGGCTATTAGTAGATACACACCACAAACATATATCAATGCAGTGCATTGCAGACTTATGTTCGAGTACCAGTACGATGTACGCGACGGCGTAATGTGGTACGTGATGGCGGGTATTTGTCATGTATCGTTTCGATAGTTGCGACGATCGATCCGATGTCTTGTAGCTTTTGTGCCAATCACTCCGATAGTCAGCGGTGTGAATGTTTGATAACACTTTCGTATTTTAAAAGAAGCCAAAATGCGTTTTTCACAATCTACTTTCATTGGAGCCAACCTCCAACATTATCTATTGTTATTATTATGAACGAATATTGAGATTTGGGATGGAAAGTGATTGCAAACAAAATTTAACGATTTGCCTACTCTGTATAGCCAACTTTCAGTCGGTTGGTTTTTTTAGTAAAGGATAAGTAAAATTAAATATGACTTTAAATTGCCGCATACGCCATAACGCCGTCTCATTCGTACAACCACGCCAGCGACAAAAAACAGTAGCTTTCCAACTCACAACTTAGGTTCCGTTTCCAGATGCCGTATTGAGGTAATACACGCGACGCAGAATTGTTCGTAAACTTATAAATATTTATAATACGTTTAAATTATTTAAGATAAAATCGGAATTCTTTGCTTTTGTTTGTGTATGGACTGTTGTTGAATCAGTTTGAAGAGAAATATTGAAATGAGATACCAATAACCATGGTCTATGTTATTAGACTAAAATATTGTTATTAATTATAAAATAAAAATCGTGCTGTAACCCTTTCATTCCCTTTAGTTTTTTTTTCATTTTTTTTTTTGTTAAGTTATATACTTTACTTTCTTTCACAGAAGAAGTATTTCAATCAGTAAGCGAATAAAATAACATCTTTTGTTGGTTCTAAACTTCTTCGCGCTACCTAACAAAGTAATGTTCCCACTCCAGAATCCCTCGCGCATTCAATTTTAGCTTTCCAGCGGACGTCGCGTGTTCGTGACATATAAAGCGGTATTACTTCGCTTTTGTGCAGAGTTCTAGAGGTTTACTGTATTTCTTTATTTTTTGTACAGTTCCTTCAAAGAATTGGACGATCAATTCAAATTCAAATTCAAAATCATTTAATCATATAGGTATTCAGTAAATACACTTAAGAACGTCATTTTTTGCTTCTACCACCGTTTCGAAAAGGTGCTTTAACAATGAGGAGAAGAAACGGCGAAAGAAACTCCTCAGCACATCTTTTAAACAACATATGGTAATTACAAAAGTTTAAACATGTGCGGAACTGGTTTCGACACTAATTTTGTCCAGGCATCCTTGTCATTTATGTACTCATCTATACTATAATATCCCTTGCTTATAAGTTGTGTTTTAATGCGACGCTTAAAAGTTCCAATGGGCAACTCGCGTAACGACTTAGGAATCTTATTGTAAAAGCGAACTCCAAGCCCCATAAAGGAACGCTGAACCTTTTGAAGGTGAAATGCAGATGTAACCAAATTATGCCTATTTCTTGTGTGATGATTGTGTGTATCATTTTTCTGCTTATACGTATTTAATTTTTTTTAATAAATACTAAATTACTATATATATGCTACGGTGAGTACACCTATTTCTTAAAAATTTTCTCTTAATGATTCACGCGACTTTAATCTGTATATAGCTCTAATTGCTCTTCTCTGTAATATAAATATTGAATCAATGTCCGCTGATTTACCCCACATTAGGATACCATAAGACATAAGACTATGAAAATAGGCAAAATAAACAAGTCTAGCTGTCTCTACATCAGTAATTAGTCTTATCTTCCTAATAGCGTAGACAGACCTACTAAGTTTACTTGCGAGAACCGATATATGGGCGCCCCACTGAAGCTTACTATCTAAGGTGATACCTAAAAAAACTGTGGATTGTTCCATAGGCAGTTATTCGTTATTTAATTTAAGGATTTTGCCTACCTTCTGCACATTTGGTAGTGTAAACTCTATACATTTCGTTTTATTGGCATTTAGAACTAAGTTGTTTATTGTAAACCAATAAAATAAATTATTTAGTCAAGACTGCCCGTTGCATTCTCTGTTTCTTTTTAGATGTGATTCAGTTATCATATTCGTAGAATGAAGAACAACAACAAATTGTAAAGTATAACTTTACAATTACATTTATTTTCGTTTTGTTTTTTTGTGGAGAATAACAAACAAATAACCATTACGATAGAAATTTACCACTCGTGGATTTATGTGCCGCAATTGATGACTTACAATGATCCAACTTACGCCTCGAAATCCCGAGTGAGACGTGGAGGTCAACCTTTACTACTTTGTTGTGTTCGTCTTACTCTGTGATCTCCATGACAATAAGAATCTTGTGGATTCTAGTTACGTAAGATAAATATATCGTGAAGAAATCTGCATACGTGAAAGTTCTGTAAATTGTTCTCAAGAGTGTGTGATTTCAGTGATCCCTTGGACAAAGTGGTTAATGGCCTGTTGAGGATAACCGAATCCAGACGGATGTAGATGAAACTTCAATCTTCGGCGAGTAGTGTAATGATGGAAGGGTGACGTTGGCATAAGTCTAAGACGTTCCTCGGAGCACTAATCATATTAAAGTCTGTACAACACGCATAGGTAGCCAATGTCTCTCCGAAGACTTGATGGTTCTAATCTATAGGTGTTTCCCGGGTCTTTCACGACTCGGACTGCGCGTTTTTGTATGACGTCAAATGGATTATGTGGATATTGTGGCGTACCTACCGAAAGGTGAGAACAATACTCTTTATGTGGCCTGACTTCTGCTTTGTAAATTACGATCAGAGTAATGTTTTAAATATTTATTCTCTAAATGTTTATAACGAAATCTCGATAACCCCAACTAGTTATATTATAAAAAATAATATCCATAAGATCTGCATTGTATCCGTATTTCAACATGCTATTTCGCATTCGATAAGTAACGACCAAATATGACCCAAATTCAATCATTTAAACGTCTTCGGTTTATTGCATTTATCTTAGTAATATAATTTATTCCGTTACTATCGGAGTGACACGCAAGTTTTTATAACGATGAAAGTCACTTGTAAATAATTTTTTATGCTCCATTTTTAAAGCATCTACGAAGTTTTTATTTCAGAACTACGTTCGATACGTTGAAATGCGGTTCCAGTTTAAGTCGTTTAGGCCATATTATGTTTACAGGAAGCCTTTAGATCGAACTTTTGATACGGTTTGACGTTAAACCTACCCTAACCCCTTCACTGATCGAAGCCCTAGGCATGCTGTGATTTGAATAAATTCTTATTTGAAGGGCTCATATGTTTCAACAAAACAAGCAAACCTATTCAATGTTGAATTATGGAGATTATCAATCTTGTCATTCTTATACACTGCAGTTAGTTGTTTGTCGAAATTACAACACAGATTGTTCTCACAAGCTTAGTTATCATAAAGATGACTAATAAAAATGAGTCACAGTTAAATTATAATTTTAGAAACACGTATTCTTCTTTAATCATTTGAATAAAAAAATTAATATGTTCTTTCACGAGTCTAGCTTCATCTCTGACTTATCGCTATTTTAACCTTAAAATCGTGATAATAAAATACCCATAATTAAGATGATTATTTTCTTCGTAGATTGTGATAAAGTAATCATTCTCGTAACATATTTTCTAGGATGTATCCTAAATTCAAAATCTGTTAAGAATTTTTATTGTAGGCGGTGTCCTATTGCTGTTAATGCGACGTAGACAAAGAGCTTACCGTACAGTTTGTATGTGCTTATCCACTCTTCTTTTTATCATATCTCTTTTTAGCTTTTTACAATGTGTTGGGGCTTGATACAACCAAGTACGATATTAACTTTAGTTTTCCAAATACAGTAACGAAACTTCGTCTAGGTACTAGCGATTCCGTCTACATATCAATACAGAAGCTGACGTTGCAAGGCAGAGCGACGATGCTCCATGCGGCTTATTTCGACCATATTTTCAGACATCTTTCGCAGGCACAGTGTGCTGTAACAGTTTGTTTATTAATGTCTATGTATACTGTGAATCAACTACCTAGTTATGTACTTGTAATTAAGTGTTTTACTGAATCGTTGGCTTATCAAAACCCTACGTCATGTCAGGATATATCTTCATAGACACACACACACACACATATATATTAAGCCAGTTTAAGTGCGTTCTTAATTGTGAGTAGGAAAAAAAAACTCCTCTGGAGTTTCTTGCCGCTTCTTCTTCCGAGACCACTCACAGTAGGGATTTGTTGAAGCGATGGCGTAGTTTGACGTTCGAAAAGTGTTTCTAAAAACCAACTTTGAATAAAATATTATTTCATTTCATTTCATTTCATATCCTGTTAAATAAGACGCGGAGTGCCGATATATATATATATTTATATTTATATATACACTACCGGTCAAAAGTTTGAGACCACTAATAAAATATTTTTGTTATTAGTAATTATACTTAAAATATTGGTGATAAAAAGTAATCTGCACACCTGCATATTCTATTGTTTTTAAAGATTGCCTAAAAGCTAATTCTTTTGTATATAAGCCATCGTTGTTCTCCATAATGAAGGCAAATCTGAACGTGAGATTGCATCTCAACTCAAGTTATCAAAGACTTGTGTTCATCGCACTATTGTGCGGTACAAACAAACTGGCAGTAATCAAGATCGTCCGCGCTCCGGGAGACCAAGAGCTACGACTTCTAGTGAAGATAAATTTATTGTGGTAACCAGCAAGCGAAACAGACGCCTAACAGCCCCAGAAATCCGCGTTGAAGTCAACAAATCTCGGGAAAAACCTGTGTCAGTGTCTACAGTGAAAAGACGAGTATGTAGAGCGCATTAACTGACGCATGATAGTACGAATTTATCTTAAACAAGAGTACCAGTTGATTTTCTATCGGTTTTTCAGCAGCTATTGCTTTTTGAATGGGAAGTACAATATTGAGAATTCGTAACATCATTTTCAAGAAGTTCATTTTGACTTGACCCGCGTGCGGAGGCGCGTCCAGCTAGACGCGCGACCTCGCCCATCGCCGATGACGGTCGCCGGTCTCCGGACGCCGGTGGATTTGACTGGTGCGTTGCCGGATGGCCATAATTGCTTTTATTGCAGTAATGCGATGAAATAATATATAATCATCGCTTTTCACAGCTAGACAGCGCAAAAGAAAATACTTTTTTGTAAATCTAGGTTATTGTACATTGACATCTACGACAGTACGACTCGTATTTTTTTATTAAATGACTTGTAATATTATCCAAACTACTGCAACGTTCTAAATCTACTGCATCAGTTGATTATAATTATAATCTCTTTGGAAACGTTTGCGTCTGTTATGATGTAGAAGTATTATATTATTATTATTATTCGGAAATAGCACTATTAATTGATTACTATATTGATGAATTGGGCATCGGCAATTTAAGTGACAAAGGTAATTAATGCAAACATAATCTAGAAATTGCAAAAAGTATATGATACCTTATAAGTGTGAAGACTCTAGACTAATTATATCTGACATATTTTCTACTCAATAATTTATCTGGCGTTCCAGAATTTTATTGCTAAAGCCTAAAGATTTAATTCATATTCTAGGAGTTTTATAGAATGCAGCTTTTGATCTTAAATATCAATAAATTGTATGATGCTCGCAATTTAAATAACTAAACAACTAAAGGCTAGGCGCCATCTCATGCAATATTTTTAAGGTATAAATTCAAAAACCGAATTCTTAAGAAAATTAACCTTAAAAAATATCACAAAAGCAAAACCCAGTAAGCAAGAGAAGAGAAGAGAGAGTGTCTTTTCTCAGAACGACAGTTACTAACAAAATTACAAAGATCAACAAAAACATTACCAAAAAACGGCGGCTTGGTTTGTTTCGCAGTTTTTTTAGAACAAAGGTGTATATTGACACATCTAATATGGAATCCCTAACTTATCCACACTACATTTCTGACTTAGTTCCATGTGTTTTATTCTTGTTTCCAATAATGAAATAAAAATAAATGGAAAGTTGTTTTTTCTAGCGCCCAAAAAGAAATAGCGATTTCTGACCTGCCCGATCAAGACTGGCAAAAGTTATTTCAAAGTTGCTTTAGAACTTGTATTTTCTTATATAAAATAAGTTAAGGCTTGACAACAATCCCACCTGATGGAAAGTGGCTAAGTCTAACATGTTGAACGCATTAATTTATAAAAGCATATTCACTCTTCTCTTTAATAATTGCACATCATAAGTAGGCGGGAACCTATAGATACAGGAAGAACATGTGGTATAGAACGTGAAGGAGAGTATTGTGGTAGTATGTATTTTGAATAAATAATATGTTAAATACTTTTGTTTTATCTCAAAACTTAATGAGTGACCTACGTATAAGTAACGTTTTGTCGTTAGTCCGCTGCTATTATAAATGGCGTATAAAAATTTACAACAGTTACATCAATCCAATTTAAAGATTTAAAAACCTGTGTTTATCATAAAATATTGAATTTTGCACTCCACCAACTTGTCAAAACGGATGCTTTAACGCCAGATTGATTTAATGACTTTAAATTAAGCCAGATAATTATGAGCCAAAATATTTTATACGCCCACGCTTAGAACGATTAAATTAATTTTTATAACAAATAATTTAAATTGAAGTTTGGCACGTTTTTACAAAATGTTTTTGTTGAAACTAGTAGACTTGTACGTATTAATATCGAAGTTCGGGCATCATATCTTATCTGTTTAATCATTTAATTATTCGGATTATTTCATTATAACAAGGTTTTAAAGTAATGTCTGGTCGGCAAAGAGGATTTCCACAAAATTATTGACTCTTACGCGTAAATCTGTTTGTTTACTGGTAATCAGTTTGTTTCAATGATATCCTAGTGGTTTGAATGTAGATCTCCTGTATGGCAGACGTCAGTTGGAATCTAAGATTAAGAAAAACATAGTAAGGAAACTTGCATATTTGATTGAAAGTTCTCTCCATAAGGTTCTCAGAGGTATGTGAAGTCTGCCAATTTGCACTGGGCCAGCGTGGAGGATGATGGCCTCAACCGATCTCATTGTGAGAGACCCGAACCCAGCGGTATGACAATATGGGTTGTGATGATAATGATGATGGTGGTGATTCGGTTTCTTGTTTCCGACAGACAGACAGCTTTCTGTTTTATTTATTGAGTTTACGTGGATCAAGAGACCGATTACTGAGTTCTGAATACAAGTCAGTTGAATTATTAAAGTTATTCAACAGAAGACGTGGCGCGCTGGCGCCGCTGCGGCTCCCGTCTGCCGGGACCGATTACCGTTTCGCACTATTATATTGATAGCTCCTGTACAGTAGTACCTGTGAATCGTGTGCTTAATACAATATTTATTTTTTATCTGCAGCCACTTCCAGACGAAAAATGTTTTAAAATTTTACAACCACTGACGATATAATATGTATTTTCACGGCCAATAGTTGTTCTGAGTGTGCTGTCGGGATCATCAGTTAATCTGTATGTAATAGGCCAGCTTAATGAAACGTTACGTAATGTTAATTCTTTATAGTAAAGGAAATGTAGACGCTGTCACCATCATCCCCATGGGTATAAAAAGTACCATTATAAACCATACCTAAGTGATTTATATTGGCACAAAAATAAAGGTTTTAAAATGGCTGGAACACACAAAATATATGTAACAAACAGTAAATATTTTCTTATACATATTTTGTGAATTAAATAGACCTGTATACATCGACAGGGTGTCGTTGCAACAATAACGTCTGGCGTTATAGTTTATAGGAACTCAACACAACAGGTTCTGATATTTTGGTTTATTTTGTCATTTATTGGATTAGATTGGTTTTATTCGATTAAACATTTTGACAATATCTCCCTTCATACCTAAGATAAATTATATTCACTAAGAGTTTGACGTAAGGATATTCAACGTGAAAATCCAGGCAATATTATGTTCATTATAAAAAGTTGAATTGACGTCGTCTCCGGCAAATCACCGGCACGTGTGTTATTTACGCCGTTAAGAAAGTGTGGCTCTTGACGGACGTAGAAACAGCAATATTAGTTTATTTTAGCTACTTTCACAGTGTGATGTCTTATGGTCTATTGTTGTGGGGCTCAACTACTGATATTAAGTCGATTTTTATATTACAGAGAAGAGCAGTACGCGCCATTTACAACCTCAGGCCTAGGGATTCCCTTAGAGACCTCTTTAAAGAAATCAAAATATCATCTATTATGTACGTTAAAAAATACTCTGATAGTTTTCTTAAGAAGAGTGATGTTCACAATATTAATACTAGGTGTAAGGCTAAACTGATTGTTCCAAATTTCAGACTAAGCAAAACTGGTGGCTCTTTCATGGGTAGATGTGTAAATATTTGTAACAAAAGTCCGTTATAATTGTTTGATATAACGAAAAAACATGAACTTATTTGAATTGACACTTATTTAAATACATATCATCTAAATGTGACAAAGGATTATTATGTACAACAGCACAAGTACACTATACTATTAACACGGTTACCGCAATACAGTACTACGCTGCATTTTTTCCTAAGCGCGTTAGATGAGTAAGCAGGGTGCGATGCACCTCTAAGCCTACGAGTTGGCTTCGTGCCGTAGGGGCGCGGGTCGTCGCGCGTCGCGAGCGCATCACGTAGCCGCACGGCCGCGCAGCCATCAGCGATACGATCCGATACGAGAACACGACAACACTACGCTCCGCCTGCCGTTGTACGATACGACAAAGTTACAAGTGTAATTAATACATTGTCACGTCGGTTTTGTTGTCGGGAAAAAAACAAACACCGTCAACATATTCCTTCGCTTCGGCAACATCATCACAGAAAATATTATATTATCTTTTAGAATGCGGGGTATATATGATTTTAGAACGTTTTAAACTTCAATAAAGCTTCGTTAAACGCTATCGGAATTTTGAAACAAGCCCTGAACAATGTGTTGTAATTACATATAGACGAAGCGCTGAGAAATACTAACGGCGTTTTGTTTATCAGTGAAAACATTGAACTTTTAATTATTTTTAAGTAAGGTTTCGGCGACGCACATTCAGTTTCATAATATACCGCAGCACGGTGTCAAGCTGCATCTGTGAATACTGTAGTTTGTCTGCAATTTTTATTATCGTGGAAAAAAGAAGGGGCTACTTGATAAAATTTGATCCGGTGCGGTCACTCGGACCATATTTCGTCATTTAAAAATTCACCGAAAGCTCCCACCGTGATCTTTATCTCATTCAGGGAACCACATCATTCAGTGAGCCGCTTTCTTGTGGTACATGTCTATACAGTATTAATCATTTGCTGCAGACCATGGTGTTGAGGTTAGCTTTATATCTACTTAATACACGCTCCGAATCCGGCGTGGGTAACGCATGCAAAGTTGTTTTAAAATTATCAGCATAACATCGAGCCGATAATACCTCGCAATTTAGCGGTGACCTGAGACTGTCTTATATAGAAAGACATTGTTTATTTGAGACCACTATGGTGAGTAGTCGTTACGATTTTAATATATAGTGCCCGCGATGATATTAATAAAGCTCTGTAAGAATGACTAATTTGCATTTTATATAACAGGATACATAATAACACGCGGCCGCGTCGTACGTTTCATTAACCGTGGCGCCCACATTGTTTAATTGATC
>PDGT01000018.1:6460090-6479767 GCA_003671415.1 Megathymus violae
TTGCTCTTGCAAAGATATAGCTTATAATTCCAATTCTCATCAGGCATGACTTTGTAAATAATAACGTTAAAACAACTCGAATGTGCCAATATGACGAAACCGTGGTTGGTAGCAGTAGCGACTGTGAGACGGCGCGGCGGTGGTGAGCGGGGCTGCAGATTTCGTGTTAGTTCGATTATGCTGAGCTACACAATAACGTGGGTTACAAGTGCTTGGTAGTATAACTTGTATACATTAATAGCGCCACGATCCGACTTCGTTCGGCGTCAACTATTAATCCTTACATGTATAAACTTGATATGATTCAAATGGTAAAAGAAATGTTCAAATAGAGTCCGTGATTTCAGGGATCATCTTCGGCATATTCACTTATTCACAAATTCGCACTCTTTCTTTATAATTTTAATATAGATAAACATCTGTCGATGTTCGGGTAATTTCAACCGAAGTGAGTTCGTATTGATGCAATACATTTGTATTGTTGTCGTGACCATGGCTCGGCTAGCACCCGATTATGTTACGTTCAGCCAAGAGGCCTCATGACGGCTTCTGTTAGCCCTGCTCGAGAAATGACTGCGAGCTTAGATACACACACACACACACACACACACACACATGATAAAATATGCAAGCAACACATTTGAGAATTCGAAATCTTTGTCATGAATATTCGTCTATGCTATTTCTGCTTGTATTTTATTTAAATGTTGTTTAACAAATTGTCCATGATTATTAAGAATGTAACTTTTCGTATGGTGAGTGATAAGAACATGGAATAGACTGAACTTAATATATTGTCTCTCAGCTCTGGGGAGTAACATAAAGTAGATGAACGGCACTGTGAAAAATGTGTTTCCGCGACCTAATTAGCCTGGAATATTTAGTAGCCACCTCGAGCGGCACAACAATTAACGTCCGAAATTTCCTTATTGTATCATTACCAGACGATATCTTTATATTATTCTTATTATTGTTACGAAGCTTCTCGGAAGGATCGCTGAGAAGAGTAGGGCGGCAGTTTTACGAAGTTTCTGGAAGGGTGGCCGACCCTAACAGCGGAAACAATAGACGCAATAAAAAACCTCAGGTAGTAAAAATTACTACATGGCATACTTGAAGCCATTCTCGGCCTTATGCCTTAGGCATACACGGGCCAATGTGGGGGTGTTTACCGGATCTGCTATTGTTATGTCGATTTCATAATGATATTATTGTTGACTTTCACGAAGCGCATGGAAAGGTTTGGAAGGCCCGGAAATCGATATATGTAAATAGCGGGCAGGGTCGTCCACAGACCATTTGGTTCCCGAATACGACAGCGAAGAGTTCTCCTCATCCGAAGCGCAATCGACATGTGATCTACGAGTGCGACTACGATTGTGAAGTGTGTGTGACGTGAAATAAAGTCTCTGCGGAACTATTGTAGCATTTCACGAACCTGCGGATCCTGACACGTAACATTATTATATATAAATATGTACGTTATAACATTTGAATAATTTTATGATATTAAAGGTATTCATGCTATCGTTTGATTGTGACGTACTTAAATATATTTTTTTTATATTTGATTTAGACCTTTTTTGAAATTATATATACGAATTGTTTACTGCGGACTATGGGTAAGGAAACTAATCAATGTTCTGATGCCACCTGTTACCGCATTAAAATAATTCGTGCTGCTCTCTATTTAGTAATCGATTGGTTGCATTACAATAACACGCAATGGACAAGCTATAGCTAGAAATTAACGAAATTCACACAGCACTACAAAATCCACGGAACATTAAATATGTTATTATCGTTATGTGTAATTATTTACGGATTCGAGAAAATAAAACACATGCTAACACTAGTTAACAATCATAGACGCACATTCGTTGGTCGCAGGTATTTCGCTCGTATAGAGAACTCGTCGCTTCTGCATTCGAAAACTGAGCGAATCGATGGAATCCTGCATTTAATCAAGAACAAACGGAAGATACTAGATCGGAACAAAACTCCGTGGATTCGACATTCCATCTTATTCGCAACACGTAAGGCCAAGTGTCGCCTAAGGCGCTAGAAATATCTGTTAACAGTACGGCCATTTTATGACGCGTTTATTATTTCGCAATTCATTGATTCGTCAAATTTTCGCGAACCTTCTTGACATTACTTTAAGACGAGAATTTTTTTGTGAAGCAGCAATAGTTTCAGACTATTGTCAAGCCTGAAAGTCCATTCGGTGATGTGATGTGATATCTCGGTACTTTTAAATTTGCTATTTTACTATAATTTATGATATGACAATGTAAATTTATCACATTAAATAGATATATAAACCTGTTAAGCCGTGTTGTTATATATCGATATAAAGCAAATGCCGTAGAGAATATCTGAAATTATAAATATCTATTAATTGTAGGAATATTTGCAAAAATGCTCCTTAAAATGTAAAAGAAACCTATGTTTAAAACCCCAAGGTGATATGAGAGTAACTGGAAAACAATAAAAGCAAAAATGTATTGAAATTATATTGACAGAATATTGAGCTCTAGTGGCTGAAAACCTTTAATTAAGTCTGATACAATCATGTGTTAAAAGTCAGATGAAACGTTATATATATACGTAACGTTTTATTATAATACAGTAAGTGCTGTCGTAAGGACACAAGGATACTGGAAAATATAGCAGATATATATTTGTTTATATCGCCTTCAAAAGGTTAAGCGTTCCTTAAAGGGGCTCGGTTCTAAAGTTGATCGTGAGTTAGCTATTGGAACTTTTAACTGACGTGTTAAACAACAGCTTTAGGTTATAGATGAATATATTAATGACAAGCAACCGCAACCGTTTCCGCGCAGGTTGAAACTTACTTTGTAATTACCATGTGTTGGTTTACAAGATATCTATATGATGAAATGATTTTAGATTTTAACCTAAATTTGAGTGAGTAATCGTGTATTTATTTTAGTTTATAAGGATTTATTTTTAAGTTAATAGCATAATCCAGTCACCTTGCGAGTTGTCACTTGAGCGTAATCACGATATGGCTTGTCGAGAACAAACCTCTCCATGCGTTGCTTGCTACCTAGCCATAAATACTGTTAAAACCTGGAAACTTAGGAATTTATATATATATTTCTGATTTCAACTTTGGAACACAGTTATTATGTTACAAACTGTTATCATTTTCGCTTCGGAAAAACTACGCCTTACGCTAACAAATAGTACCTACATTATTTTAAATTAATTCATAACTTTCTTGTTTATGGACGGATTAAAAAATGAAAACTGGAATGAAATCGGATAAGCCGTTTCTGAGATTAGCGCCCACACTGAGTCTGTTAAAAATCTCTAAAGCGACCAGAAGCTAAAGGATAATATGCCCATTATTATGTCCATATTATAATGATTTACGTGTTTTTTACCATTATTTAGGGCTCCGGACATTATGTGTCGAACAGGGGGATAAAACCTTATCTTAACTATTGTTATTCATAGAGATGACAGTTCTTTTAGCAACAACGACTGTACTTGTGTTCCAACTAAATAAATAAATCTATATTGTAAATATCGATTATGGAATCTTATGTTTCAGAATCGTTTTTTTTTCTATGGCAATGGATCATAATGCCACCGAATCAATTTTAGATCATATCGCATGTTTGTAAATTGATGAGGTTACAATAATTTAAAAAACGTTTACAATAAAAATGTACAAATATTTTATTTTTATAATAAATAATTTTATTGCAGCCCACTTAAATATTCTGATATGTATATGTATTTTATTTGTATTATTCGTCTATTTCGTCTCGTGCTAACAATTACAATGTCTCCTCGCAGTCGTCTCTTGGGTGTAAACACAACACTCTCCGAATGTTATCTGTTATGTTGTTGTTGACTTGTGTTTATGGATGTGTGGTGTTCTCTGAACTCGATACTCTTTATCCATTAAGTTGCCTCTGAAAGATTGCAAAATAGCGATCGACCAATAAATCGAGTCGCAACGCCCATCCATCCCCACGGTCCGTCTCTTGTACAACTCGAATGGCACCTTTGCGCGCCGGCCGTCGCTGGTTTAGTTGTGTTCATCGAGTTTTACCTCAACCAAAACAAACTGTGATAATTATAATTATTACGATATCTACAGCGTGTTCAGTCACTGTTACGTGTTATATTACATATACATTGTGTTATTACTTACAAAAATAAATGTGTTCGAGTGCAACGCAATCGAACAAATCAACATTTTTCATATTCAATAACGATATACTTAAATACAATTAATTGTCTCTTTTAAGGCAGTACGTAGCTAACCACCGTTGTGACATCTCGTGCTCGCTATTAATCATATTTTACCATTGTTTTAAATACTTTAGATAGTTCTAAGGATTTATATCAAGTTTGTGTAAATCAGTTAAATATACTTAGTATTTGAGATAAACTTAGACTCCTCATTTATTCGCTCTGCAACCAATAAACCACTCTACCACAACAGAACCAAAAAGGGGGTTGACTCCAAACGAAAAAGGAGAGTTAACATCAAAATCACCCTTTTTACATTGGTCCTTCGAGCCGGATTTTCGGGACGCGAATTAGTGTACCATATAGCGGTATTTCGTGTTTCATATAGTGGTATTTCGTGTTTTCGAAAGATAAAGTATAAATAAAAACCAGTGGCTATTGTGATCAGTGCATAAAACTGGATTGCAGTGAATCGGATACATAATATCTTCGGAAGGCGATACTCGGGTGAGATCAAACCATTTATTATTTATTATTACTATTAAAATGGAGGTTTTATATGCTAACCAAATTGAAATAAGCGAATTTTTGGCTAAACTTTTAACCAACTTTAAGAAAGATGGGGCTGATCAGAAAACCTTGGATTATTGTAAGCAGAAGTTGATCACGTTAGAGGATTACTGGAAAGAGTTCCAGTGTAACCATAGGAAGCTTCTTGAACATGCTAATCTTGACCATGTGTATTTTACCAGTAATTGTTTTGAAACCACGAAGGAGCTGTATTTGACCATTAAAGACTTAATTACGAAAACCATTGACCAGTTAGGGGGCAAACAGGAATTAAGTAAATAGGAGCAACAGATTGCTCAAGAAGGCAGCCAGAATCCAAGGCTCGCGGAGAGAAGTCAACCAGGCACCTCTTCCAATTTTGGAACTGACCAGCAGCGGCCTAATACCTCGTCTGGTGGCTACAGTAAACCAGATGAATTAATTAGAAAACAAACCATTAACTTTAGGGCTTTCATGCGAACGATGAATGCCATAGAAGTCGACCAGCTAGAGAACAAGTGGGAATATGAAGACACCTTAAAATCTCTTCAAGTTCGGTGGAGTACTGTTGATAATCTACATTGGGAAATAGAGAATGAGAGTCGTGGAGAAGACAGGTGGTACCAAAAGGAATTCAATCAGTATGAGAAGATGTATATCAACTTGAAGAAAACTATCAATACCAAGATGTGGTCTGTGTCTCATCGGGAGAAGTCCACGCCACAAATGGATATTCCGGTATTCAGTGGGAGTTATCACCATTGGGTCTCTTTTAAAGATTTATTCAACGAGGCCATCCATAAGAACCCATCCTTATCTAATGCGCAGAAAATGCAATTTTTAAAGAGCAAAATAACAGGGGATGCAGAGCGCCTAATTCACCACCTCCAAATTAGTTTCGGTAACTACGAAGTATGTTGGGATATACTGAATCATCGATATGGTAATAAGAAACTGATCTTTACTTCACATATGAACATCTTGCTAGGACTTCCGAACATACAACACCAATCATCTGGCATGATCAAAAAATTTCATGACGTAACTAAGGAGAGCCTACAAGCTATTCAAAACCTTGGGGTAGACATTAGTACATGGGACCCACTCTTAGTGCATCTTTTAGGCCAAAAATTAGATAACCAATCATTCGCTGAGTACGTGGAATGACTAAAGGAGTCCAGGGAGTTACCAGTCTTGCACGATTTCTTATCGTTCCTAGAGTGTAAATTTACTGCATTAGAGGCATCTCGTCGTAACTAAGAGCGTTCAAACCAACCAAAACCAAACATTCAATATATTTTAACATAATAATATAATTTAATAATATGAAACCGAACATGAATACCTTCCACGTGTCGCGGTCATTAACGCTGAGCACGGGCTATGGCAATGTAGAAAATTTTTGCAAATGTCCAGTGAATTAAAATTAAATGCAGTAAACCAGTTTAATTTATGCCGCAACTGCCTTACGAATCATTACAATAAGGCATGTTTTTCAAGTAAACGATGCCGCAAGTGTCTAGGTACTCATAATACTTTAATACACGAAGCATTAGTGAAACATAAATCTGTTGCTATGCCACAGAAACCAATTAAGTCGGCACAAAATATACCTCCTACTGAACACGCGCCGACATCCAGTCATGTTTCATGGGGTATTATGTCCGAAATTTTATTAACCACAGCCATGGTTAACGTCACGGGGGTAAATGGTATTCAACATACCATGAGAGCTTTAATTGACCAGGGTTCTCAAATTTTTTTAATTAGTGAAAATGCAGCTCAAATACTGGGTTTAAAAAGAAACCACTGCAAAGGTAAAATTTTTGGGGTGGGAGAAAAAGAAAATCATTGTAAGGGGACGATGGACGTTGAGATACGGTCGATGTATAATGATTTCTCGGTAAAAACTAAAGCTTTTATAATCAATAATTTAATTAAGAGTTTACTAAACAAAACTTTCTGTAAACCATTGTGGGCTCACATACAAAATATTAACTTAACGGATCCTAAATTTAATGAAAGTCGTCCGGTCGATTTATTGCTCGGAGCCGATTTATACAGTAGGATTATGTTAGGGGTCATTATACGGGGAGACGAAGAAGACCAGCCTATAGCTCAGCAGACGCAGTTGGGGTGGCTGCTATGTGGCTCAATGAAACCATATTATCAATGTAACGTCGTTCTTCATAACCTGGATGAATTACATAGGTTCTGGGGGAACGAAGAAATTAACCAACCAAGTGAAATGTCGAGTGAAGACCAGAAATGCTTACAGTATTTTTTATCAACCACAAAATGACTTAAAGATGGCAGTTACGAGGTCAGTTTACCTTTCCAGCCAGACGTTAAAAATCAATTAGGGACTACTAAACAGCGAGCGATGGCGCAGTTTCGTGGATTAGAAAAGAAATTGAAGAACAATAATATGTTAAAAACAGAATACCAACAATTTATGAACGAATATCGAGATCTAAACCATATGATACCATGTAGAAGTACTATCCCAGAATGCTATCTGCCTCATGATGCCGTCACCAAAGAAGGGCCTCCCGTTAACAAGTTTAGGGTTGTATTTAATGCATCAGCTAAATCTTCTACCTTACAGTCCTAACTTACAGCAAGATTTACAAGAGTTAATTTTAAAATTGAGAAAATATCGGTATGTCTATACTGCCGATATTAAAAAAATTTACAGGCAGATACTAGTACATAAAGAAGATCAAGTTTACCAGAAAGTCTTGTGGCGAGAATCCCCTAGCCAACCAATTCAAAGCTTTCAATTAGTTACCGTGACATATGGAACCAAACCGGCCCCATTTCTGGCTATGATGTGTCTAAAACAGCTAGCCAAGGATGAGCAACAACGATTTTCTGAAGCAAGCCGAATATTAGAAAATATTTTTTATATGGATGATTTCTGTGGAGGTAGTCATTCGATAGAAAATGCATTGATACTGAAGGCGGACTTGATTAGGCTATTAAAAACAGGGGGATTTAATTTGCGTAAATGGCAGTCGAACGAACCTAAATTATTATTAGATGTAGAGAGCGACAGTTGTAACGAATAAATGTACAAATTTAAACAACTGGATACTGCTAAAACTTTAGGATTGGGTTGGAACCCTCGAAACGACCACTTTAATTTTTCAAAATTACAAATGGATTGTAAAACGCGAACCACATTCCTATCGGACATCTCAAAGCTATTCGACCTCCTGGGATGGTTGACACCTCTTAGTACTAAAATGAATCATCTTTCAAAAATAGATTCGAATTAACCATTACCAGGACCCATTATGAGCAAATGGGACAGTTTGAGAGAAGATTTGACCAATATAAATACCATTGAGGTGAAGCGATGGCTAGAACTGAAGAAAGCTGATCATATCATCTAAGTGCATGGGTTCTGTGACGCGTCAGACAAGGCGTATGCATGCGTGATTTACTATAGAGTATGTGAAGGCAACGAAAATACCGTAACATTAGTTGCTGCGAAAGGCAGACTACCTCCGATGAGTAAATACATATCGACACCCCGTTTGGAGCTATTAGGTGCCGGTTTACTTTCATTACTCATGAAGAAGGTCTTAGAGTGCTTAGTGGACTACCATATTGAAGTGTACGGATGGATTGACTCTACAACAGTGTTGGGATGGTTACAAGGCGAGCCAGCACGATGGAAGCCGTTTGTAGATAACCGAGTAACGGCTATAATACCATCAACCAATTGGGGATACGTTAAAAGTAAAGAAAACACGGCCGATTGCGCGAGTCGCAGTTTAACGGCTAAGCAACTTAAAAAACATGAGTTATGGTGGCAGGGCCCTTCATGGTTGTCTTCATTCAATTCTAAACAAACAAATAGAACGGTTTATAACACTAATTTGGAAGTTAAAAGCTCATTCTTAAAACAAACGAATGTTATAGTAATGGAGAACTGTAACGATATCATTTCAAATATAATAATTTACTTGTTAAATAAATGTAGTTCCATAAATAAAATCATTCGCATATTCGCGTGGATATTACGACTACCTATTTACCGGAAATCAGTTCATCAACCCTATCTCCCATTATATGAGTCGCGACGCGATAAAATGATAATCATCAAATGCATTCAACAATCGACATTCACTAAAGACTTAGATTACTTAAATAAACATAATAAAGTACATTCTAAAAGTCAAATTTTAAATTTGAATCCTATTTTGGATATAAACAATATCTTAAAGGTAGGAGGTAGGCTTCGAAACGCTCAGGTAAATCATGAGATGAAACATCCAATTATTTTTCCCCACAACCATCGTTTAATCATTTTACTAATTAAGGAAGTCCACCAGTTAACTTTCCACGGGGGTGCAAGGCTTACATTGTCTCACTTGACACAATTTTATTGGATCATTAGAGGATATATGGCAACCAAAAAATATATCAGACAGTGTGTTACATGCAAAAAACAAGAGCCAGTAAAACAGAGTCAGCTTATGTGTGACTTACCTGAGGCCAGGGTGAACCCTGAATATGCTTTTTATCACTACGGCGTTGATTATACAGGATTCATCGACGTGAAAGCTAACAGAGGACGAGGAATAAAAACTTGCAAAGGTTATATTGCTATATTTATATGTATGGTGACGAAAGCTGTTCATATCGAACTTGTGTCGGATTTAACCAGTTCAGCCTTTTTGGCGGCTCTTCAAATAATGTCAGCGAGAAGGGGAGTGCCCCGTCATTTATACAGCGATAATGGAACTAATTTTGTCGGAGCCAATAGGATTTCGCACGAAGAGCTTCACTACCTTCAACAGTTATATTCCAGTAACGGTTTCCTATCAGAAGTCACGGAAATGGGTATCGAATGGTACTTTAATGCGCCATCATGGCAAAATCCGGTGGACTTTGGGAGAGAGCTGTTCGAGTCATAGGTCACCAAAAAATTGCTTTTGAGGAGTACGCTACACTATTATCAAAGGTTGAAGCTTGCTTGAACTCTCGTCCACTGTGTGCATTGACAGAAGATCCCGATGACCTCGATTTCTTAACACCAGCTCTTTTTTTAACGGCAAGGCCTGGATTGTCTATAATTGAAACCGAAGATGATGCCAGAACCAGGTGGCATTTAACATCCAAACTATTTCAAGATCTATCTATGAAAGAGATGGAAGGTAGAATACCTAACTATGCTATCGGCTAGAAGTAGGTGGAAGGATATTAAAGATAACGTAAAGGAAGGAAATTTGGTAGTGATTCATGAAGAAAACGTGCCGCTAGGAAAGTGGGCAATAGGACGAGTTATACAGAGACATCCTGGCGACGATGGGTTAGTTCGAGTGGTTGCGTTGAAAACCAAGAGTGGTATCACCAAAAGCCCTATTGTCAAATTATTAGTTTTACCAGTGAACAGTCACCCTCAACCAGATATCCGTCGTAACATTCAATCGTCAAACCAAACTGTATTTAAGGGAGAGAAAAAACCAGAAAAGAAAGAAGAAAAACGAGAAGGAAATAAACTTAACAGATCGACTTTTGTGACCGTACCCACAGCTTTGTTACTATTTATGACATTATTGTTACCAGCCAATGCTCTTTACCATATAAAGGAATTATCAACAAACCAGACCTTGTATTTTGACCCTGTAACCAACGTTCAGCTGATCAGAGACAAGTGGAATCTAGTTCTTTATTATGACATGGAACCCTACTGGGATGCCATTAAATCTTATAGTAAAATTTCAGCATATTTAGATAAACTATGTACTACCATTGAAAACCAATCCCATTGTCATATGATAATTTTACTATTGCATAGCGAATTCGAAGGACTGGAATACTACAATGAATTTTTATTAACTTAGCATTTTGACGTTCACGCCAGACGCCGGCGCAGAGGTCTTATTAATGGCATCGGATATCTTGCGTGATCTCTTCGGCGTATTAGACTCCCGTTTCGCAGAACAGTATACTAAAGATATTGAAATAATAAGACGCAATGAGAGGCATTTGTCCGATTTGTGGAAAAACCAGACATCAGTAGTAGAAACCGAATTTGCTTTCATGAAAAAGATGAAAGAAGTTGTTGATAAACAACACAAATTTAGCAACAAAAAATTGAATTAATTACAAAGTAATACCAATGCAGTTCAACAGAAAATTCAAAATGTGTCCTCCGTACAAGATTTTACCCTCTCTGCAATGGCTGGGAGCGGTTTACTGAAGGGCTTACGTAGACTACAAGATGCTTTTTTGATACAATCACTGATATTTACCATGGTCAAGTTAGCGTTCATTTACTGAAACCAGAGCAGTTAAAGAATGATTTATGAATTGTTAATCCTATAATGCAATACGTAGTTATGCTTTGTAGTAAACAGCCAGTAGTCAGTCGCTAAATACAAGTGCAAAGATAAGGACGTTAGTTTTATTAAAATCAACACTTCCATACTTAGTCAAAACATTTAAATAACACAGAACCTTAACACACAAAACATATGGTCGAATTCGCGCCGGATACCTGTACCTGTGCATCGTTGGGTCGTCAATAGTGAGAACAAAGGCGAAAGATAAGGAACGCCCGGCCGGTCGAGTTTTTTGCTTGTTTACAAGTTACATACAAGTTTATCGTTATAAAGAGATTATTTTCGTGAATGCTGAGGAAATTTTTAAAAGATTGTGAAATTTAATGTTAACAATATGAGCAACAGTACTGAACAATCGATAAGTATACTCGAAGATACGGCTTTGTTATTACAGAACACACAAATAAACATAAAAAAATGTCCTAAGCAACGACTTACCGTCGGATATGTGCAATCACGTATACAATGTTTAGAAGAGTACCTGGCCACGTTTAGACAAGCTCACAATGATCTTATAAAGTCCACGAGACGAGAGCAGCGTGGATTATTACCTTATTTCGTGAATGAAGAATTTTATATACAAGAAGATCGATATTTATGCACCATGGGCGATCTCCAAGATTTATTAAAGGCAAGTGCTTCGAAGACACCTGAGACAACTAGTAGTCACAGCTCATCACGAGAAGAAGTACTTCAGTCACAAGTGAGGTTACCGCGCATACAACTACCAATTTTCTCTGGGAATTATGAAGAATGGCCATCCTTTAACGACTTATATATTTATCTAGTGTATAATAGTACTACGTTATCCGACGTACAGAAATTACACTATTTAAAATCGAGCATTACGGGCGAAGCGGCATCGTTACTGAAGCATGTGTAAGTTACAAATGCAAACTACATTAAAGCATGGAAAACTTTAAGTCAACGATATGGCAATAAACGTTTAATAGTGAACGCGTTATTGAAGAGACTATTTGGACAAAAAAAAAGGTACTAGCCAAACAGCGGCGCAAATAAAATCATTACTAGATACAAGTACTGAGATTATTAAAAGCCTCCGAAACTTCAATACCGACTCCTGGGATCCATTGATAATATTTCTGCTGGTACAGAAGTTGGACCCGGAGTCACATAAGGAGTGGGAAAAAACCGCGTACAATGTAAATTCTGAAGTGTTGTCTACATTTGATGACTTGACAAATTTTTTAGAGTCCAAATTTCGAACGCTGGAGCTCATAATGCCTGTTACAAATACAAAGATGGTTAAAGAACGAGTTTTACATGTTTCATCGGTACAGAGGTTATGTGCTTTATGTAAGGGAGCACATACATTATCTCATTGTAATGAATTTATTAAGATGCAAATTACGGAGCGGAGTGATTACGTCAAAAGGAACAAACTTTGTTTTAACTGTTTGGCACCAGGACATGCTGTATTCAAATGCAAGGTTCCTATGTCCTGTCGTATTTGCAAAAGACCTCATCATACACTTCTTCATCAACAAAAACACACGGACGCGCCGGCACCAAGCAACCGACGACGTCAACTCAAGCGGATGAAGATGTCAAACAAGTACACACGATGATTGCATCGTACTAAAACGCCAAACAAACTATTGTTTAATTAGCAATCGCAGTAGTGATATTAAGGAGTGAAAAGGGACATACTACCGTGTTAAAGGCACTAATCGATTCGGGATCTCAAACATGTTTTATCAGTGAAAGGGCGACTCAGATCCTGAAACTCGAGAGAACGCCGGTCAATCTGCTCGTCTTAGGCATGGAATCATTTAAGGTTCCTATGAAGCATCAAGTTAAGGTTCAAGTCTTATCACGATGGGAATCAAAATTCAACTTACCTATTCAAGCCTACGTGATGTCCAAACGTTTGACTACAAATCTACCATCTAATACTCGTGGGGCGAACATGTGGCCACACTTAAAAGACATAACAGACTTAGCAGATCCAAATTTTTATGAATCTAGTAACATTGATCTGCTGCTAGGAGTTGATATATACTCTACAGCTATATTACAACAAGGTCTAATCAAGGGTCCACTAGGTACTCCATGCGCACAAAGAACCAACCTGAGCTGGACCGTGATGGGAGCTGTAAACATGAAGATAAATAAACGAGAAAGGTCTTTGACGGCAGTAGTACAAGACGTGAATATAGATCATCTACTTAAAACTGTATGGGAGGTAGACACATACAAAAATAAAACTAACACAAGCAGAACAATTATGCGAAGACATATATGAGCAGATACACAGAAGAAATAAAGATGGACGATACATAGTCAAGCTACCTTTTAGTACAGAAGAACCAAAATCAAAAGAAGGAAATACACGAGATATAGCACTAAGAAGATTCATGCAACTAGAAAGAAAGTTAAATCATGATACAGAACTAAAATACGAATATACTAAGGTTGTACAAGAATATATTAAATTAAAGCACATTGAAGAAGTACCTGAAAAGGAAATAAAAAATAAATCTGTTTATTTACCTCATCACGCGGTGATCCGAAGCCCGAGACGAAGACCCGTGTTGTGTTCGACGCCTCTTGTAAGGGTTCCAACGGCATTTCACTAAACGATGAACTTTTGTCTGGTCCAGTTCTTCAAGATGATCTCAGAAGTTTGCTAATTAGATGGCGAATTCATGCAGTTTGCTTTGTCTCCGATATCGAGAAAATGTACAGAATGATTTTGATAGACAAGGCAGATTCAGATTATCAAAGAATTTTATGGAGAAGCAACATATAAAATGAGATCAAAGACTATAGATTGTTAACCGTCACCTTCGGGACAGCCTCGGCTCCATACCTAGCTGTCAAAACAAAATTAATAAAAAAATAAAAAAATTAAATAAATAATAAAATTAATTAAATAATTAATTAAAATTAATTGATTAACACAATTGGCTAAAGATGAATGTGATAGGTATCCCGAAGCTTATGTGAAGATTTTTATGTTGATGACGTAATGTCCGGCTGTGACGACGTAGATAAGGCTATACAAATCAGTTGTGATCTGAAGGCGTTGTTACATCTTGGCGGATTTGAACTAAAAAAATTGTCATCAAACAGTCGAAAATTTATGGAATCGATAAAACCAGCTGAAAGATCATCATATGCACATATAGAACTTAAAATTGATGGAACCGTCAAAAAACCCGGGTTTCAAATGGAATTTGCGAAATGAACAATTTGAATATAGTCTCAACTTACCTCCTGTTCGACAAATAATCACCAAACGAAGTATTTTTTTCCGACATCCAAAAACTATTTGACCTGCTTGGTTGGATTTCACCATGTATCGTATTAGCTAAAATTCTTATTCAACAATTGTGGCTTGAAAGAATATCTTGGGATGAACCGGTAAACAAAATACTTACTGAAAAATGGATGAAGATACGCTCAGATCTCAATAAAGTTAACACAATAAAGATCAACCGATGGATGGGTACTAAAACTTCTGAAATGGAATTAATAGATATTCATGGATTTAATGACGCCTCCATTCAAGCATACGCAGCAGTGGTGTATGGTCGTGTCAAAAGATCTGACGGAACAATTAAAACGTCACTGATAGCGTCAAGAACAAGAGTAGCACCATTAAAAACCATTTCCTTACCTAGATTAGAATTGTGTGGAGCTTTGCTACTATCGCGATTGATTAAACAAGTCGGAAAAGCTATGCGAATCTCATCATCAAACATGTATGCATGGACTGATTCATCGATAGTTATCTCCTGGTTATTTGGTGATCCTGGAAAATGGAAAATGAAATGAATGAAATGGTTTGTAGCAAATCGCGTTGTCGAAATTGTAAGTAACCTCAACAGCCAACAATGGCATCATGTGTTATCTAATAAAAATCCTGCAGATATTGCATCAAGAGGGATGTTATTAGAAAATCTAAAGAAGAGCGCCCTGTGGTAGAACGGACCAGAATGGTTATCCGCTGAAAAGATACATTTCACAAGACCAAATGTATTGCCTACAGATGCTGAAAGAAAGTGGGACGAGATACATGTTTTAAAGATTACGAAAAACGAAGGGGAAATTGGAAGACAATTACACTTACGGCTAGAAGAATTCGATACATTGAAAGAATTAAAAAAGAACTATTGCAATCTGTAAAAGAATTTTGAAATTCAAAACATTTAACGGAAATATAGAGAACATTAATATAGAAGAATTCGAAGATTCTTTAATGTATTGCATTAAATCTGCACAAGAAGAAGAATTTCGCGAAGATATACATTATATCAGGATAAAGGGCCATCTAAAAAGATTAAGTAAAATAAAGTCATTGGATCCATATATAGACAAAGACGGTATCTTAAAGGTGGGCGGACGCCTCCGAAATGCACCTTTGAATGATGACACCAAGAACCCTATCATTCTAGGAAGACAAGGCAAACTAACGTTACTCATTATCGCTGAAGCACATCAAAGAACCCTCAATGGTGGAGTTCAACTCATGGTGACATATTTGAGATCGAGATATTGAATCCTCAGAGTGAGATCGTTAGTTAAACAATATGTCCATCGTTGTTTGATATGTGCCAAACTCACCGCAAAGGTAAAGTCACAAGTCATGGGTGATTTGCCATCCGTACGCGTGACTCCAGCACGGCCGTTTCTCAATTCCGGTGTAGACTTTTGTAGTCCATTCCAGATTCTCAATAGCAAGGGCAGAGGAGCTAAAATCGCAAAATCTTACATAGCTATATTTTTGTACATGTCCATAAAGGCCACCCATTTAGAACTTGTTGGTTGTTGGTGACCTCAGTTCCGCAGCATTTATCGGTGCCTTCAAACGATTTTGTGCACGCAGAGGTAAATGTGCGCATTTATGGAGTGACCAAGGGAGAAATTTTGTTGGCGCTAAAACAGAGCTTTGCAAAGCATGGAAGGAAGCTGGTTTACAATGTGATGGAGAAATTTCCAACCTATTAACCAATTATGGGACCTATTGGCACTTAATCCCAGCATATTCTCCAAATTTCGGAGGCCTGTGGGAAGCAGGTGTCAAATCCACGAAATTTCATTTCAAAAGAATTCTTACTACACATTTAAAGTTCGAAGAAATGACTACAGTACTTTGCGAAATAGAAGCGTGTTTAAATTCACGCCCATTATGTCCCATGGACGATCACACATTGCAGGCACTCACACCAGGTCATTTTTTGATCGGAGAAGCCCCAGTCACAGTACCTACTTCTGATTTAAAGGATATGAAAATGAGTAGCCTCACACGATGGCAATTTACTCAGAAGTTACTTCATGATTTTTGGAATAGATGGCAAAGGGAATATGTAACAAGACTCCAACAACGACCAAAATGGCTTAAACGCGAACAGGAGTTTAAGCAGGGTGATATAGTCCTCATAAAGCAAGACAACCTGCCACCGGGAAAATGGTCATTAGGACGCATAATAGATAAACATCCCGGCCCAGATGGATTAACCAGAGAATACAGTGTGAAGAGTGGTGATAGTATAATTAAACGATGTGTAACCAAACTTTGTGCCTTCCCAATTGATACTGTTAGCTAATTCATTATAAAATCTATTTATGTTATGTAATATTATGTCGCATGGTACTTGTTAGTTCTACCCCCACTATTGCTTGCTTGTTTTGAATTCGTGATATGCATTACCTAAATTTTGAAAGGACTCATATAGTCCTTTTGTGGGCGGTTATGTTAATCCTATAATACAATACGTAGTTACGCTTTGTAGTAAACAGCCAGTAGTCAGTCGCTAAATACAAGTGCAAAGAGAAGGACGTTAGTTTTATTAAAATCAACACTCCGATACGTAGTCAAAACATTAAAATAACAAAGAACCTTAACACCAAAACACGAATAATTTACCAGCAGATGCCAAGGGATGTTACTCTACCGATCACGAATATTGATTTTATATTTAACAGATTTTCAATATATCTATCAGTTGATAATAGTCAAAGCTAGGGTGAAGGATAAATATATTATATTTGAGGTAACATTTCCTCTTGTTAGTAGTGAAAGCTACCAGTTATATAAAATTCTTCCAATACCTCAAAAAATGAGCAATAGCATGATCACTATAGTTCCCATATCTGAATACGTTGCCGTGAATTTTAAGCAAAACACATATTTTCTCGCAACCATCAACGAATTGAAAGCATGTTTATATCACAAAGAAGGTTACCTGTGTCAGCTATTTAAACCTATAATGAGCCTAGAAAGAAATTAGTGTTTTTGTGTCAAAAACGAACGAAACCATACAACACGCAAAATTGAAAAATGGACATGCGTAAATAGATGGATGGAATTACACTCGCCGTCACAATACCTATACTTTTGCTGTGATAATTACTCTATTAAAGTCATTTGCAATTATATAATTACCGTGAAACAACTGAGTCGCGCAGGAGTCATCAGCATTGATCAGAATTGTATTGTTAAAGGCAAAGATTTTACTCTACATTCATTGCAACTACAATCTAATCACTTAAATTACTCACCAACCATTTTAGTACCAGAACTTGATCAAATTAACTATCTAATAAATCTAAAATCTTTAACTGTCCTCACCGACCAACTAGAAACTCTAAAGTCAAGCAAAGCAGAAGTTAATGATATATCGATGCATGATATTCATCACTACACAACTACATACATATGTGTTGATGGTCATAGCGTCAATCGTGGCTGCAGGACGGTGTCGGAGGAGTGGTCGTGGCAGCCGTCGTCCGCGACCGGCTGCCACCCGTCCTCGTCGCCGTGACGAGTCACGGTCGTCACACCGACAGATCTAAAGCAGAACCAGCGCTAGCCACCCCAGTGTATAGTGAAGTGTATCGTCAGCTCAGTGTTATGGACTTACGGTCAAACGAGACCAATATCAGTGCCCGGGTTAACTTACAAAGTTTTGCCAGACGGTGGCCCAGTGTGAAACGTAGTGTACGTGCGGGTAAAACAAACGTGCAAACGTCGCCGATTCCGCGTAGACGAATGACGGTTGAAGACTCTTTAGTTTAACATTAGTAATAACCATTTTGTTAGGAATAATCATTTCGCATAATTCAACATGTATAACTTTTTACTTATTAATATTATTATTTTGACGTTTTTACTACTACTTTTTTACTCATAACCGGATAGAAATAAGATGGTCATGCTCATATCATTAAGATTACAGCTTACTTTGTAGTTGCTTAAATAAATAGATTTATTATTGCTTTTAATTGCATAATATTGTATTGAACTACTCGTAATGCTGTTTAGATTCATTCTCATCTGAGGCGCGGGAGTATGTTCGAGTGCAACGCAATCGAACAAATCAGAATTTTTCATATTCAATAACGATATACTTAAATACGGTTAATTGTCTCTTTCAAGGCAGTATGTAGCTAACAACCGTTGTGACATCTCGTGGTCGCCATTAACCATATTTTACCATTGTTTTAAATAGTTCTAAGGATTTATATCAAGTTTGTGTAAATCAGTTAAATATACTTAGTATTTGAGATAAACTTCAGACTCCTCATTTATTCGCTCTGCAACCAATAAACCACTCTACCATAACATAACCAAAAAGGGGGTTGACTCCAAACCAAAAAGGAGAGTTAACATCAAAATCACCCTTTTTACAAAATGTCAATGTAATAAAAGATATTTTATACCCGGGTTTGGATTAAAAAGTAATAACAGAGGGGTAGTAGTCGGCTATTCAGAAACTGTGCAATACAAGTTTGAATTTGATGCAACCCTAGACCACGGTCTATACTTTCATGGTCATTCTCCTTTCTCGTAGCATCACTGTAATTCATAGATTCGTCGTCAGAGAGATTACATTCCTATATCAAAGTCAAAGAAGCTAATTTCGAAAAGTTTTTTATATCATCATCATCATCATCTCAGCTGGAGAATGCCCACTGTTGGGCATAGGCCTCCCCCACGGATTTCCACGACAATCGGTCCTGCGTTGCCCTCAGCCAGTGGCATATTTAAAATAAATGTATTTTAATTTGTAACATAACATATAGCCAGATTATAACATAAATTAAGAATGTAATAAAAGTTTGGGAAAACTGTACCTAATACTGGTATTTGGATCACCAAAAATTGTTCGGTGATTTTAGTGGTCTTAATGGTTATTCGTGGTCAGACAGACAAAAATTCCAAAAACAAATATGTTATGTATAGATACGGCCTCGTCACATTTTATTGTCTTTTGGATATTCTGTTGCAATATATAGGTCACTATATAAGACATAGGCGGGTTTAAATAGTAAAAACACGTGGTATATTATTTTTCAGCTTTATAATACACTTTACCTTCCATATTGGCTGGCCTGACTGGACGCGCTCAACGTTTTCGTGTTCGGTGTGGAATCGTGCCTCGATAGTTAACGACAGTTAAAAACTTATGCCATAGGTTGCAGATGTTCAAATGCAGAAGAAATAGTTAAGATACAGATCGTTAAATTTAGTTTATATTGACGTGGCCAGCGTTATCGTTGCTGCAGC
>PDGT01000171.1:0-10799 GCA_003671415.1 Megathymus violae
CTTATGATAGCAATACACAATCTACAACTCAATAACTATGTCCTTACATTATTATATCAAATGTATTATTTAACCGTGACTAACATAGTTTATTGGATGATATTTATTATCTATAAAATTGAATAATCCCCACTGTATGCAAACCGTACTTATAGAAGGAAATAAGTTCCCGTCACAGCCAATAAGTACGTAAACCCTAAGCTAAGGTTCGTGCCCTCCAAGCCACCCATTGACTAACCCCCCTCTACTATATTGAGTACTAGAGGCCCCGACATCAGTTAACGGTCCAAGGAAACAATATTTGTCGTTATTGAAAGCCCAGTACCTAATACCTGGCAAAGTACACGAGTAATTAATTTCGTTTTGTTTTAGGTTTTATTCCAGTGTTATTTGCGTGTGTTATCCGTTGCGTATTCGTTTTCCAGAAACTGCGAGATGAGTTCTGCCCGGAATGTGCCGCTGAAAGTGGTGACGGTTTAATTTTGCGTAAAATAATAAGGGTATTGTGAGTCGTTACGCATCTGGACACAATGTGACTTGCATATTTAAAATAAACGCGTTATCGGCAGCTCGATATGCCATGACACGTATTGAATCTCTGTAATATATGTATGTTTTTGCATTAAATAGTTGTATGGAAATCCTTGATATTTGTTTACTTAATTGGACTTATTGTGATATTTTTAAAATATATATATTTTTTTATTGTACATGACATCCTGGGACTTGTCATGACAGGGTTCCCGGGTTAATTAAATGTTTCTTGTCGCGTTGTATGATTTGAGGGACGCGTGCAACCCGACGTCGGAGTTCGAACTATTTATGTATATCCTACACTGCAATTTAACATATCATTGCATGATATAATAAACACTTAACTTTAATTATCTGAAACCAATACTTATGAAAAAATTTAAATAATATTGTAAGAGAGATTGTCGATTGTTAATTACTCAAAAGTAGCCCATTTATATTCTTAACCATTCCGCTCTTGATTTCCCCCGACGATCTATTTCATCAGAATATTTAAGGGCTATGAATTGTACCCATTAAGATTTTTGTCAGAGAAGAAATTTCTCATCGCGGGACATTGTCCCCTATTTCGGCAAGAGTGGCAAACTGGGAGTGTTTATGCAATTGAATGACTTGATGTCAGAAGTTATTTCACGGTAGTGCATTGAAATTTTTGTATAAAAAGTAAATATGTCAATGATTTTAAAATAAACTAAGAATACTACCAAATATAGCCAAACTATAGCCAAAAACAATACTAATTATTGTAATGTCTTCTATGAGCAGTCCCAGCAGACGTGGCAATTAACTCCAAAGGAGCAATATTTCAAGCGTAGGAATAGATGTATCCCAGTAATGATTCAGCTAGGCGAGTGAACTGTTTCAAAATTGATCCCCGGCCGGTGCTATGTGCATATAAACTTTGGACCACCATCGAATTATCAAAACATCAAAAACTAGTCAAATTGATAATACACAAATAAAATTAGGAAGTCCATATCGAAAATGGTTTCAAAAAGATATACTAATTACACTCAAAAATGTTTTGAACTGTAAACGAAAAATGTTTTCAAAAGTATTTAATGAATTGAGCGTTGGGGAGTTTTTTTTATCTTCCGAACAAGTTACCGCCAAATGAACCTTAAATGTTTTTTTACTGGAAAGTCATTATTTAAGTTATTAGAGGATTTATCGTTTTCTTCGCGTCCAGTAACGCGTAGATGTTGCTGATATGCATAGGCTGCGATGACCACTCACTTAAGTCGTCAGCTCGTTCGCCGGCTGATATTATTAAAATCTTTCGGCCGTTCAATACTTAATACCATTTTTTGTCAACATGAATGTCCAGGTCTCGCCAATACGACGAACTCTCTAAATGAACCTCGTTCACATTTTCCTGATTTCCCTCGACGACGCATTTCACTGCATATGTCTCAAACGTTTATGGCTCATCGTAATGTTCATTACTAAGAGCATTTTATAAAATGAGTATTGTATAATGGATCGATGTAATGTCATTATTGCTCCACAATGCCTTTAAAATAAATTTGGAATTTATTGTGGGATAGAATGCAATAAAAGGAATTTATTTTTAAGGAACATAACGTATGAGCGATATAACAAAGTATTTCAAATAGATGAAATAGAGACACATCGCTTAAATAGAATTTATTGAAAATAAAAAAATGATACATGAATACTACGACCAGGCACGGTAAGTTGAAAATAAATTATAAATTATTATGAAATTATGCAACTATTCACCACCATTTCAAAATCTAAGCAAGCCTGACTGCCTGCCCTTACTTCGGTGTAATAACAATAAAATTAGATGCTATAATTATACTAAAAATTCGGACAGTGTATAAACCATTTATAAGCTGGGAACTTTTAACGATGTTGACACACTGCACTTCCCGTTGATGTATTTGGAGTCTGTAAGAAATTTGTTTATTTATACTGTCCGCGACGGACGCGTGCCTCGTGTCTGACTCGCTTTGATTATGTTTGGGGAAAGAAGCTGGAAGATGAACGATGTACCTACGATGTTTTACTTCGTTGTAAATTCGGGCACTTTTTACAAAAAAATACTAATTTTTGCAGAAGCGAAAGCACTGTCGATGAGATCTAAGAGTTTAAGTATTTCACTAGTTTATTTTTTCCCAAACCTAATTTAATGTTTGTTCTGTATTACTTCATCACAGTGCAGAAGAAACGACAAAGAAAACGAAGTTGTTATTAACTTATTTCGAGTTATTGTTTGTTTGTATAGTTCTTCTCTTTGGAAAATGGGCTATGTAGTCTTAAGTAGTGACATTAACAATGCCATGGAAATTCAAGGTGTAAATTTGAACTTAAGCACCACTCCTTTCGTGTAATCCTAATAAAGTTAATGTTTAGCGAGTTTGATTTAATTTTAAGTGACGCACCTCATAGTAAATGTTGACATCAACAAAAGCATCACTGACGCCTTATCAGCCTTGAAGAAAACGGGAAACCATTTGATAATTGTCCGACAGGCAACCGCCATTGCAAGATTCGTTCAACAGAATACAAAACGAGCAAGGATAATTTTAGACCTAAATATGAACGGGGGCTTTACACCTCTAGACTAGATTATACGTGCTAAAATAATCAATACCAGATTATAAAAGCAGTTGACACCACGTCACACAGAATATATTGATACAGCGATAAGTCATCATAGTTTTTCCGTTCTTTCAAAGGGCATGCAGCTGCGATTTTTTGTTCTTTAAAACTTCACTTTGAAATTTCATTTGACAAATTTACGCGTCTAGAGATTCCACGGAGCGTGACAGAGATATCTTCCATGTTTCCGCTCCAGTCATTTGATGCAACGTCTGATCTAGATAAAAAAGACAATTGCAGCACGAGAAAAAGCGGCTTTTAGATCCAGTCTAGATTTTATCACAATTTCCTTTTCAGGAATACAGCTAACGAGAAGCATCATGCTTATCTTATCTATTTATACCTTTTTTGAGTAGTTTGCGAAAGAACAGGTGCACCTTCTAATTAACTCACCATGCAGAACTGTCGTGATTACAGGGCCTAGTGACTTCCAACTTATAACGACGATGGAACGGAAAGTGCGCCACGTGCATGGGAGAATTTCTTGTTCTGTACAGATATATGTACCGGTTATTACGCCGTACATGAGTCTTTCGATAAGTGGGACTGTACCTAACGCAAAATTGCAGTTCCGCAGTATGTACGTACCTATCATTCTTATCACTTCAATTAATTTTTGTTAAAACTGCACTCGTTGGGTATGGTTATTCTAACGCCGCTGCCTTTACCCTTCCAAACTGTACACACTCCATAGATGCTGTCCCACTATCTACATTCAGATGACTTAAATTAATTTTGTTTGTTATATTTTTGATATATAATTTTTGTTGCAGTTGCCATTAAATATTCTTTGTTTTCTAACTTTTCTCGCATTTTGCAAGTTCCAGACGCCACGCTAAGATCTACGAGAAGCCAGGAATTCTGCAATATTCCTTTGGCATATTGCATTCCAAAGGGTCTACTAATAAAACTAGCTTCGTGTAAGAAGATCGCAAGAAATATTACGTGAAAGTAGTGTTGGGATTCTTCATGATTAAAGTTAAAAGTCAGATTTACTCTCATAGCATAACATAGTCCACCACGCTGGTCAATTACAGACTGGTAAATTCTACACTGTTGAGAGTCACTGTTATCTCTCACCAGGATAAAATGTATTCACAATCTTCACCAAGTTTGTCAACAGCCGGTTGATAAACTATACATGTACCTCTTAGAACATGCGGTAAAGAATTCATTAATTAAAAATCTACACTGAATAGCTACGTAAAAAACTTGTGACTTTCCTGATTCTAAGTTGCATGGCTGACAAAAGAGGATACTGGGATTTTATCGTTCGGCGTGAGCTCAACACGAAAATGCAGTAGCTTTAATATCACTCCAGCTCGACTGCGCAACCATGTTTCTACCGATACTAACCGCTGTAAGTTTAAGTGTAACAAGTCATAATAAAAATGAACCACATTATTAAAACTGCGGAAAAGCTGCCAAATTGCTCTTGAACACGATCGGACGCAAAATGGCGAGAAGACCTAGATTACGTAAGAATATAACTGCCCTAGGATCGTCAATATGAAAATAGTATTATATTTTGAGTTAAATTTAATCTGTCTCTGCGCGAACTTGATTGTTCAAAGGTATGTGTCCATCAGAAACAAATTATCATTTCATACGATCGAGGAAAATGTAGAGAAACCTGCACACCTCAGAGTTTACCATATTGTCAAAAGTGTAAGAAATCTATTATTCCATGACCAACGTAGTGTTGTGAGACTTAGGCTCCACAGTGAAACAGATGAGTGGCAACGATGAATCCTTAGGGTTAAGTTAACAGAAATTCAGGAGTAGCAGAAGCAATAGTTACTAACTACAAGAGCAGTCAAGAACGGCAATAGAACCGTGAACATTTTAATAGACCAGTTGTACAAATTCGAATGTTGTTTCATTGTCGCTTATAGACAGTTCGAAATGGAACCATACAAACAGAACTAGTCATAACTATTAGTCCGGCTTGTATTGTAACAAGGCAAAACATATTGGCAGACGGCCTGGACACCGCTGCACGTAGACATGGGTAACATTGAAGCTGTCTCTCCGACACTTCAACCGAAACATGAAACAAACATTTCACGATCGATGCTGCATTCCTGGATGGTATTAGGTATGTGGATAGATAACCCTATTTCTGTGCATGAGTTAAAATGATATCCACTAGCACCGTCCACCATAGCCTCGTCCATAATTCTGCAGGGCGCACCACGAGCTGACGAAGTTGGTTTAGGCTCTAGGATAGACAGTTTACTTACATCCCAAAATATAAGAAATGTAATAAAAACTGAGAAAAATAAGATTCACGCAGCGTATACGATAATACAATGACGAAATTTTATTTTTATTTTTACGTAGTTCAGACCAGAACACACAAATCCACACAATAAAGCTATACGCTTGTAAAGCTCTCCTAACGGCGAGACCCAGGATCAAGCAAGGTGTACAACACTTACCAAACTGTGATTTGTTCATTGATCCGACACTGTTAAGTACTCCACAAAATCGTTATACTGTTCACAATAATTTATGCAATTCACTGGACTTCACCGAGTGATTTAACCAAATTAATTCCTATTTGCGTTGTGACCTGATTAAATTTACTAAACCACCGTATGTCATATATTGGTTATATTTAACAATTATGATTATGTTCAAATACTTTTTATTTTCTAATGCGTTAATAATAAAACAATAAATAGCTTTGAAAGTAATATACGTAAAACTTCTAAACAAATCAGTTTTTCCTTAGTCATAGCGCACAGCAAAACTTATACGTATCTTAAATTTTTTCAGAAAACTCATTTATTCCTGGATACCCGTTGAATAGGTAAATGAGCAATAGTAATCACTGAGATTGACCATAGAGATCCAAGCCAGCAGATGCAACATCGAAGCGTTGCCGGCCGAGAAGGAGACAATATACTTCCTTGATATAGAACACGTAATTCCCTAACTATATACATATCTACCACCCTATATATGTGTATACGCATCAATCGTTATTATCTCGATGGATTACAATATAAATCAAACCACATTTATTACAACTAATCTGTCTGTATTGCTCTATAGCGTTTTGCGGTAAATTTATCCGCAGCTAAATTAAATCCGCATGTATGTATTTACACAACGAAACTTATCGTTTTTGTCAATTAGCACGATTTGTAAACAAATTGATTTCAGTGGTTAAACTAGTTTTTATTCTGACATTTTGAGATATAAGGTGTTGTGTTCAGGTCCAAACCAATATCTCTTGACGGTGATAATATAGACTTTGAACGCGGTTGGTAAGCATGTCCATTTTCCGGTACCTTCCTGACTGACAAGAGGTCAACCCTTGTGGGTACGTCGCCGACCAAGTAGAAAGTGAAGAACACACTTATTATTGGACCCCGAAAGCACAATCAAAACACATAAAAACAATTCTAATGTCATTCTACCAGGAGAACGGTATATTGTCAGGAAGGCAGAAACCCTACCATAATTCATGTGCCGTGTCATTATAAACTGCTACCGATATTAAACTTTACATTTGTTTAACAAACAGGTATTGAAAAAATTATGCTTTTAAACTTATACAAGTTTACGTACAGAAATATGGAATAAAAAATTTGTAATACTTAAAATTTTAAAAAACTTAAAAATCACAGGCTTAAAACGCACAGGGCGGTTTTAAAAGTCGTTCCTAGAATCAGCATCACCAGTTTCCCGTTCTATAAATAACATAACATAAACAAAATCCAGACAGAGCAATACGGCCGTTTAAAATAAACAGTCGATTGAATAAATTATACTGAACGATTTACTGATAACAAACAAACAATAAACACGAGCACAGTTTTAATGTATTTTATTTAAATGTTGATAATTTCGCAGCTAATTCGTGTATTCTGAACGTTGAACGCAGGCGTATGCTAATTGAGCTTTGTTTAATTTCACCTACAATTATTAAAGGTAAATGAAATTTATTTATTAATTTAGATACAAAATGTATGTACAAACATGCGAGTACACGTAACTTCTTCATCCACTGCAGTCACGGACTAAGCGAGTGATCCTCTTCCATCGCTCCATCGTCACGGCGTCCGTTGGCGACGTTGACCACATAGCATCTGGTGGAACAGACGGCTTGTTTGATGGCAATTAACATAGAGTATTATTATTTGTTATGGACAGGTCAGAACAAGAATAGGTTAATTACACATGACAATAAAACGAATTACATTATGCTTCAATATGTAGCAAGATACTTACGAATACATTCACAAATGTTTACCGCACTCTTAAATGTTTTTCCTCGTTGTTAACAAACATATATATTTTCAAGTAAACCCCATACACTTAAACTGTCCTCGTGAATCACCCTAGCTGTTGGTTAAACTTGCATGAATACCCATGCACTCGCTTCAGAGATTGTCGTAGCCGGAGAGACGTAGTTTAAATTTCATAAATTTTAATCATAATGTTACTGTAGTTTAATGTTAGTTGAGTTATGTCTTAAATTTCCACGGGAAATGGAAAAGTATATACTTATTATACTACGTTTTTAAACGGACTCTTTTGGTTGTTTGGTCTTTTCTTTTAAATTTTTCGTTATTGACATTCGAATCTGAACTACGCCCATAATTTCAGGTATCTTGCTTGTCAGGAAGATTTTGTTATTTTACTCGTAAGTTAAAAATTCAACCCGAGCTGACGACACCTAAAGCGAGTTAAAAATACTTGATTAAATAGTGAAACGCAGTTTCAAACTGTAAGGAAATTCTGCCGTCTCGTGTCTTAGAAAAAATCGTTCTTTGTTAAGCTTTCCAGAAAAACGATAACGAAGCAAATTTAGTTAGGGTTTTAAAATTGTTCCAAGAAGCACTTGGTTAAGTCCATCACTTAACTTATAATTCCACCTGTGGACGCCTGGAATTCCATCTGTCCACAAAATCCGTTTAGATCAGTAGATAGATTAAGCGGTGGTGCTATATTTTATGGCTTTATAAACGATGAATAAGGGAATCGTGTTGGTCGATGGAAATGGGAAGTGAGGGCATTCGGTATATGTTTAATAAAATATTTTTTGTATTAGCGCGTAACAAATACTGTTGTCATGTAAAACTGTAAAAGTAATGAAACTAGTAAATCATTGTACGTTTATATTCATAATTTTATTCAAAGATATTCCCGATACAACTTCCAATAACTTACAATACATTGCTTTCTTTTCGACAACACTTTGTTTATTGTCCCCCGTTCTGCAAAAGAATTTGACTCGTAAAATAGTTGCGGATGAATCAGACAATGAATCCCAGGATGAAATAGGAGGCTGAAAAAGTACCGGGTGAATCTGGTTAAGATTGCAGGGCAGCAACAAAACTGATTTAACTTTCGCAGTAAGAGTTTCTGCAACCGACACAAGTCGTGGAATTATTTCGGCTAACGAGATTATAATGATTCTGATAAATCAGTCCGTTTATTATCGATAATATCGGCATTCTTGTATTATATGATTATGATTAAATATTATCCAATATGATCAAATTTTATGTATAATACAAAATTCAATATCAAAAATTAATTGTCACTCATTTATTTACCTATATGAACGCACTTCAAGTAACAAAACTTCGCTCATACACTGTGAATTTAGAAAAACCTCCCTTAGTAGTAGAACGTTGTATAAAGCCCTCATTATCAAATTCGATTTCAAAATCGTTTAATTAATCATTATTATCACTTATGCAAGTCATGTTTGCATCAACTACCGTTTCAAAAAGATGCTTTTATATTGATATGAAAAAACTGGTTAAGAAATTCCTCAGGACATTTTGAAAATTAAAAAGTAAGTGTTAACTGCACAAAATCAGATGCGGCCCTATTATTTCCAGGCCTCCTTGTCATTTATATATTCATCTATACCATAATATTCTATAGTATAACCTGTGCTTTACTACGTCGCTTGAAAATTCCAACTATTAAATCAGGTAAATCACTTACCAACTTTGGAACCCGATTGTAAAAACGAATATCGAACCCTATAAGAAACGTTAAATCTTTATGTGATATGAACATAAAAACATTATGCCAATTTCTTGTTTAACTATTGTGTGTGTCACTTAACTGCGTATACATATTTAAATGTTCTCGTATTAAGTTAATATAAAATATTCGTCGCATACCTCACACGATTTTTATCCTTATATAGTTTTAATTGTTATTTTCTGCACTGTTAAATGGTGGTTAATGGTAAATCAGCCTGTTAATAATTATTTTTATATATTAAAATAACATATACCTTTTAATTTGTATCCGTATTAATTTTGTATTTTACAAGAAAAGAGATTTTAAATTTAAATCCGGTTATCAATGAAACAGTTTTTAATTGTATAAAATTCTATGATAATATTGTTATATTAGAGTGACGTCAAGATATATACGCACGTAACGCTACAGACTCTGCGCAATACGCAAGGTACCAAAGACCGCAACAACTTCCCAACTCACAACTTAATCTGTCAATGTGACGTAGATTGATGGTTGTAGTTGGTTGGTTTATTGTAACTACGATTGGAGGTACGACGTACAAAAACTTATTCATATATACGATCCAAGACAATTTAGACAACCCGTAAGCCTTCAAAAGTCCACGTTTGACAAGACTTCTTCTGGACGTCAGCACGACCGGTTCAGAGATTTTTGAATGAAACGAATATCCGCCGTCTTCTGCTCTTCAATCGATCTGGTCGGGGCACGTCCTATAATACTACTTTTGTCAAGACGTGGAGGCCATTCAAGATATATTCTTACCCAACAGTTATCGGTCTGGAAATAATGTGCCCAACCCTTTGGCACTTCAGCCGGTTAATTTTGCGAGCTATCTCGGTAATTCTTGTTCGTTTACGGATTTCCTGCTCGTTCCTGTAATTTTGTAAAGTTAGGGGTATAATAGAAACATAAAACCACTTGTTTAGTGAAGAAAAACATTGCGAGGAAAACTGCCAGAGTTCTTCGTAATCTTCTCAAACGTCTGTGAAGTCTGTAAATCTGCATTCGGTTTATTTTGTGAACCGTGGCCTTAAGCTCTCTCGATGTGAGAGAACACCTAGCAGTGAAACAGATGAATCGCGAAGAAGAACCATTCCAAGAGAGTTTAGCATGATTATTCATCATAACTATAGCTGTCCCAGTGCAGGATACGAAGCTCATCTCGCAGTGAGAGGTGTTCATCATTATCATCATTACAATCCGTAACTGTCCCGCTGAGCTGGTCTTTTGGAACAATGAGAGGTTTAAAACCATAGTCCGTCACGCTGGCTCAATACGGGTTGGCAGACTTTTCACACTTTTGAGAGAATTACGGAAAAGTCTTTGGAGTGCAGCTTTCCTCGCGATGCTTTAGCGAGTGATAATCTGTAATACATACCATTTGAAAAATTCAAGTGCAATTCAAAACAAATGCGTGCAGTATTTGTCAGTCTCTCGTTCGGGAGACTATCGCTGCTTAGTGATGAGAGGAACTAAGACCAATAATTTGACTCTTTTAGTCCAAAATTTCACTGCCAAAGAGTGTTAATTACAGCGTCCAAGACTCATATCTTTCTTCAACTCAATTATATTAGATCAGTGCATGATACGAAATCCCTGCTAAAATCTCCCCCCCC
>PDGT01000171.1:19364-61910 GCA_003671415.1 Megathymus violae
ATATATATATATATATATATATATATATATATATATTTAGGCCTCTATCTAGATAACAAAATCTACAAAATCCGTTTTATAATTGGTGAAGATATAAATATTTATCGTAGTTTTGCTCTGCTGTTTACTCAAGAGATTTATAATTAAATTTTCCCAGAGATTCTTAAAAGTATTACATACTTTAAAAATTAACTGTGCATATTTTTAATTCTACAAGCTAATACATTCAATTGTAATATAACTAAATAAAAATGCCATAACCACAAACTAAATCCACTAAAGTCAAGTTACGAACTAAAATATACCAACCCAATTTAAAACTTTAAAGGGTGAATTTTAAAACAAAAAATCCTTTTTCGTTCCACGCTGTATCTCTTAGCGGGCGGTCACGCCACAGTAAACCAAAACAAGAAACTTTTCGAATATGATGTCATTTTACAAGCCGTTGTAAAAAAAAACTTAAAAGTGACCTCAATTTATGAACCACATACGTTGTATATCAAGCTTGAAAAAAGCGACTGTGAAATTCCCTATGCGAGCTTTTCTAAGTAGGGTTGTCAAACAGCCATAACAATAGTACAAAATTTCCAAGCACCAAACTATTAATAAACCCACTCTACGAGTACTTCACTCCGATCAATCTGCTATGATCGGGTGTACCGTACTAAATAGCGGACGAGGTCGTTGCGAACAGTTCCACCAGTTAGAGGTCGCTGGGCTCGATATCATCCAGTTCATCCAATATTTTAGTATCATTCAATTAAGCGCTTGGTGGTTGGGTAGAGTAGAACTGTGAAATTTTCGTGTTTTAGTTGCGGTATCGGATAGCTAAAAATAAACCGATCACCCACTTCCATCTCGGCAGGCAATGCCCCACAGCACCGGCGATGCTATTATGCTATGTCGGTGTTTATTTACTATCGGGTCACTTGTTTCAGAGTCATCATTTATTGACAATAACTTAAAAAAACTATGAAACAACTGTGTGGCTCGATTTAATAGAATCACATAACAAGCTTTACAAGTGTTAAAATCGTCATTTTACTTCAAGCGACTTATTACTTACTCGCAAACTTAACCATGACCTACATACGAATGCAGCAAGAACTTGATGAGTTACATTATGACTGAAGATTTCATTATTATTATGATGATAATCTATAGAGATTATAATAACATTAATAATTATAATACCATTAACTCTTTAAATTTTCACAATATTCGTCAAAATTTCTACAATAAACTGGGAAAATGGGCTTTGTTCAGCGGTTTTTTTAATCGTACATAAACCATTATATAAATTGAATTTGTCCACATTCAGGTAATGTCATATAGCGCTATCTCATACAATTTTTAGGTACCAATTGTTTATCGTCTATTGACAATTTTAGGCAAGTACCATAAAAGATTACGAGAAGGCGTCCTCTTATAAACAGTAATAAAAAATTTATCCGAACGGTTAGAAAGGTTTCCCATATACGTGTAGTTAAATTTATATATATATACATACAAGAACTGTTCATTTAAATAAATAAGGTAAATTAACATTTTTAAAATATAATAAATTTGTTGACAGCCCTAGGCGTGACGTATTTTTACCCCGACAATTTTAGATTTTCCACGGCACCACTTGGCTTGAATTCTTTTCAATAGAAAGCTACAGTTGTGACACAGTACATCAAGGTTCCGATCTCCGGTGCACTTCAAGCGCATCGTGCTTCGATAGTCGCACGAAGATTACGATAGAATGGGGACACTCTTGAAAATACCTTCATCAGCACGTCCGCTTAATATCATGGAGGGGATTTCACAGTAATTATTCTTATTACAATGTTTTTTTTGACACACTCACACTCCGCTGTAGGGTGCGTTGTGTTGCGGTTGGCACGAACATACACAAATATGACATTACAAACACCCATGACCCGACATTTATCTGTCACATAAACGTCTGCCCCGGCCGGGAATCGAACCCGGGACCTCTCGCTCGGCAGGCAGGGTGACTACCAACTAGGGTGTGGGTTCGTCAATTGAAATCCTTTTCCATTTCATTTTATGAACAGGCTTATAAATAGGTCTGACTTGCATTACAAAAGATATAATTATGTAAATTATAAGAGGCTTCATCCACGCTTGAGCTCAAACCAACCAACCAACCTCCACTGCCTTAATCCCAACGATACTCGTTTGACTGCCTGAATCAGTCGGCAAACGACTCGTCGTGTTCCGGCTGACGGCCTGAGAGCGAGTACTTTCTTTCTTACCTTCTTCTCATTTCCTGGCCGACAACGCTTCAGTGTTGCATCAACGCACCTTGGGTGTTACTAATGGCCATGGACGACGGTGACCACTTACCATCAGATGGCTCGTTTGCTGGTTTGTCGGCTATTTATGTAAAAAAAAAACATTAACTCAAAAACAAATCTACTTTACTTTATAATGTATATTTTACTCTACTAATTTCTTACAATATGTATTTAGCTTGCATTCTAATCTTCTTATATATATATTAATATGTATTTGGTAAAAATAAAGAAAAAATGGTAGCAAACTTATACATAGCGAGGTTCAGAATCTATATAAATCAATTGAAAGAATTCTAAATTTACGCCTACAGTTCACTTCATACTGCAAAAGTGTCTGAGCATTAAATCGTAAATTAAATACATGTACTTACACTGACTAACATTTCCGGGGACGAATATTATGAAAAGACAGATACGACCACGCCTCCGATGCGACAGAAGACTGGATGGTCCTGAAGTACAATGGTGACCTCGAACTATGTCAACTGTTTTTCAGTTACAATGTCAGACGCCAATAACTGGCGGGTTCAAGAATCCTTCTGATGTTGCAAACGTGCAAGGACGGCAATGGCCATTTACCATCAGGTTGTATTAGACCGACTGTTCACTGGTGCAATGCCTGAATACCAACTTATTTAAATCTTTATTATTGTTATTTCTATGTGTACTGCAATCTTATGACATAATAAATATTTGTCTTTCTTCCTTTCTCCTAGTATCAACAAGTGAGGGTGTCACAATAATATCCTGCAAAGCACAGAGCTGCGACATTGCCACCGCCCTAGCCGAACCAGTGACTGCAGCCCCGCCCGCTTACCGTACCAGAAGCAGCATACGAACCAAGTTCAAGTATCCCAATATGAAGCAGCCGACCCTCAGCGGGATGCAGCAGCAGCATTTGGTGAACATCGGCTCCAACCGCGACGTGGTCGACAGCCTGCACAATGTACATGGATGTATTGGAAACTTTCTCCACTAACTGTGGTTACACGTCAAAAATATCGTGGGTTGTTTTACATCGAAAATGTGAGCTATGGGTAGTCAAAACTAGTTGTAGTTAGCTTTGTAGTTACTTATTGTAATAGAAAATAAACGTAAATATTGTCTTTTAACTCCGCAATAGGTACATAAAATCAAGCTAATATTTATATTGTAAAAATGCACACTAATTTAATCTACTATTTAACTAATTTAATTTTGGTATTTTTTTAAATACAATTATGCACCTTATATTTTGTTTCTACTACTATTTCGAAAAGCTACTTTAATATCGAGAAGAATGGTGAACGAAAATCCTTAGGACATCTTTTAAATAACCATTATGATAATCTCAAAGTTTTAATCTGAGCGGGACAGACCGCGGCGTTGATATTTCCAAGCGGCCTTCTCATTTACATACTGATCCATACGAAAATATCCTCTAAGTTCCAATAGGTAAATCACGTATTAATTATGGAACCATATTATAAAAACATAAAAACTACAGTCACGAAAATATAACATTATATGAAACTTCATCCATAACCTCATGTTACTATATAATATGAAATAAATGACATTAATAAGTCAAGTCCAAGTAATGTAAGTTTGTGCAATTTTAAACGTTTATTATACACGAGTGTAAATAGTTGTACTTAGTAACAAACAATGAAGCTAAGATTCAACAATTTGCATTCGGTACACTAAAAGCGAGTGTGGAAACAAAACACATTCAGTGAGAACAAACATTTAAATAACTGAATTTTACCTGCTATTGTTCTAGCAGTTAGTGACTTCCCGCAGTTCTGGCATTTTAAAGCTTTTTTACAATTTCAAAGCGGTTTGTGAAAAATAATTCTATAATTTTAAGTTACATTGTTCCCTTTACACAATTTGATTTAATGTAAAAAAGATTGATTTGAACGTATATTTTTATAGTTAGATATAACCAAAAGATATTCAATATATGTATTTGAGTGTGCGCGCCGCTCCCCCAGCGGCCGGATCGTTTTTTCGATTGCTCCGTAATTAAAAATTAGATTTGTGGATTAAAGTTTGTATAACCACAGGTATTATATATAAAAAGATGTGTGTTTCTAATACAAATACGATGGTGTAAATTTTTTCACAATTAAATAATATTAGCGTCACTGTTGGACCAAAAATCGTACGTAGGTATCTAAGTGACTGTGTTCTTGACGACTCATCGCGACGTTATTTTGTGTATTACGACTTAGTATGTACCAATGTGAATAAATTTTCATCACGTGGCGGCTATTTCAAACATTATGGCGTCTACGGGTGATGCATCGGAGGCTCGGGGCGATGTACCAGAGGCCCCATGCGCCCCGCTTGATCGCTCGATCTCCGGTGCCTCCTCAACGCTGCCGGGGACTCGGCGTGCCCCCATCCAAGTCTCACCTTTGATACTTAATGCAGATCAGGTTATAGATTTGGTTTCGGTCAAGCGTGTAATCACAATAATGTCTACTACAATAATGTCTACTGTTTCCGAGGGGAAAAGTGTTTCAGCGGCGAACAAAAAATTAATCATCAACGCCGCTGATGAGACCCGTAAAGCGATGTACGCCTTTGAACGGGTGCTCTCTACTGCAAGTTCAAATACTGAGACGAAACACTCGGATGCATCGATCCCTGCTGCACCGTCCATGGATTTCAATATAATACGTCGCGAGCTGTTAACTTGCATGCGAGAGGAAATGGGCAAGCTCAAGCCTGAGCTTTTCGTTGGTAACTCCCCTTCTCTTTTAACTACTCCGGTGACCTCGGGACCTACGGGGACCACGTCGACCTATGCACGTAAGACAGGCCGGCCAGTACCGGTCAGCAATGATCAACAATGGCCGACACTGGCGCCGATTAGAGGAACAAATTCACCTCCCACAGTAACACTGAAGACACCGCCACCCCACACACGACCTGCTTTAATTGTTACCCCAAAAGTACCCGTTAAATCTAAACAGGATGCGATCGAAGCATTCCGTCGGAGTATATCTTTTAAAGATACCCAATATGGGCCGGCCAAGGTCGTCTCATTGCCGAACAACAAACTTCGGGTTGAATTTGACACCGTCCGTGACTGCGATGATGCTATTTCACGCTTATCTACCTCCAGCGAGTCACGAGTGACAGCGGAGATGGCTCGCAAGATGAAGCCAATGTTAATTATTAAAGGAATCTCCATTGAGACTCCCAGCGAAGAACTCATCCAAATTATTTTAAAACAAAATATCGAACTTAGTGAATATAATGAAAACGATATAACTATCAAATTCAAACGCAATAATCGGAACGAAAAATTATATAATGCGGTGCTGGTCGTGAACCCTGGCCTGTGGAGGGTTATCATTGCGATGGGGAGGATCCGGGTCACCGCGGATCACCAGCGGGTTCATTGTGAAGAATTCTCCCCCTTCAGTGTCACGCGTGCTTGCAGTTTGGACATATTAAGACATATTGCAATAACCGTGAGACCAAACGATGTAGACCTTGCGCGAGTTGCAGACGCGTTGACGCCGACTGCCCCCGTAAACAGAGCGCACCTCAGTGTTTTAATTGTATATCACATAGTACCAAATTTAAAACTACCTATGATATTGTACATAAGGCGACATCCTCGGCCTGTCCTGTGTTTTCATTTATGAAAAAACGTATTTGTTCTAGAATCGATTACGGCTCTTTATAAGATCGTCTCAATTAATTTTTATTTGATTTTAAACATTGCTGTTGTTTAAGTTTTTTGTTTAAGTTTCATGTTTAAGTTTTATGTAAAAATTTCTACTTATTTGTAATTTATAAATTTATTTGGGGTGTTGCGCAATCGAAGTCATATATTTTATATATATTAATGGATATATATGAATAGTGTATTCATACTCAACCTAAATCTATCTTTTAAACGGTATCACATATAAATTTTAATCTATATTTATATATTATATCTATAATTAAACTTTCTGTATTTTTGTTTTATACCGTATTGCAACTAATCACATCTAGCTTTATAACCATCGTGTTTTAATTATTTACATTTATCTATACATACAAAAATATCTATATACACCATGTGCAAACTATTCTATGACAAGAGTTTTCAAAAGACCTCGCGCCTTGTCTGCACGGTGGTTGGCCCGTATCAATTCGCGGAACATCTCACCTGTCAGACTTGGACCTCATAGGAGGTAATTAAAAATAAACATTCACACAATACCCCCAGATTTTCTGTATCGAGATTGGCATCGACAAATATTAGCAACATGACATGTTTCTGTCACCACGACTTTCGGGGACATGTCTCTGTCATATGAATGTACCCGGCTGATAATTGAACTCGATTTGTTAGGCAGGCACGGTCTCTGACTACAACAGCCCTATATTGATTAACGAATGTTAAAAAAGTATAAATAATAAATAAATAAACGTTAAACATTCCACCCTCGCACTAGGTTGTCCTGTGTAAGGTAGGTTCCCCTAACACAGTATGTACTGTATAGACATAGATAAACGACCAAAGATTCATCAATAAAACAGTCAAAATTTAGAATCAACATAAGATCAGATTAAATCATTAGCATGGTGAACTAACGTTTTGAAATATCTATTGTTTTAAGTAACCGTCGAGTCCTCTCCAAACATTTACAGCGGACGCCCTGCTGACATCAATTATTATCTGACTTCGCTTTCAACCGGTTTCCAATAATCGATACTACTTCGAGTAAAAAGAGTCTGTATTATATTAAATGAATCATTACCTCGATAATAATGATATCCATCCTTGTTTGAGTAACTTTCATTAAATTTGTGTATATAACCAATTATTGTAACCAATTTCAATATTAGCAGCTGCGTGTTGAATAACTTTATTATTTTCGGTGTAGATCAGCCAGCCGTGTACCGGCTCCTTTGTAATAATGTTACAGACGCCCTGTTAAAACATACTGGGCTAATAATCTGTAATGTATGTAACGATAGAAACGAACTTCTCAGCACACCAGTGCGGGTGCCGGGGTCCATCGTGTGCCAGAGGGAGAAACTCACACACAGACACACACACACACACACAAAAATATGACACCTTAGGGTGAAAATTACAGATGAAACCAAGAAACTCGCCTTCTTCAAATTGAAGTCGTTTTTTTTTTGATGAAAATTTGTTATTAGTTTTTAAGAAAATATTGATCCAATTCTCTCCGTGCTTTGTTTTGCGATTTTAAATAAATTTACCTTGTTATACTTAGGGTATTAATTACCTTGTAATACTAAAAGAATTCTAGTATTACATTTTAAGGTTTGCAACCAAAAAGTGTCAAAAGCGATTGCAAAATTACAAAATCCATATCCATTATTACAATCAACGTTCATTACAACTCATACAACAATCATTGCAAAATATAGTCTTTCACAGTGATTTGTTTAACCAGACACTCGTTCAGGTTTGCACGTTCCTCCAACACGCTGTTCATAAACGGTTATTGTCTTTTGTTTCGAGATAGGTACGCCATTGTTGTTTAAAAAAGCAAAGCGACTACATAAGTATGTTACGCGGCCGTTGGAGTTTACATTTATTTATGTCAAACAAAATCACTTCTCCTGCGAATGGTGTTTACTCGATTAAGTATGAAATTTCGCTCTTTGCTCCGGTCTTTTTGCATCCTGTCCAAGCCTCCGTTGTTATCGTTAGATGGTTGTCGTTAACCCGAACAGGCGGTCCTTGAACTGGTCACTATGCGAAATTACCTACAATTTACTGTAAACTTAATCTAATCTCCCCGTTCTTAAGGGTCGCCAATGGCAATGCAATAACAATTAAAGGGATATACAAAAACCAGAAAAGTCTCAAGAATAAAAGCCGAGAATAGATTACAAAAATTAAATAATGCCTTAAAAGAACATAACTCGATTAGAGCACCGCCGTTATACGAGTAATTCCATTCTTTATGAGAATTTTACACTAATTACTACATTAAATTTACAAGAAGCCTAATCCCTATTAACATTTTTTATATCACATAAAATCTACATAGTCTCTATCCACTTTTAACGTTTTAAAACCCAAAATAAAAACTTACTTTTCTGCCCATCTAACACTAAATTACTTCTTGTGCTCATATTCATTAATTTTATAAAAACTACAGTCTATTCTAATACTAACATAGCATACCATAGAAGCTTTGTAATATAAGCAAGCGTTAACAACAATACTATAGTATCTACTCTGGACCAGAATAGCCGCGGCCCGGCCCCTCATTGAGCCCTACACCACTAGGAATGCAAACGGATGATTTAAATAATTAATATGACATTAAAATTATCTAATACATAAATAAAATTCTGTAATTGTTAAAAAGCTACATAATTAATGCATACAAAATATTACACATTAAATTGTAAATTTTAATATTCTTAACCAATTTATTCATTCATTTATATGAATTTTTATTATTTCATTATACTGATGCAAATTTCTGAAAAACTTTAAATGTCTTAATATTAAATACAAAAAGTCTTTTTTGTTTATAATTTGCAAAATATATCCTAAATTAAGTCCTAAATAAAGTGCAACAAATTATAATTCCTATATATGTCCTATTGGGCCGGAAATTGAAAAGAGACCCATATGTTACCACCAGCTATCGAACATAGACGGAAATCGTGATTCATAAATTTAATTAAAATTTCTTGTTTAACACATTCGAAAAATATCGTTAAGAAACGTTAAAACATGTATTCATATTCATTCGATATAATGAAGAGGGTTTGCGTAGATTTCCAACGCTGCCTTTAAAGTTATTTTAATGTACAAGGTAATATGTTTGGACATCCTAACTCTTTGTTCTATTAACATGAAGTATGACCAAACAGACGGTACCAACGTAAACATATCAAGAAAAAACACGTACGCACACTCACAATGAGCACATAATTTCACGTACTTAACGCATTCAAAGAATTTTCTCGACACCGTCTTCATGGTAGTTAAAACTACTTCTCTGACTGGAAGTTATATTTTGTAAACAGTTTATTTGGTATCGTAGTGCTGTTCTGGTTGAGGTCGTTAACCGGCTACTTTGATTCCAAAACCACGCTCGTTGTGTGCTTTGTTAGTAACGGTTACTAAATAGTCTAAGCAAGGAGAGGATTTCAATTTAATTAATTGAATTATAACATACTGCCGTCATTGAGTTACTAAACTTTGGCAATTTTTTTCGTTTTATACGTTCGGAAAATTTTCCCCAACAAAAATACAGACAGATACGCGAGAGATCTAAATAATAACACTATGCAAATGATAGACTTAAGACGACGATAAGGAGAAGTCTGCAACGTAAATATACTTGGATGATAAAAAAAAGTTACGATTATAAAAATACTATTGCATTTATTCAAGACAAGAAAGTGGTCTTCGCTTCTCGGCGAAAAACATAATCTTTACGTTTACAAATTTACCCCCACCAAAACATCGTTACGCATCTTTATCAGGCAGACGATTCGTATTTACCCTATTTTATTTTTGCATATACACGTTTCCCGAATTCATTAATATGAATATATTATTATATAGTTATAGCAATGACTACAAACATACCTATTGCGGTTTATCACTGTTTATTGTATTCCATTGTCTAGTTCTTTAAGCTTTTATTTTCGTTTTAACAGGAACTATTTTCTGGGTTAAAAAATATTTCGTTCTGGTTTTCATTGCAATGTATTGCAGTAAGTATCACTTAATATTTAAAGTTTGTTTCATTGCAATCTGTACATCTATACTAATAAATAAAATTGGAATGTCTGTTTCTAATATTAAAATAACCGCTTTTTACTACATGCATATGAATGTATATACTGTGCATATACCAAAATAATATTTTTTACAATTTTTGTCTGTCTGTCTGTTTGTTCCAGCTATTCTCTGAAACGGCTGGACCGATTATGACGGAACTTTCACTGGCAGGTAGCTGATGTAATAAGGAGTAACATAGGCTACTTTTATTTCTACTAAATATTTTTTTGTTAAATTCCACGCGGACGAAGTCGCGGACACAGCTAGTAAATAATAAAGTTATAAATTAATGATTATATTCCTAACATAATGAGGTGCTACTTCTAAACGTAGTTTTTCTAACGCGAAGCGAGGGTAGTTGCTAGTAATTATAATAAAATTATAGCTGATCGCTTTCTGGACATTAAGGATACATGTGACTAAGTATTATTAGGGGCTTTTATTAATGCAGTAGAACCCAAAACAACATTTTTTAGAATTTTTGTCTGTATGTCTATGCGTTGCGTGCTCAGAAACGGCTTAACCGATTTAGTTATGGTTCATACTAATGTAATGCACTAAACGTCACTTAACGTTTAAAATTTCATATCACTCCGTCCATAAGTAAAAAACAATGCCGGGGCTATTTTCTAACCGAAAATGTAGAAAAGCGAGGACGGTATGTGAATGTCAAAAAATAAAGTTACCTAATTCCTTTAGGTATTTTATTGATAAGTATTTTGAACGAAGCCATAGTAACTAATGAAGTAAGGAGATTAATGTATCCAGTAAAACACTGGTAATATTAAGTGCATAAATTTCTATAATAAAAACAGTTAACTTCACGGAGCTATTTACACGCCACAGACAACAAACATTAAAACTGGTTAAGTTACAATAAAACGACTATGAGTTGTATATTAGTGAAGTATTTAACACGTTTTTAAAATAATTAACGTCAATTTAAGACGCATAAAAAATTCGTTCATGTTACTTATCACTAGAGGCGCTCTAAAACCTGCATACAAGATGCAAACTTGATTTTATATGCAAGTCCGGATGGAAACATTTACAATACGACCACATGAGCAGTTCATAATTACAATGCAGAAGGAAAACACTTACGTGTCATAAGGTGGGGGCGCCGTCATCGTTAAAAAAAAATTGATCGTTTAAAAACAGAATGCAATTTATATTCGAAATCAGAACATGCGCGTACACAGAGAGCCGCAGTAATACTAAACTACTGAACTCATCCGTGGATCGCGTGCGACAAACTCGTTTGAATGATGACGTAATAGCATTATTCTGCACTTTGGCAAAACTGAAGTTTTTCCTTTGAGCAGATTAATTCGTCTCGATAAAAGTAAACTGTATTTATTTACGATATGACGATCATCCTGGTAATTCACCGTCCAACAGCTGGGCTCAGCCAGGCTGGCTCACGAGGACAGAATCCTGTTGTAAAAGAATTATCATTGTTATGGTCGTAACCCTTTAATGGTTTCCCACTATGTCGATTTACAAAATTATCCTTTAGGTGTTATCCCCTCTTGTCTAAATGTAAAAAAGTCCCCTAAGCCAAAAAAAGTAATACATCTGTACTTATTCCAAATTTACACAGAATATATGAAACTCGCCATCTTTACAATATACAATACAAGTACCATAATTATATATTTTACGTTACAAATAAATATTTTAACAACCAAGTTAACCAAGTTAAATTTAAAGAAGTTGAATTTCTTGGATATACCTTGTATTTTGCACTATTAAGCGCTATTTTTTCATCAAATTTAAGTGGGACCAAACGGATAGTATTTATAACACACTCAAACAAAAAAAAAGAATTTTCCCAATCAGTCAACTAACGACAGAGTTTTGAGGTAACAAACATAAATATATATATATATAAACGAATTGACCTTCTCTTTGTTTGAAGCCGGCTTAATTAAACTACCTAGAGAGGACGTCAGTTACTTTTTCGTCTCTGAGCTTTTTTCGGAAGAGAATCAGAATTCGCAGAAGTTAGTGGTCAATAAAATTAATGACAATAAAACACTTAATAGTTACATAAGGACAATACGATAAGGTAGTATACGTATTCTGCTCGAGACGAGGCTTCAAGAAATCTTGTTTCAGTGCCACAAACGGATGAAGGCCAACGAGTTAGCAGAATTCAAGGGTTTCAGGTCTATCCTCAAGACTAGCAGCATATCTGTACGCTACGTGAAATAGGAGTGCAGCTAGCTTTAAGGTTGGTTGTAGATGTCCACAGGTTCCAGTAATAAATTTTAGTTTTTAGCCGTATTGGGGCGGCTTAGAATACTACCCCCAATCCCATTGTAGCAGAACAGGGTGTCGTAAGAGGCGACAGAAGCCGGCCTGCTTGGTGGTAGAGCTTCGCGTGAGGATTAAATTATCAGTATTATTATTAAGTTATTAATATTATTACTGGTATTATTATCTTTCCGTGAAGCCTGCCTGGCTAGCTACCACCCTCCTGCTCGAGTCAGCCGCCAAACGACTCGTCGTGTTCCGGCTGGGAGCTTGAGAGCCAGTACCCTCTTTCTAACCTTCTTCTCATTTCCTGGCCGACAACGCATCAGTGATACCTTTGGTCTTGCCGATGTCCTTGCGCGACGGTGACCATCACTAACCATCAGGTGGCTCATCTGCTCGTTTGTCGGCTATTAACATAAAAAAAAAACTCTTTGGATACCCATTAAATGCGTTGTGATCAGTATTCTTGCAGTTAGGTCAAAATTTCTGCAGAATATTTATCTATTATTAGTAACATATTATACGTGACATAATATTTCGTACCTTTAGAATGAAAGTGACTTAACTCAAAATTCCTGTAATTCCAGATTTTACTATAAATTTACTTAAAAAAGCCTACTCTAAAACCCCATGGTGAAAAAGAGCCCGAATTATGAGTGAAAAAGGGAAAACCTCATACAACAGTCTTCTTAAATTTACTCAAGACCATACATTTTTAAAACTTTCTTCGTCATTTCCCATAAATTGCAATTTTTGAGTTAAGTCCCTTTCATTCTAAGGGTGCGATTTGTAGAAATATTCTTCAATTATATGAGATTGATATAGATAATTATTAAATTAATAATTAATTATATTCATCAGTCACTAATCACATATCATATAAAATTAATTCAGCTCTGGAAAAGTGTGGGTCGGTGGACTTTTCTTACAACAACATACATGCGAACATTATAGATATGAAAGAGTACGATAGGATTCGAGCCGGATCCCCTGTGCCCGGATCCACCATTCCCTTATCTTGTAACTGAATATTACTTTTACTTAAAAACAATATGAGTTATATAACCTGAATGTTAGTTTCCCTAAGCGGGTCCACAAACTACAAATTCATTTGTATTCATTTGCTGCACTAACCCGTATTTACAGTTAGAACACACGAAAATGTTTTAATCTCGAAATTCAGCGTTCATTGCACGACATTCCGACAATACTGTCTTATTGTGGCCGCGAATAGGAATTCCCATCTGACGTGATTCCAACCGCCTTTTGTGCTCGGTAATACGTCGCACGCCAGCCTTCGTGGCCGATGAAAGAATCGCTTTCGATACATCGCAACGAACATAACCGAGCGACTGTAACCAATCATCGACAATAAGCGGACCAAGACATCATTATACTTTCAAAATTTTAATGTCTTATGGCAATCAAGTAAATTAAACGGTAGTTAATTAGTCCTTCATAATTCATGTTTTCCTCTCTGGCAAGCGCCATTATAATTGTCGGATTCGCTTATCTTTAAACTGAAGAAATTCTTAAAGAATAATACTCCAGGTCAGTGCGCTTGCTCGATCTTAGATAAATTCAGAGTAAATTTCGTATAACAGACGAAAGGTTCTAAAAGGATGCCGTTTTTTCGTTTAGACATATAGATCTCGAAAAACATACACTGAGATATAACGCTATAAGTACCAATATTTAATTATCGTCAATATCATGCAGTACACATCGCGTCACGGAGTACTGTCCTGTCTTGTGATACCAAAATTATCATGTTTCCACGCAATCCACTGTTGTTATTGTCATCTGATATGTAGCTAACCTCTGCGATAAAAAATAATTGATAAGATCTGTCTGCATTTATGGGTTTGTGACCTGATGCGAGCGACACGTGCGAATAACTCAGCTCCGATATCCCTCCAAGGTTGTTGTCGCAATTTGATCCTTGTGTTCTCTAATGAAGGTTTTCAAATGTAAATAAAATAAAATAATAAAAATCAAAGTGTACTACCGAAATTGCAGAGTCTCAACACAAGCAATATCGAACGCAGATACCGTGGGGTTACATTAAAATTCAAAATTCAGACTGATATCTGTAGTAACAGATTGTCTGTTGTTAAATGAGTTATTCATTTGTTTTTGTGTAATTTATAATATCACCGGCGCTGCGGATCAGCTCGATGAATCAATTTTGTGTTTAGATAGACGGCATCTAACGCGTACCTACGCTTTACTAGGTGCTGTCTGTACACTACTCGGTTGAAAGTTTTGACTTCTGTAGCGACCCTACACTGTACGGTGATTGTAAATAAGCAACCCTAGTTTTGTTACATTTATATATAATATGAGTGTCATCCCATTCCTTTTTCCTGCGCTTTTCCATATTATATCTGTAAAATATTTTCATCATATTTGGAGTCCTCTTAACCATTTTTTTGACCTCATCGACACTCACAATTCCAACGTTCCCGTTCTGGAAATCTTTATAGAAAAACGAGGTCCGTGGAAACACATGTAGAACTCTTAACTCTTATCTATTTTCGTTCTAAACCAAAACGAGCAAACTGGACGCATGATGGCAAGTGATAACCGACGCCCATGACATTCATTACGTCGAGGCGGCTGCCAATGCGTTGACTTGGTTCTTAAGAGACCCCATGACATTCACAGTGGTAATACGGGCTGTTTGTTCCACGATTTGTTCCGCATTGAAGTAAAAAGGAGATGACGTAACTCACATATGGTTGCCTTGCGATAACAAATAAAACAAAAATTGCACTCTTTTTTGCTCCATTCTTTTCATTTTATTTTCTCTCGTGCATGAATGTACTAATCTCATATGTTAAGGTATTGTGATCTTTGAGACTCGACGCTTTACAAAGTGCTCGCATAATGAAACTGCTTCATCGGGTATCCAAAGAGTAAATCTAACTCTGAAGGCAAAAATTCTCTGACAAGAATTTTTAAGAGGTTTTCCCCAGCGTGTCTCATTTACTTATTTTCCAGCCTTTATTAAAAAGGTTATATTAAAGCAAAAGACCTATCGAGAAAACATTTTTAAATCGGTGTTAAAAGATGATTGAAGTTAATTTACTTCTTTGTGTTTTAAATGGTAATAATAACAACGGAATAAAAAATATTATACCTACACATAAAAAAATCTAATTTATTGAATTATTTCGCTGTTTTCTAAATACACTTATACCCGTCATTTTGGTAATATTTGAGAAACCACTAATTTCCTGGAAACTATGTGGATTATTATCCGGATTATTTTTCTCCATCCTCAGATATGCTCGTAGGGAACCGTCTCGAAAGCGGAGCCATACAAAAAGCAACCGGTTTATATCGAAGTGAACCGATTCTCTGATATTGAAAACAAAACACTTATATAAAATATTTTCTGGTTGCTTTTAAAACGGGGCTGGATAAAGGCCAGGCAGTTAAACAAACTTTCCACTTTACACTATTAAAATCTACATTGTATTGGGTACGTTTAAGCATCGAAATTTCACCACATAAAATCCAAGAAAGTCTAACATTTATTAAATATTTTTTAATAATTTGATAGCCAAGTACTTTCCGTTATGATACAATATGAGAATATAATAAAGAAACTTTCATTACCCTTGTTTCGCTGATGTTATTTTTTATTAAATTATTTATTGAGATTATTTGATTGCAAAGAATTATACGAAATTAATTTCTTATTATTAATATTTTTATTAAGTGTATACAATAACATGTAACATGTACATAAAAATTCAATTTTCCTTAAATGACGACGGACGCGTCCTTCCGGTCTGCCTTCTGTCGCACTACCGCGCAACCCCCTCAAACTGATGACAGGTTGACAGATGATAAAGACATATCAATAACAAATAGGCCCGACTGCTTAACAAAAGTTTGTTTTTAGAATTCCGGTCATCAAATGAACCATCGGAAGCCCTAGAATATGATTGGGATGACACTTAAATGTATAATAAATTACCTACATCCATCCGCAATGACTATATATCATTATATAAATTTAAACATAACCTCTTAGTATGTAAAGCGCATTATAATATTAATGATTGTATAAACCATAAAGGAGATGTTTCATTTTGAACCAACTCTTTGTACAGTATGTAAAAAAAGGTAATAATTTATAGATTAACGGAAAAATATAGTTTATTTGATTAAAACAAGGGTTTATTTGTTCATTTTAATAATTTCTTTACTACTATGGCAATTTTGTTTTGACTCTGTTTTGATGTTTTTAACGAAATTTTATTTGACTTTTCTTTTGTTTGATATGTCAGTTGACATTGACGTTGACGTATTCTGCGCGTGATTCTTATGAAGCATGTTAATAATCATTCATATAGAGTAACTTATATATAGGGTAATCATTCAGTTCCGAAACTTCCGTCGAAGTGTCTGTATGGTTGAGTGTGTTCCATGGTGATTTCTTTGGCGATTTGTCTACGACCATATGGATCATATGCTCCTCTGTTGACTTGGCTTGTGTGAATTGGACTTTGTTTACGCGTTTAGTTTGGACTTCGTTGATTTTGTCCTACCTGTTTTATTTCCTTGTCAGGTATGAACATAGTTATTAATGTTTTTTAGGGGTGAATCATAAGATGGGGTGGCATGTCGTGTGAACGCCGCGCCGGCTTGCCAGCATTGTTGACATTTACATGCCTACCTACTTTTAATTTTCACAGTCATAAATAAGGAGTGGTTTAAACAAAATAACGGTCAGAGTGTCATCTTTAGTAACATGAAAACGGATACGCTGATAATGCTGAAAAGTGTGGCCCATTGCAATGCGAACATCCTTTTATTTAGTCTCATAGTGTCAAGTGTCAGTGAAGGCCAAAGAAGCGATGGATGGATTGTGTGAAGGATGATATGGCTAGAATGGAAGTTACTAGTGAGATGACGGCTGATAGAGAAATATGAAAGAAAAATACATGCTGCGCCGACCCCAAATAAAATTGGGATAAGGGCAGGAGGATGATGAGTGTCCTAGAAAGGGCTTTTGTTTCAGTTTCTGAACAATGATGTGCTGTATATAGTGTGCATCTGGTTTAAGTGCAGATGACCAACATTATGTTATTGGTAATATGGGCCCCGACATAATAGCTGCTATTGAATAGAACTTTGGTAATGAGGCAAGTTACCTACTTTTTGAAAATCTTACAGTTTAAACATTATAGAAACCCCCCGGGATGAAACAATACAAATAAACTGGGCTATAAAATAAAAATGGGGGTGAAATCAAGTACTTGGGTCAGCACTGTGCTATACTTAATCATAACCGAGGTTTGTTATCAAATAAGTTTAACTGATGATCTATAAAAGTATTTACATTTTGGAAATTACTTGACTCACATAGCTATTTATCCAAAATATAGATCAAAACAATATTGTTATTATGAAACACTTGCACAACTTTCATTTGTCTGATCTTTTATTATGTTTTGTACTTACGACTGTTTTTTATTTATTTCAGTTGGATGATGAAGTATTACTCTGGATGCTGCTAGTGCTGCTGCTATGGACATCCCAAACATGCCATCACATGCCAAAATAAATTATGAACTACAACAATACAAATGTTTGCATCTGGCTTGAAACTAGCCCCAAGTGGCTGTGTAAAATTGTAATTAGGAAATAAAGGCTGGAAAGGACAGTGTGGACAATAGCTGTTATGCAAGTGACCCTAAGATCAGGCCAGTCAACTTATTTTTTTGTAACTAATGGGATAGCAAGTAATGTCTATTCTGGTTATAATGGGTTCTGGTTAAAAGATTGAAGATTTATTTGACTAATTATATTGTCCCAATAGTATGCTTGCAATGAATATTCTTTTTACAATAACTGTTTTGTTTCAGATTCCTAATAATGTATTAGTATGTTTTGGATGTTGGTTAGATACAAGGCGTGCTTTGTAACGGCAAGGTGTACTAAGTGCCCCTCCAGTAGATTTAAATGTGTGTGTTTGGTGCTGTCGTTCTCTGGCCCAAACATGAAGGCACTCGCTTCCTGAAGGACTTGGACGAAATGAGATATTGGCTTAAATTTATCCAAGAGAGGTAACAGATGAATGAATATTATCATGTCAGAAACCCAAGAAATGTGTTATAATGTTCAAATAATTAATTTTTACAATTGAATGAAAAATAAATTATGATGGTTATGATGATTTAACATATCATTGAAGAACTGGCAGTAGTTTTAGATCTTATAATATATAGCATTTCATTTGGAATGGAGTATTTGACTTTTGAATGGTCATAATCACAACTTATTCAAAACAAAGTTGCCGAGATCAAACTTAAGTCTTAAACTTACATATCTAATTGAATTAGGCGTTACTTGGCGGAAGTCCACCCTAAACCTAGGCCTTAAGGTCATAAGTTTGATCCTCAGTCTTGCTATAAAAAAATTTGACTATTTTATTGAAATATAACTTGATTATTTTATAGATACCACTGGGAGGTCGAGTTTGCTACGCCTGCTGGATGTCAGCACCTAGGAATGTGCAACGTGCTGCAAATGAAGATAATAGACAAAACCTGGGCCCTTCACACCATATTCACCAAGAGGTTGTCTGTTCTTGGTGTCAAACATCATTATACCACAGACAAACTCATATTTTAAATAGTGGCCCAGTGCGAGATGAACTTGCTTTAAGGATTTATCCTAAAGAGGTAACAGATTTGTCCAACTTTTTTTTATTTAATTATACCTACTCTACTTATTTAAATAGATACTGCTTAGGAACTCAATTGCTTGCTTGCTTAAATCAAGTTGACTCTTGACTACCTACAGAATAAGCAAGCAAGATAAACAACTCAATGTAAATTCTGTTCTTTTTTAATTCAATGTATATTTTTTCTGTATTGTTTCAGCTACCTGATCATGCCCTTCTATGCAATAATTGCTGGGCACAGGCACAAGAAAACGTTTCTTCAGAAAGGGGAGAAGTAACTGTAAAGTGCTGTACTGAATCCTATCATGAATCTGGATCATTTTCGTCACACAACCAATTCTAGTAGCCATTGCTTTGTACCTGAATTGTGGTAATCCAGACCGAAATATGATACCAGATTACTTAAAATTAAGAATCTTAAAATCACAGAAAAAAATTATGACTGACAATGCACAAATGTGCAATATCCATAGATGCATATATGATTGGGAGTTTCTAGATCAACAGGAATTTTCAAATTTATTTAACAAAAATGAGATAGAGTCGATGCTGAGGCTCAGTATTCAGGATAAAAATAATATGATACTGGACCTGGAGTGATTTAAGATTAATTTCAATATTTGTATAAATTTAATAACGATGGAGAATTGTAATAATGAAACGCAATAATAACATAATGTTACGAAGCTTCTCGAAAAATTGCCCGAGAAGAGGAGGGCGGCAACCTTACGAAGTTTCTGGAAGGGTGGCCGACGGTGGAAACAATAGAGGCAATAGAAAAAAAACCTGGTAGTAATAAAAACTACCTGGGATACTTCAAGTCACTCTGACCCTTATGCCTAGGCAAAATATGGGAGTATTTACCTGACCCACTATTGTTATGTCGTTTTCCGGGTATTGTTATTGACTTTCCATGAAAGACGTAAAGAAGTCTGGAAGGCCCGGAAATTGATATAAATAGCACGCAGGGTCGCCCATGAGGCATTCGTTTCCCGAATACGAAAGTGAAGAGTTCTCTCCCTACGAAGCGAATACCTGCGATCTACGGGTGCGACTGCGATTGTGAAGTGTGTGTGAAGTGAAACAAAGTCTCTGCGGAATTACTGTGGCATTTTACGAACCTGCGGATCCTGACACTCAATAGTAATAATGTATTAAATGTATTATTGAAATCCAGCAATAAATGAATTGAATTGAGAATATCACTCGCGTGTTTGTCCGATCGTGTTCAGATTCTGAGGGTCCACTTTGTTACATAGAATTGAAAGAAACGGCTAAATATATGTTAAATAATGCACAATGAACCCTCCACGTCTCGACCCATATATATTAAATATAATCATCCAATATACCACCAATGTTTGTACATAGATATTCGTCATTTTGAGTAGAATTTTTCTGTTCTTCCAAATCTCTTGAAATTGCGACAGCGCCTTTGTGCACACCAATACCAAAGCGCTGGCACATTTCCTTATCGCATGGTTCATCGTTATAAATATTCGAATTTCTCTCTGCAATTTAGAGATGAAGTATTTCTAGAATATCGATTAGTTTCATCGCAGTTCTAATCTAATTTTGTTGCTTGTTGTTGTTGCTTGGATCTACTTATCGACAATCCTAATTCTGCACTAACTCTCTCTACTTGTTCCAAAAGAAGCACTTTACCCGTCACTTGCGGTAACTTGGTTATCATCATCACGAGATTGATGTCTTTTAATTCTGCCAACGCTTACACAGGCGCTCCAGCCGTCACAAGTTCTCATAGACATTAAATAGAATTGGAGAGAATATGCAACCTTGTCGAACGCCATTCCCAAGCTTTAGAGGCGAGGAATATATTTTCTTTTTATTTTCACTTGCGGAATTAAAGTTCGTCAGTTCGCTACTTTATTCTCACTGTCAAAAATAAGAAATATTAAAAGGTACTGGAAAGCGAAATATAACTGAATGACATATTTAATTCAGAACGAAAAACTACATATCATGATTGATTTATATGTATGCGAGCAATTCCTATTTAACAATTCTTGTTAAAACTTATTTTTACTTTTTTTTCATCATTTAAGAATATTTTACTATATGTCCATCATAATTTATTTTGTAATTCGTGATTTTATTACTTCATTACGTCATAGTTTACAGAAGACACTTTCAAAATTTGTCTTTATTAGTGCAACAATTTCTAAGTCAAATATCTGATACATACAAAGAAACCGACAAACAACACAGTGTCTCGATTACCGTTTTTATTATAAGTTGTAATACAATCTAATCAAAACGTTTATTTCCCTGCGAAATTCCTCTGGCATTAGCTACTAAATATTACTTTTAAACTTCTACAAATAATGATATTAGAGTTCCATTTCACTTCTAACTGAATGAACTAAAGTAACTAAAGCTTCAAATCAATTAGTTTGCATTGGTCCCGCGGGAGTTTAACTGGCATTCTAAATAGAGAAAGTTCTCTTCCCAAGGCAAAGCAGAGTATTCAGACACGACGAAATTTATCGTATTCACATGTTATTACTGGAAGGTATTATTTGTATGACCTCAAAATGCGGAACTTAAGCCAGTTTGACAATAAAGCGATTATCAGTTGGTTAGTTACAGAGTTTAAATGTATCCTATAAATGGTCCACTGAGTTTGCGAGAAACTTTTGTCATTGCTACTATACAGGGACAGATGTTATACATTGAAAGATACCATAAAGGTATTTATGTATTGCGCGAATAGTTTTTTGTCAAAGTCGCATATTCCTGTAACGAATTTTCAACATTTATAGCACTCCACACTCACGATCACTTTCCTCCAAAGTTAGGATACTTGTTATGACAAGACTTATCGCCCAGTTTTATGTAATTTTTTTCATGTCTAGTACACTAGTTTAATGTTTTCTCCGTGCACGCTTTTATAACATTCCCAACTTGTAATTAGAGGCAAGCGAAACAAACCTATTCATAACACACACACATAACACAAGTAAATAATGACTGATATATCATTTACGGGGTCCCGTGCTTATCTTTAGGTAGTAATAGGGGGCAGGTCGTGCTTAGTAGACCAACATAAAATACATAATAAATAAATAACCGTAAGTATCGTTATCTCTTTATAGACCTTCATAATAGGAATAATACTGTACAAATATAACAGATACCAAGTAAAAGAAAAATACAAAGGTATCTTCCTCGTAGTTTTTACTTAATTTTCCGGGTCCTGCGTTGAGTGGTCACCACAGACCATAGATAAGATACTTCTAGAATTTGAATAGACTGTTATCCAAAACGTGAAATGATTTCATATGCTTATTAATAATACAATACGAATATATTCCGACTACGTTGAAGCACAACGAGGGCTATGAATTTGACGGGTATGTGGGTATATATGTCTGATTATCTTTTCCCCATAAAGTCAAATTACTTATAATAATTTTACAAATTCAGTGACCTTTGAAGCGTCTTGGTTGTCCGCTGGTTATAGGCGATGTGACGTCAGATTAAATCATATAATGCCGTGTTGATAATCAAACACAAGGGCTCAGTATATACGTATATTGTTAGCTGCTTCAAACCTTCCCAAACACTCTGCAAGTACTTTATCACGAAATTAAAACGTGAAAATAATGTAAATAAAAAGTAAGTTCAAAAATTAAAACACTTTAAGTACTTTAAACATCACGGTTTAAGAGATGTTTTTTTCCTTTTTTCATATTTTTTAGATCGTGGTTCTTAAGTACTAGAGTTTTAGTTTTCATTTACTTACTTTTTATTTGCCCATTGAAACTTTCAAGTGACTTGTTAAAGCATACCTTATAGGTAAAGGGTACCACGGTATAGATCAGGGATATCCAAACAATTTTGGACAGGAGAACCCTTTTCAAAACGAAGTGATACCTCCGACCCCCATAGCCAAATTACTTAAACCACCAATATCCACCTACTTATAAAAGTTTAAATCGATTTTTAGACCCCGTAGACCCCCAAAATCAGTTTTCGTTTATGTCGACCGCTAAGAAACCGACTTCGACCCCAAGGGATCGATACCACTTCGGGAATCCCTGGTATAGTTGAACGTACAAATGACAAGGATGCCTGTGAATAAAAGCGCCACGAGCGACATCACGCAGAGTGAAACTTAATTTTTTTTATGTTAAAAACCGACAGACGAGCAGACGAGCTAAGGAGTTCCATCCCCATTTCTTTTTCTCAATGTTAAAGCACCTTTTTAAAACGATAGTAATTCAAGTAATTATAAGTGGAAGTGTAGTTACAAGATACATAAATGATTTTGAATTTATTGAATAATCTTATTTCACATTTAAAGCTTTACGGTATAAATTGGAGAACGATGGAATGTATATACTCGATCAGGTAAAGGAACAACATTTTAGCTGGAAATTGTTGGCTGGCTGACGTGAACCACAACCAGACCACCAAATTTCGGGGTACAAGTCTCACCCTTAACTAAAGAAGTTTTATTTGTCAATTGTGAATTGTCAAAGAAATATCAATGTTTTGCAGCTCATACACTGTACTATAGCTTGTAAGCGTATGTAAGCGTTATATTCCTGGGTAGCTGCAGAGGTTATTTTTATTGTCTGTTCTGATCGCCATCGAACGTGTCACCGACACGTTATTGGCCAAACATGTAATTTAGACTTATAAATACGTGCAGTCTCTCACACAAAATGTGTACTGAAATACAAATTATACACTGACACTTCGCTTAATCTGTATCCGCATTTACGATTGTCACGTCACAGGACTACGACATCCATTGGCTCGGAACTACAATAAAAAACTTTTATCAAAAAACTATTTATACATGGAACATAAAGCATCAAAACCCTTTTATTTGTGTTCAAACTCATACAACAAAACCCAAAAGGCTAACTTAATACAAAACGATGGCAACAGTTGCCAAAACATGGCCGGAGCGGCCGGCGCTCGATTTTGAAACATTTGAATTTCCTGTGCGATGCCAAATTGCGAGTGCATTAAAACGTTTTTACGAGACGGACTTTTGGAGACAAACTTTTATGCGCGTTGAAATTTGTCGATTTTAATAATTTAATGGAACAGATGTAGTAGCGGCAAAAATATGTTTTTCCGTAAAATGTATGGCATGATCCTCAGCAATGAAGAAACCGACTAAGAAGAAGTATATCATTGAAAATTTGCTATAGACCTTCAATCCAATATATAATATAATATGACAGTCCGCCCCCAATTCAGTCGGGTTGAACAAACAATTGTATAATTATTAATTTAATTACAAATTGGTTGCCATTCAATTTATCGGCGTTAATAATTATGACTTATGACAAAATTGATCATTTGATTTAAATAATGGAGCCACTGTAATAATAATAAGACCAGTCAATGAATCTGATGACATGCAGACAGGTGGGTCGCTGTAGTAAGGGTAGTGCTATAAAACTACGTGTAAGGCTGACAAATGGAGCATCAGATGACGGCTTAGAGGCCTTTAGGCCAAAGCCAGCCTAGGGTGATGTTAGTGGGTAGGCCCTTAGGTTTTTTTGGGAGTCCCACAGAGCTGCGCTGGTATTCTATGAGCATTCACCACCCCCCTCCCGCGCATTTCCGGAGGGTAGCCCTTTTTCCAATTGTCTGGGCGCAAAAAAAAAGCAAATGGGGTATTCCGATATTCCGTTCGCACGTCTAATAATAATAATAATAATAATAAAGACTAACCCTCAATAGATATCATGGAGGAAGGGGCTTGATAGACGTCCACTGCCTCTGGGAAAAACAAATTGATAACCTTAAAACATTCTTTTACACAAAATCCCTTACTAGTCATATACATAAAGCCATATCTCAAAATGACCGTAACCTTACTCCCTTAAACCTATGTGAAAACTTAACTACACCACGTACTGACAATATAGATCATCAATCAAGTAAAATAGATATCTGGAAAAAAAAACCCTTCACGGACGACATCCTCATGACCTAGAACAAACGCATATAGATCCAGTAGCTTCTAACAAATGGCTTAAAGTAGGCAACTTATTCCCTGAAACAGAAGGATTTATAATGGCTATACAAGATCAGATAATAAACACTAAAAATTACAGAAAATATATAATTAAAGACTCATCAGTTGCTAGCGATAAATGCCGTAAATGTCACAACCAACCTGAAACTATTCAACATATTACCGGAGCATGCACAACACTTACACAGACAGACTACACTTACAGACATAATCAATTAGTAAATATAGTTCACCAAAAACTGGCACTAAAACATAATTTAATACAAAAAACAAACACTCCGTACTATAAATATATATTCCCTCAAATCTATTAGAAAATGCTTCACATAAATTATACTATGATCGTGCTATACTTACCGATAGGACTATCCACTATAATAGGCCAGACATAACTCTTCAAGATAAAACTAATAAAATCACTTACCTTATAGATATTGCAGTCCCTAATACACATAATTTGCAGAAGACTATAACTGAAAAAATAAACAAATATTTAGAACTCAAAGAAGAAATAGCAAGAATATGGAAGCAAAATAGGGTATACATAGTGCCGATAGTTCTTTCCACTACTGGTGTTATACCCAAGCATCTCCACCATAGTCTCAAAGTTATAGGCCTAAAAGAAACTGTACATAACGCTACAAAAAGCTGCCATTTTAAACACTTGCCGAATTGTGAGAAAATTTCTTCAAATAGATGAAAATGAAATAAGCCCCATAGTAGCAATAACTTAAAACACGCTGCATCTACTTGGCTTCAGCCCGTAAATGTGGATAATAAACCAGCCCTAGAAGCTGTGGAAAACAAAAGAAATAATAATAATAATAATAATAATAATAATAATAATAATAAAATGTATTGTTTACCGTTGGTTTATACATAGATCTTACCATACAGACGATAAAGAGTTCTCAACAGTCCACCCTATGTGGGTATACAATCTAAATTGTAACAAAGTTCACGCCTGCATCGTTTGACTAATTATTTAATTAATCTTCTTTATAAATAAGATAATCAAATCAATATGGGAAACAGTAACCATGGTCTTATCCTCAACACGGAATGTAGCCCACCAGGATCTCCAATAATTGATTCGGAACGCCCTCGACATGTACATGACGAAACCGTGGTGCCGTGGTACCTGTAGAAAATTTATATGACCTTGAACAATCTTTGTTTTAGGAAATCAAAAAAATAATAAATTTCGATATATTTTCCACCGAGAATCGATAATCTTTTATGATACCAAAAAAGCACAATAGAAACCTTGACGTATGACATACAATTTTTGCTTTTCTGAACTGATTGAGGTAATCATCTAGCAAATTTTAAAATGCAAAGCCTGAATAAAAAATTCATACTTCGATTCGGTTCACTGTAATAGTTCTTGTTTTAATTTCAGCCAGAGTAACCACGCTAGGAGCTTTTGCAAAATTCACAAGTCTATTTGCATAGGTATATTTTTATAGAAATAAATATTTTTAAAGTCACTATTTAGTGACATAAAAAACGTTTACACACTTACACCCCCGCACTAGGATTCCCTGTGTTGCGGGTGGCATGGACATACACAATTATCACATCACATACACCCATGACCCGAGAACAAAAATTTATCTGTCACATAAATATCTGCCCCGGCGGGGAATCGAACCCGGGACCCCTCGCTCGGCAGGCAAGGTCACTACCAACTGGGCTACGGGGTCGTCAAAATAAACATAATAAACATAATAACGTAATAAACATAATAACATAATAAACATAATAACATAATAGCATAATAAACAATAAAGATAAAAGTCAATAATGGGGATGTCATTTTGACTTTGCAACCGTAAACGCATCTATCAGTTTGATATATATATATCGGATACCCAAAATAGACGAAACAACTACCGCAAAATGGAACCAAATCACTGAATACATTTAGGTGAAACTTATAATGTTTGTAATTTACATTGCGTGTCATTATTTACGAACACTATTCATTCAAAAAATGTATCTGCATATTTCCACGGGTTAGGAATTAAAATGTGTAATGTAACTATTTTTATGTTAATAGCCAACAAACGAGCAGGCGGGCCACCTGGATGGTAAGTGTTCACCGTCGCCGATGGACATCAATAAGGCCAAAAGTATCATCGATGTCTTGTCGGCCAGGAAAAGAGAAGAGGGTTAGACAAAAAGTACTGGCTCTCACGCCCCCAGCCGGAACACAGCGAGTCGTTTGGTGGTTGACTCGAAAAGATAATATTACCAGTAATAATATTAATGACTTCAGAATAAAACTGATCATATCATCCGCACGCGAAGCCCTACCACCGAGCAGGCCGGCATCTGTCGCCTCTTACGACACCATAACCAGCCTGCCAGCATAGGATTGGCGGAAGTATTCTAGGCCGTTCCAATACGGCCAGATAGTCTTCTGATAAAAGGGCAGTAAACAAAGTGTTCACTGTTTTTCTGCAACTGGAACTGAACCTGAAATGAATATAAATATTTGTAATTTACTGAATTTAGAAACTCTGATCCTTAAAACAAAAAAAAACGTAATACGTAAACATTACATGCGTGATAATAATTCATGGCAGTTGTGTTTCCGGTGCGGGTGCTATTTACATATGTCAGGCGCTGGTTTTGTGAAACGCACCGATTGCGACTTACTACGGAGTACTAGTCTAAAATAATTCATACACGTGTTTAAAGCAAAAACCGATTAAATAATTTTAACATTATGTGTGTATATAATTATATTGAAATAAATCAATATGCTATTTCAATATATACATATGTATATACACAAACAAAATATTTTATACGTCATATTTCATTTATACATTTGTGGCCTATTTATAAACATACACATTTATGTTAATATATTTATTTCACATATGCATTTAATCAAATAAATTTACACTCATGTAGTCTGACGATATTGACCTGATATTGGAAACACGGTTTGTTCTTACGAAAGACCCACGCGCTGACCGGTGACGGTCCCTTCCGCCCGTCTGTATATATCGGCCTTATAGCTATCCGATCGCGCTCATAGCACTGTTATAAAATTTTTAGTTTAATTTAACTCTTGTGCTTTGTGTATTTTAATTCCTTTCTTCTTTCGTGTGTCTATCTGTATCTATTTGTAGCAAATGAATAAATCAGTCTTTCCTTTTTTCATTTGGACTTTCTTCTTTATACATAAGTTGTACAGCGCTGGTTACCACCATACACGAGTTCGAGGGAATGCCAAAATGGTTACACAAGGAGTTATTAAACTGTTATAGATAAGGTTTTTCACAACCCTCTACGCTTTTCTCGTTAATTTAATATTCCTTAGAAAACCATGAAATATAAAACAAGAAGAACAATAGACGATGCAGGCAATAGAAATACGTGGATGCGATAATCTATCTTATGCACAAGAAAATATCTCCGGAATCCTCCGTGACAATATCCATATCCACATTAAAATACTTTCTTTCTTACCTTCTTCTCATTTCTGGCCGACAACGCATCAGTGATACCTCCGATCTTGCTGATGACCAAGGGCGATCCCACAACATAAAAAAAGATTCGAAACATTTTATACTTCACATGCTTGTCGAGGTGTTTGAGAACCTTATTCATGTTTAACTTCAAGGTAACCTCCGCTGCTAAGCGCTGTACCTTGTAGACCGATAAACCAAGCAATATTTTCTCCATTAAAAAGTCTCGGCTCCTAAACCTTATTTCTTGACTGTACTCGGGTATAGTAATAAAACTCACGTCAATTTAAAACTCACGTCAAAGGCGTTCTTATGCGGAAAGTTATTACAAACTTGATGATTACTTTCAGGATAAGACTGCTTGGACATTAGTTTAATATTAAGCCAGTTTAAGTGCGTTCTGTAACTGTGAGTAGGAAAAAAAACTCCTCGGGAGTTTCTTGCCGTTTCTTCTACCGAGACCACTCACAGTAGGGATTTGTTGAAGCGATGGCGTAGTTTGACGTTCGAAAAGTGTTTGTAAAAACCAACTTCGAATAAAATATTATTTCATTTCATAAGATTCTATATATGTCTGGATATCTACTATTTTCCTGGAACCAACCGTGAAATATGTGCAACGTATGTATATACATTACAGTGATAAAAAAGCTGTCACTGAAACCTCAACGCTTAGTTACATCTTTTCTAGTGTCCTGTTTATGACGCCTATAGTTTGTGCACGTCCGCCCATGCACTCTAACCGTTGTGTGGACATTTTTCTCGTTTTACTATTTTTAATATACAGAAACAAGAACAGGCCTGCAGAGTACGTAACACCAATTAACATTAACGATGTACATAAAACGTTTTGATACTATGCCGCCATATGTTATGGGTTTTCTCGCTCAATATCCGGGGAAGCTGTTTCTGGTAAATATTTGTGTTTCATTTTGGCGTTTGCATGATAATTTTGTTCGTGTATGAGCCCAAATCATACAGGATGTCCTGTATTACAGCAAACCAATAATGTCAATGGTTTTTGGTCTAAAGATGGTTTACTTCACTTGACACAATTTGATAGTTGTCACTGGTTAAGGGAGATTTTCTCAATCCTGGAGAGTACATCGAGATATTTATACTAAACAAAATTAATATTAGACAATTTTCTTGTACAATTATAATAATTCACATTAATACCTACATGAAATGAAACTAACTAATACCTACATGTAAAGTAAGAGTCTCGCCCGCACGATTCACACGATTGACCAGTCTGGACGTTCCATAGATTAACTAAATTAAAGAGTTCATTGGCCGTGTTTTAGACGTATCAAGTGAAAAAAGAATAAATAATATTAGCACTAAAAATTAACCTACCGCCTGACCTGGAAATTCATCTACCCTTACTTTATGCCTCATACTTCGATGTTACGTTTTCATGCTTCGATTATTAATAACGGAGTTGGCCACTTTATTTTTGCTATCACGGTCTGTACAGGAATACCGTGGACCCTTATTTACGAGGAGACACGAGTTTCAAGCAAAACGCTAATGACTTATATATTACTTCAAGTTAATTACGTATATTCTTTATGATCATCTAAGACCACATAGACTGCATTTAGGTATAAGAGACTCGGGATGTAGCCTGCTCGACTATGAAGGAAGGAATGGCTCTGTACCACCGAGCTCAATGCTAGCGATACTTACGAGTATGAATGGTGGTAGCGTTCTTTGTTGGTTTAAATAGCCACCACTCTCCTTCTAGATCGGGCAATGAGTGTGGTGGCTTTTGGTGTTACAAATGTCCATGAATGGCAGTGACTATTTACCATAAGCTAACTTGCCCATTTCTCGTCGTTTAACTGCATAAAGTACGCCCAATTAGCTACTGCTTGACCTGATAATCAACGAATGCCTTTGATTGAACACAGTCATTCCACCTTACGGTCAGTACATATTAGTTAATTCACTTAATTCTGTTTTCGTATAACAATTTTTTTTATTATAATTATAATTTCTCATAGTTTCTACTGAATAAAGTACCTTACTTACAAGCAAGTAAAAAACTTGTCGTTGAATAAAACATTAATATCAATTATTGAAGTAAATAAAATGCCTGTTATTTGTAGTACTTGTTTTATGAATTATACATTTCCATAATTGTCAATAAATAACTCGTAAATGGCAATTTTAGTTTTCTTTATATAAGCATTTTTTGTAACGAACCTGAGACAAACTCGTTTTCCGTATATAGCAAGTACTTGCCAACACTAAATCATTCAGCAGATGAATATTAAACTGAAACTTTGTATCTTTCTTCTTTTACGCCATAACATTGTGGTAAAAGTATCGGAATAAAGAATACATTTGCATTTCCATTTGCGAGTGTCTGTTTCAATAGGGTTTAATGTGACAGTTTGTCACGAAGTATCTGTAAGCTGTAAGTCATAAAGTCTTCTCTTATCCTGAACGTCGTGGTAACTTTTTATTGTTTTATGACCACTTACTTTGTTATGTTTTCAAGGAGTCGATGAACTTTAAGCTTATATCTTCGAGGTTATTAAACAGCGTATCTTAGCTTATAGACCCTTGTGGACTAAGAATGACGATGCTTGCTAAGCGCAAGATTCAATTTTCAATTGTGATGGACACTTATGTGCTAGTTGTGTTTGTTCTCCTGTGTAGATTATTTAATATCTTAATCGTGTGTGAATAGATTTTTTATTTATTTAAACAACAACAATTTATATTCCTAATATTTGGAGACTAATAAATATGCGTGCCGTCATATCTATGGAGTTAGTAACTCTGTGTTTAGCCTAAGATGTGAGCCTTTTAATAGATTTGATATAGTAATTTTGTGATGATAACGTACACAGTCAGACTGCTCAATCGTCAGAAAGTACCGGACATAAAGCTAGAGGGTCCATAAAATCACAGTTAACCGAGGACGCAAGCAGCATGGGGAACAGAGTGCGCACTATGTTGCGGAGCCCAATAAAACCCATTGCCTCCTGCGAAGTAAAGGAATGAAAGGGTGGGAATGGGGTTGATGGGGGATTTTCTATGATGGTGTATTGTTGACAGGATTTGCGACATTGTCTTATTGTAGTTATAACAAAGTGAATGAAGCAAACCATTTTGAGTAGACCTACAGAAAGTAAAGATTTAAATAGGAGATTTGTGTACGGTGTTGAACCCTTCACATTATTTTCTACGAAGGTTTTTGGTGCACCCTTGGCTTATTATGCTGACCGTGTAAAGGTTCCGGTTATTTTCCATGTGGTCTATTGCAGGGTACAAGTTTATTGTGTTTGGAGCATGCTTTATCACTATGATCCAGTAGAAGAATTAATGACCAAAACACTTGTTAGTATATCATACTGTCTGAAGACCTTAAAATTGCTTAGCGATGGTTACCTGACGAAACAATTCGGACCAATGCTGTAACTTGCTCTGCGCAACATGTAGGTAACTGCGCCCGCAGTTTTTTTAATTTGTAACTATAAGCTATTAAATAAAATATAATCTGAGCAAATTAAACTTAAAATATTCGTAGCCCATAATAATTTATTCCCACCGAACTACTGTCAAAGTTTCACAGAATATGTTCCTCACTCTCAGAGTACCTAGCAAATTGAAAATAATTGTGAACTGAATTGTACTTTGCTTCGATCATCGGTTCCATTGTAGTTTCCAAGAATTACTTCGTGATATACTCTTAGCTTTTAAACTTCGCGCTCTTAATAGTACAATAGCGTTCACAGAAGATTTATAATCAAAAAAATTTGAAAAGGGGTATGAATGAAGTATAATCATTACAATTGCAGTCGTGAGATGCAAAACGCGCAATCCGAGTCGTCAACGATCCACCAATCACCAATAGGCTGGAACCTTTAAACCTTAGGAGAGACATAGATTCCCTCTGTCTGATCCATCGGTATTACAACGGTGATTGCTCCAAGGAACTGTTCGAGTTGATGGCCACATCACGACATCAACTGGATTCATGGAAATCATCCATATTCCGATTTCATGATCTGCTTCCCCGCACACATACAAATTATGCAACGAGCTTCCTTCTGTTCTGCTCTTCAAAAAAGGTATAAATAGAGCTCTTCTGGAGCCGACTTACAATGATGATATCTCCGTTGTAGTCTATGTTCATAGGCGACAGTAATCATGATCAAATGGCTTTATCGACTGCCCTTCAGGCTATAAAAAAAGGTAAAACGTTTATTAAAATTTTGTTTGACAAATAAAATATTTTTACCCCTTTGTTCCTTGGATTTCATAACGAAAATATTTTATGTCTCATAGATATTTATGGTACGAACTTTTTTTACATACCGTCAATAGATAATTTGCCCGCTTCACGTAAATGCATTATTACTACAAAAACACCGGACACCACAAATCATTATCTCTCTCTCATAATAAGAAACTTATTTATCCGGAAAACCTCTGTACCTCAAATAACAGTGGCTATAATAAAAATTTATAGGCAATTTGTGGGAAAAATACAGCCTCCTTGGTCCGGCCGTTCTTTTGTATTTTACTAATGAAACAATTTCTTGGAGCAACCGCTGCTGCAAGTTAACATTGCCTTAGATTCGCTAATTTCATTTAATTTATTCGCTAATTTTATGTTTAAGTTGGGGCAAAATAAACAATGAGATCATTTGCATATTTTTTCTTGCGTCACAGGTTGAATGGTACGGACACAAGAGGTAGAAAATATTTAAGTCCCAAGGACAAACATATCATAATCATCAATGACTGCCCACAGCTGGGTCGTGTCAACTCGTTTTGATTTACAACGAATCCGTAGTTCACGAGGGTGCGCAACAGTCACGTACAGGCTGACAAACTTCTTACCCCTCTGAATTATGTGTTAAAATTATGTTTCACAAAAAGGATTCCGAATTGGTTAAAACAGGCGAGGTTTCAACCAACTATGTTGTGTAATAAGACACATGGTTGACGTGATTTTTGCTAGATTGTGATTTAGCCTAGCGATCTCCAACAGGAGGGACAGTACACCATAACCTCGTCCGTTGTTCAACAGCATGAACCACGAGTAGGGGAGATTGGACAAATCGACTTGGACTTAAAAATGGATGGAGCCCCTTATACCCAAAACCTACACCTTTCGCATATATGTATACATAGTCACAAAATTTGCTCTCTCTTTTTAAAATATCAGTGTATACTAAACCTTCTAAAGTCGACCATAAAATGTTTCATAAGTGTTTCAGTTCCAATTCCGGAGAGTCAGTGTTAGCGCGGGTCCTCCGCTTCCTTTTCGGTCGGTAATGCTTCGGTGATAGGGCATCAGTGCTGAAAGTATTACTGAAGTCTATAGGCGTCGGTGACATCTCACTATGAAGTGGCTCGTATGCTCTTAGGTTACATAGAAAAAAGTAATCTCCGGAGTCACAGCACCTATTAGATAAAAACAATCAAAATACATTCTAAAAACAGTAAATTTTATAACAGTCACGGTTGATTCTTGAATTAAAGTAGTAGCTGGCGAAGCCGCTGAAGAATCTTACTAGTATGCCCGAGCGCCGTCAGGAATGAATTGGGTAGTACAAAACACATCGAGTTCGATAAGTTGGAACAGGCAACATTGTTTTAATTATACGTTTGGTTGGACTAAAAATTGGTTTTACATTAGACTTAATTGAAGAACGATCTGGTGAAGATCACGGGTAGCCACCGGCGGAGGGCAGCGCAGGACCGATCGTCGTGGAGATCCTTGGGGGAGGCCTATGCCCAGCAGTGGGCGTTGTCCGGCTGAGATGATGATTAAATTAAAGATTATTCTATTTTAACCCTACACCCCAATGTTCGTTATATACTAAGTATTAACTTTTAAAACACAGGTCTATTGTGGTTAGGTCTACCGGGAACATTCTACCATAAGAAATACAGTTTCTTTAATGTTTAGCGCTGACGTTTTATTACACTTTACTATTTATTGTCCTTATCAAAACTACATGATATTTACTTGCACATGGTGAATCTTGTAAATTGGATTCGGAAAAGGTGTTAGGTCTTATTTCGGATTTAACCCTAACAGAAGAACAACAATAGCACCTAAAATCCTTTACGGAATACAGAAGTTTTTGACCTCAGAATAAAATAAAATTCAATTTGTTCGAGTGGCAATAAAACGGTTATAGCTCTTCGGATAGTGGCAAGTGATAAAGTAAAGTAACCATGGGGCGGTTGGAAATGAAATGGATGACAATCCTATCATTAACTCTGACTGGGCCATTGTTGGACCTGTCGCTCTGTTTAATAGACAAAACTAAAACCTGTTATAATTTTTCTAAATCAGCTTCATATCGGATAATTTTGATAATTTTACTAAATATGTCATGTGGTGATTGCTTATAGGATACGACTGAGTATAGCGATGATGAGTAAGAGAAGCGCTCAAAGACTATGGTTCAGATCAAAACGTTGAATGGATAATTACAAAATTTTTGGAATACTCCCATATTCTGAGGGTTCTGGTTGTTATCAATAGACAGTTGTTAAGACACGTCACCTCTGGATGATATAAGGGTGTTTTCTGTATTTAGGGTGTATTTAGAAATTTATATTTGTTACATACATTAAACTCTTATCTCGAAGGCTACGGTCAGCAGATTAGGATGGGCACAAAGATAGAATTGGATATAGATAGAATCAAGTAGTTAAGCCTTTTAATAATCATACTATTGGTTAAAATCAGGTTATTGACACACAGGATCTCCAATATCACTTATCGTTTATTTCTATTCACAATCAATATATATCCACTGTTAGGCCTAACGTCCCAATTCACAATGGCCGCCCATTCTGTCCTCGTCTCAGTTGTCAAATCAAGTCTTTTTTTTATGTGTAGGTAATTTTTCATATATGTGGGTAATCAAGTGAACTATATTTATTTTATTAAATAAATGAGAAAATCGCCTACAATACGAAATTGCATTTGAACCCTCTTCCATGTACATCAGTTATGTTACACTAGGGATGTGACATTGAGTGAAAAAAATCGATTACCTAAAAATCGATTTTTCTCTTTTCAATCTAAATCGATTTGTGAAAAGTCGATTTTTTGTAGAAATCAATAATCGATTTTGGGGGAAAATTCAATTTTTTTATTATTCGAAAAACTGCATGCTTTTCTACATAGTAATAATAAAACTAATAAATTAATATTAACAATTTATCCAAACAAAAATGAAATAAAACGATAAGTATAAAAAATTACCAAAACGACAGCCATCTGGATTCAAAACTAAAAAACAAAACAAATGTCTCTCTGAACTTTCAGTTTGAGCAACTATTTATTAATTTAAAAACAATAATTTTGGTAATCTCTTTCCTAAAATACAATTTCGTGTTTTTCTTCCCGCTTTCGAAAATAACTTTTCGGCTGGCGCAAAAGAAGACATAACAGAGAGGTGTTTTAGAACCAATTCGGTTAGTTTAGGGAATGTTCCTTCAGAGCTTCTCTATATATCGAAAGGATTTTCCTTGTGATTCGATAATGGTGCCGCAATATACAGGTCTAATTCTGTATTTTTGGCCATTGCCGTGTTAGCTACCAATGTCATTATTTTTTCATGGTGTACTTGCCATTTGTCTGTCAACAGTCGTTCCTGATGAAACAGTTTATTCAGAACTAGCCACCACTGAATTATCATCATTTCTAGTGTTCAAATTTAATTTAAATATCTGTTTAAATGCCTCAACTAAAGGATTTTTTTAAAATCTAGGGTCCATAAACGTTGCAACCGAAAACAGATGCACTTTTTGGGTTTTTTCAAATATTTTACTTAATTCTGTTTGCAATGAATATTTCAATTGGTTTGTCAAATCACTCGTTGGCGTTATTGCGTCTAACAGAGTTCTTAAACATTTGACAATAGGTATGGATTTGCTAGCTGTAACATATTTTTCCACACTGATTTGTTCGGTGATATGTTGAAAAGGCTTTAAATTTTTTTCAATTTCCTTCAATACAACAATTCCGTTTACTTGAAGCATTTGGGGCGCATTTGGGTGATGTATAAAAACAAATCCTATAGTGCTGCTCATTAACCCGAAACGTTCAATTATATATAATTGCGAGTTACCAAATGTTTCAATTTTCCTTCGGAAACATTTTGAAGCATTTGCGCTTGTCGCAATTCTTCAGCGCCAACACCACTTTGGTGAAACCAAGTTACGATTTTGCGGACTCTGTCCGGGAAAAGTTTTATATCACTTGTATTCACAGAATTTTCGAACACCAAGTTTGGCTACCGAACACGTTTTCTCGACCAAAAATCATTTCAATAGCTTTAACTATGCTACTGCCATTATCAGTAGTAACGCTTACAATTTTTTCGTGAGACAAACCCCAATCTTCACTAATTTTATAAATCATTTCTGACAAATACTCTCCTGTATGATGATCGTGAAGGGGTTCACATGCAATGTTAACTGACTTCATTTCAAAATTTTGTATGAAGTGCACTGTCACGTCTAAAAAACTTCTCAAATACAAATCTTTCCATTCATCTATTGTGAGACAGACGTTTTTAACTAATTGTAATTCTTTTCTTCAAATTTAGTATCTATGAGATCTGTGATAGTTTTACGGCATGAAACCAGCTACAGTCTTCATTAATTTTTTGAAACCTACTCCTTCTGCCATACTGTAGGGTAGACTGTCCCGGCATATCATTTCTGCTATATTTTGAGTTATTTCCTTATTTTTATCTCCATGTGAGGCATATACTAAAATTTTCGAAACGAAGCTCCAATATCAGACTTGCTGAAATCCTGAATATCATATTCACGGAAGTTCTACGGCAATAAAATTAATAGTTAATGTCACAAGAGTAGAAATTAATTATTGTGGAACTATTTTCTATTCCTGGAAACACGAAAAGAAAAGTCAAGTCTGTCACGACTATCACTATCACAACACCATAAACAAATATTGTTCGCCTTTGTAATGTTTCGTTAAAAATCGGACAACATTTTCTCGTAATTCTTTTAGAAATTTATGAGTCATGGACAGTTCGTAGTGTGATCCGTAAAGTCATATATATAGTGTTCATAAAATGTTTAACGGAATTTCAAGCCAGCAAATTACTTACTGAATTAAAAGATGTTTATAAGCGAACAGTGGATATGACCGGTTAGTTTCAAATTAATCCAATACTTTTCCTAAAAGCAGAGTCTATTAATTTGTAAAAACTTATTTATAAATTTTTATATCGATATAATATCGATTCTATCATAACACATTTGCTTTTATTTAAAATGTTGAGTTTATAAAACGTATTACTCGCACAACAGATATTTTTAGTGTGATTGAACGAATTTTGCAGATTTCAGCATTTTGCTGTCGTAAGGACCATAATAACCATTATAAAATATAATAATTTATGTTACCTGGTTAGCCTGTAAAACAGTGGAATGTTTTTGCTCCATATGCTGTTGTAAATTTGTAGTATTACCACATATTTTTAATTCTTTCGGGCTGTACTTGCATATTGCTGTGGTATTATCCTTCTTTATTATGAAATATTTCCGGCAGCTGCATTTAGGTGTTTTACCGTTAGAATACATTTTTATTGTTAACCAACAATTATTTACATTCTTCAAAGAAAGAAAACCGTTGAAAAGATATGAAACTGTTTTACATACATACATACAGGTGGCGCCGTCTTTTGATCGAATTGTTCATTTAGGAACCTACTTCGAATTTTTTCATTCGTCGCACAGATGGCGCTATTGACAAAAATCGATTAAAATGTGTAATATAATCGATTAAATTAAAAATCGATTATTTTTTAACATTGCTATGTTACACGTACCTCGGAGCTGTTCGGTTCTTGGTGACTTATAGGTTGTACTGCTTTACCACCGTGCTCATGAGAGAGCATATGTATCAACAAATTAATAGACTATCCTGGGTTTGTTGGAGTTTTCCTTCACCTGCGGTTATCGAGAAATTACAGGTACTCGTATACTGCTCCAATGTCATTGTACTTCCTTATCAGTGCAGTTTACAAGAAAATTTACATGTAACACTTTTCGAAATATTATGGCAATAGCAAAAACGTGGTTTCTTTTTTAATATTGAAAAAAAAAACGGTACTGCAATAATAACAGTCATTGTGTGTAATTACGCAAGAAACGAACACAAGATTGCCTTTCTTTGAGATTATTCAAGATGTTTATTCATTGTTCTGCTTCAAGTACATCAGGTATTCGTAGGCGTGCGAGCTAGCTTAATTTACGACGAATAGAACATAGCGAGATACGGATGCAATGCCTGTAGGGAGCGAAAAAAGGAAAAAAGGTTTTGAAGTTTACTCCTTAATAATCGATTTATATATAAGGCCCGTATAGAAAAATCATGAACAGTGAAATTTTGTCGAACGGTAACTAAAACGCGTTATGTTTTTCGGCGCACCTATCTTGCTCACTTTTTACGTTAAACTCATGTACGTGTATAGTGGTATACAGCCAGTAAGTATGTTGTGTAATATATGTATTACTCAAAGATATTTGTACTTAGGAAGTAAAATCCAGTCATGCGTCGGAGCAGACACATACATTTTTCTTGTTTCCTAAATTTCCTGCGCCTATAACCTACCGAGCCAATCGTTAGTAATTTAACATCTTAGGACATTCGGGCTATCCACTTATCAATGCCTTTACTATCTTCATTGAAACAGTGTGTTCCGATAAAAATATGCTCTGGTACTCTTCAGTTAAAGACGACACATGTGCTTTTCAGTGGATTAAACTTTTAGACTGGTATTAGGTACTAAAACAAATCAAGTTTTAAATCTTGATATCATACAGCCTATGCCGAAAATACTCTCGCGTGTACACAGGTTAACTTCGGTAAGCAAGTACCTGTGACCCGTATAATTCCTTATCTCGCTCGAACTCAAAAGTTTCCCTAAGTTCGCATTACTCATTAATCTGCTCCCAAACTAAAAACTAATTCCATTACAGATTCAGTGGTTCCATGAAAACTCTGATGACGACTTGCTAAATACTTTGTACAATATTGAGATTAAGTAGGCCACATGGAGGTCAGCGGTTTGCAATAAGCTGCTAATTAGCACAACCCTAGTTAATTTGCAACAGTGCTTCAAAAGGTCGATTTTTAATTATTTGGTCGTAAAACATTAACATTAAACGTCCATCATTTATGCGTTTATATGTACGAATGAATTATAATTACCATGTATGCCGTTACTTCAGCTCGATTGAACTTCAATCAAGTATATGTTGCCCTGAATTAATCTGGTGTCACACATCGAACTAACTTGAGCGCCCGGAGCTATTAAATTTAGGTGAAGGGTCCTTACAAAACAAACTTTGTATCCCTGTATGACGAATTGTGTTAATAATTAGTTTTAATTATAAGTAGAAAATTTGATGTTAATTCAAAATTAGCCATATATTTTCTGATTCTATAGAGATGGTAAATATGAAACCTTTTATTGTAAATTACACCGGTGTTGAATCTGGTATGAGATACATTGGACCTTGAATTTTGTACAGTAAAGATTTGATTTAACATACTCTTTTTCTTGCTATAGTTGATATTATCAGGCGTGACTTTTCGGAAATTAATTGTTATTAAATTAGTATTAATTTACTTTGCAACAATCCGCAAACACAATGTATGATGGTATATATTTCTATACATGCATGAAATTTCCCTCCCTCCCACAAAGGAAAACATGCAATTATGATAAAAGTATATACCAACACACATACCGTCACCAACATGTGTTGCGCTCCGAAACAGAGCATCATCAGGGTAGTAGACTCTACGAGTGTTAACTGCAAAGTAAGCGCCGGCTACTTTTTTTTTTGCGCCCAGAAGTTGGAAAATGGGCTACTCTCCGGAAAAGCGCGGGAGGGGGGTGGTGAATGCTCATAGCATACCAACGCAGCCGGCTGCGCTGGTTATGTAGGACTCCCGAGAAACCTAGGAGCCTACCCACTAAACACCACCCGAGTTGGCTTTGGCCTTGTGGCCTCTAAGCCTTCATCTGAAGCGACCCATCCTTAGAGAAGGAAAGGGTGCTAGCGGCACTCCCGAGGGAGCATACGCTTGTTGTTAACACTGAAGGTGTTGTCGAATGGAGAAACTATGTGGCATCTTAAGGATGCTACTACCTGTTATTATTTGAGTTTTTAACTAAGGCTGCCAGGCGGCAGTCCAAGTCCGAAGATAACTTGTCAGAGGGATCTGTGAGAGCGTTTCTTGGCCTCCGGATTTGGTGGACTGTAAGACTAGGGGCGGTGTAATCCGCTGCCTGTCTGATTAGCGGATTCAAGTGTTCCTCTGAGGATCTGAAAAATGCAGTGCAATATTCTTTAAAGGATTTCTGGATTGTCGGGAGTTGTAGATCGAAGTGCAGGTCGGCGTTCCTCACGCACCAGTGAGTTGGTTGCGATCCTGCAAAAAAGGTTTTGAACAATCTGGATGGGATAGAGGACTCGGGGATCGGCGTGTGCGAAGACAGGGGCGGCGTATGACATCACCGGTCGTATGCAAACCTTGTAGAGCGTTCACTTGCTTCTGAGGGACATCTTACTGTGCCTCCCCAACAGACTGTTGAGTCGGCTCATATAGAATCTGGCGGAGTTGGTGACTTTACGAACGTGCGGTCTGAAGGTAAGTCTGGAGTCGAGAGTTACTCCTAGGTATTTGGTAGTGGTTTTCCACGGAACAGGGGTGCCTAGCAAACGGATGTTTGGGGCGTCTTGTCTATGTCTGGTCTTGTAGTGAAAACATACCGCGGAGCTTTTCTCCGCGTTGACTTCGATTCGCCATTTGGTGAACCATTTTCCTAGCTCATTAACTGAGTGTTGTAGTCTGAAGAGGACTGAATCTAATTTCTGCGATTGATAATAGAGGGCGGTGTCGTCTGCGAATAGTGAGAGTTGTACGCCGTTTTTAGGGATAGGTATGTCGTTCATATACGTTAAAAATAGCAGGGGTGCGAGTACCGAGCCCTGTGGAACCCCAGCCGCTAGCGGGTGTGGGGAGGAGAGTACTCCTTCGTGTCTGAAACGAAAGGAGCGGTTTTGGAGATAAGAAGCGACTAATCGAACAACGCGATCTGGCAGACCTAGGTAATGGAGTTTATAGAGGAGTCCTCCGTGCCAAACTTTGTCGAAAGCTTTGGCAACGTCGAAGAAAACCGCGACTGTGCGTTTACGTTTAGGATAAAAACCGCTTAGGACATATTCCACTATGCGATGGATTTGCTGAGGACACGAGTGCTTGGCACGAAAGCCGAACTGCTGTGGAATGATTAGTGGTTGACCGCCTACTGGGAAGAGAAGGTTCCTAAGTCTGGATTGAATGACGCGTTCGAATACTTTCCCCATAGCCTTGAGGAGACTGATGGGGCGGTGGTTTGAGGGAATATTAAGTGGTTTACCGGGTTTGGGAATTCCTATTACGATTACTTCCTTCCAAGCGGTTGGAAAAAAGCAGGCATTAAAAATGAGAACTAAAAGAGAAAGAACCTGCTCGGGGAAATGTTTAAGCGCGACGTTAGAGATGCCGTCGGCTCCTGGCGCTTTGCGGGGTTTTAAACCCCGGATGATGTCTTGGACTTCGTCAACGGAAACAACGATGGGCTCAGCGGTGACAGGGAGTGAGTTCTTTTGACGGACCTCATCCTCTACTGTTTCTATGTGGGAAGGAGCGCATGGTTGCGAACTGCGTGAGCAATGAGAAGCTATGCTGTCAGCGAAACATTCGGCTTTATCGACGTCTTCGAAGGCGATACTGCCATCGGGACGCGATAAAGGCGGGGTGAGAGGTTGGGCGCCTACTTGGAAGACTTTCGCCACCTTGTAGAACGCCCGATGGGAGGGTGTGATCCCCTCCATGAGGGAGTCCCAATTGGAGTTCCTCACTTCGGCAAGACGAGAGCGAACACGTCGCTGGAGAGCGTTGG
>PDGT01000171.1:62279-90757 GCA_003671415.1 Megathymus violae
GTTGTCTCGAGGAGGACGGGGCGCTGGTGTCAATGGACATGAGCGGGACGGGCTGGGAGGCGGAGGGAAGGGAAGGTTTTCCTTCTGCGGACGCCTTCGCGATGCGCTTGGTGAGGCACTTGCTCTCGACCGGCTGGAAGACCTGGTCGTCTGATTGCAACGGAGTAACGGTACCGTCGCCGGACACCTCGTGAGACGAGCCATCGGACTCGATTGGTCTTTTACGCGACGAAAGTGAGTTCGCGTCAGAGAATTCGACGTCATGGGCTGAGGCGTCAGGGGAAGCGGGTGAGTCTGTCTGTGGTGTCGCGAGGGCCTGGATGACTGCCTTCTCATCGAGAGGCGCTTTGAGGAACGGGGTCAGGACTACTAGGAGGCGACGGACGAGACCTAACTCGGCTGGATTCATCCTCCTAACAATACCTCCCTGCCGCAGCAGGGAGCGGAGCGAAGGAACGAAAAACGAAATCTAAAAACGAAAACGGAATCTAACGAGGACTACGAGAACAGTGACTATCCCTAGCGGAAATAGCCACTAACCGTCACCCTGGGAAGGCCCAGTGCAGTGGGATCGGGTCTCCGGTTTCTCTCAGTCCGAGAGGACTGAGAAGCGCACCGGGTCAATCCACCAACTCAAACGCGATAATACGAGTACTTAGTTGATGCCAACACAAAATGACACTAAAAGGCAACAATTAAGTCGCGGTCGATGCGGGTATCGACGACACAGAAATGACAGTCGAAAAATGAAGATGACTTACTCGAGAGTATTTCGGGTATCCGTCTGCTACGGGAGCAGAATCGGAAGTGTTAGCGCCGGCTACTGAACGCGGGGCCTTTATTACCCAACTAGCCGACTGGTTATCTAATCTTGTTATTGATAAGATAATATGAATCACCGGTAAAACCGGCTTTGACGTAATTTGGTGGTTTATTTTTTAAAAAATCCTCAGTAATGGCGAGTTGGATACATTCGTTTGGTCATTCAACAGTGTAATGTTACTATTTTTGTTGTATCTAATTATTTCTAATTGCTCAAGTACAAGTCTTTTTCTTGCATTCCGAGGAATAGCTCCTCAGAAAGAGCTTGTCATTCTAGTATGATAGTATCTACGGGATCCAGTGGTGTCAGAACACTGGATGAAGTGTACCTATCCTTGCTTGGTACCTCCTCTGACAAACTGTACAGCCTTAATATTAGGTGATCACCAAACCAGTTTGCTGCTTACATCAATTCAAAATCAAAATGGACTACTTTAAAGGGCAAGAAGGAGTTAAAAAGGATCACGTTGATTATTTAAAAAATAACCCAATATAATTAATGCCCGTAGACGGATCCTGTCCGCAGATTTGCCTTAAAGAGTTTTTGCTTCTGTACGAATAAGTTTGAGCGACTCTTCCATTTCATTAACCTTTCTTTGTCAACGTTTTGTAATTACGAGAGGACTAAAGTCCAAGATGAGAGATTTTAAAACAATTATCTAAATTAAAAGGATAAGTTATTGTTTGAAGTAGATTTAGAGCAGAGCTCAACAGTTTCGATGACAATTTAGGCACTTTTAATTTTTTTACAATAAACTTTGATATATAGTGGCCCAGATAATACGATGTTCTGACAGTTTACTTGTTGATTAAATATCCATGAAAAAGTTTAAAATTGAAGTATAAAGTGTATCTTTTACTTCTTTAACATTTGCTCCGAGACATCGAATTCGGGACCTTTCGCTCGGTATGTAGGAACACCACGAACTTTATTTTCCTGTTGTCTACTGTAACTATATAACAGAAATGTGTGAACTGAAACACGTTTCAAATGAACAGGGGCGTTAGAAAACTAATAAATTTCTAACAAACAGGGTTCGTCTCAAAAGAAACTTTTTTCTTCGTCGAGGTCTGCTGCACCGGAGTTTGCTGCATTTGCAGCATTGTATCCAATTATTTCCTTTTTTTTACACTTTGCTTGTCACTGTGATACCAATATTGAGAGAAAAGTAGAAATTTTTCTGGAAGGATTACGTTGAAAAGTTGTGGAGATATTTTTATAGATTATCTTGCACAATGTGTGTGTAATGTGTTTTGTTCATGTGACTATAACGTTAGTGCAAAATGTATTAATAATAAAACGATAATTATCTATAAGCAAACTAAAAAATATTTTGTTAAATCCATTTTTCATGCTACAAATAGAAAAATTCTATTTCACGCCGCTCTTAAACTTGCGAGCGCTGAATGTTTGTGTGTGTGAAAGAGAAGACAAAACAAAATTGTGTGACTTAAAGTTACTTGCGAATAAAATTTCGAAATGGTATTAATGAATGTCATATACTCGTACATTATGAAAATACTGAACAATAAGGCATGCTGTGATTTGCTGTCAACAAAAAAGAGGCGACTTTGACATATTGCATATACTGGAAAATTCGTCAAAACTTCTCACACCAACTGACCTTGAATTACAATTAAACTATTATGGCTATTTCTATGTATATATCTGCTTTAACGTCCTCTGATAACTTAAATTCAGAGCAGACACGACTTAGATTTCATTTCCCAATTTTAAAAGCGGAGTTACGCTACTCCCGTTTACGATACGGTAAGTCTATTCTAACTCTATACCACGTCCAATTCTCGGCGATCAAACATCGTCAGTTAGCGCCAGACACGTGTGAAACGCGACAAAAGTTCTCTCTGTCACGTACAACTTTTGTTTGGATACGTAAATGGTTTTCACGGGGTTTACTATATTTTGATCACGCTGTCTATTTAACATGTTCCAAATTGCGATTTTTATTTATCTTTTCAACAGCTTCTGCTGCATTGTTAGGTCGGAGTGTCGGCCGTTTTTGTATTCGGCGTCCGATCACGAACGGCTACGGCTCACATGTTCCACAGTTATCATAATAATTACTGTGTGTGTCAAACTGCTAAAATAGAAAATCTTTTACAAATTTGAAAGTTTAAGCCCATACGAATAGCTCTCAGATCGTGTTAGTTATCTCGCGATGTTTTTCTTCGCCGGAATCGCAAATACGCTCATAATGTTAAAAATAAAGAATATAATTGCATGCAGGCTTTAAATGCAGATCCATTAAGCAGGTAAAAGCAACATCATTTATTTACGAAGATAAATGATTAAATGATACATTTGTTCAAGCCATACTTTGCCTATATTGCCGTTCCAAAAAATGCTATACATATAATAAATATGAAACTTTGAAGCGGCAACTTCCGTGTCTCCAAGGGTACACTAAGAAGTCGGATTCGGTTACCATCGTAAAGTAGAAGGTTAAAAAATGTCTCATGCCTTATAAATGTGTCGGGTGTTATAAGACTATTTCACACTTGGGTTAGCAACTCACACCAACTATCTGCATTGAAAGAAAATCATGAAGTATGTTCCAAATCCACAATTATGATACTAGGAGAAGTTCACCTGTAATGGAATTCTTATAAGGTGAAGTCATCAAAACCACCGGAATATCACTGCTTAGACATGAGAACGCCCTTAAGGCTTCTTTTCGTTCTGTTAACGCTAAAAATGTCCCGAAGTAAACAGAAAAGTTTCACTCACTATAATTCAATCTAAAGACTGCAATAACTTTGTTTACTTGCGTCTTTGAAAATCAAAAAAGTGTTGACTTCGTTTTGCAGCGCTTCTCAACTGTATAGAATCTGCAAATATATATTTTACTATTAACCGATCTCGCCTAGCTTCATAAAGCCTACGCCTTACGTTTACAAATAGCACCCGCATTATTTGAGCAATGTTTTTTTTTTAATTCTGTGAATTAGAATCATATTATTTTATTATAATAATTGCAGCTCAACAGTCAAATTTTAATTTAAATATTACTATCCTCTAAATATAATATCCGTATTTACTTTTGTTTCGTATTCCAGAGGAACACAATTTTTGAAACAACATTGACAATGATAAAGTAAATGTTAACGTTGCCATTAATATATTCATTTATACCATAATATTTTTTACCTATAAGCTGTGCTTTAACAATTTTATTAATATAGTTTATTTATTTTTAACTAGACAAAACAAAAAATTCGAGCCAACCACATTGTATCATATTAATATGCATATTGGAGTAAACTGTGAGGGTGAGAGGATCAGTTCTGTTTCATAAAGTGAATTTTATAATCACAGTGTATATTTTAATGTTTAGTGTATGAAAATTGAAGCATGTTCCATTAAAGTGATTGATTAATATGTAATAAGCTGTATGTTTAAATATTTGATAACAATATTATCACTCTATTAATCCATCCTTGCTTAACTTCGAAAATTCCGCGCGAACGGATGCATTTTTCGGGATAAATATTATCCTACATTTAGACTTATATAAGTTCCAAATACTCGAGAATTAATTAAGTTAATTGGTTTTAGTGTTAGATGTGTTCACGCAGAGAGAGAAAATTCAAAAAAAAATTGTATATTTAGACCACTTTATCGATAACAAAGTCTACCAACGTAAACATTGCTAAAAAATATTTTTATAAAAAATTCGAACCTTTTACAATTTAGATTGCTTTTCAACTGTAACGGGTGTTGTGTTGCCAACAAATATTTTACTTATACCATATATTGTAGCTGGCATCCCTATTCTATTACTTTTTTGTTCTGACGTGTGCCTACATTTTTAATAAAGCATCGTCACCTACTATCGAGTCCATTTCATTTTTCTACCACAAAATATATTCCACTTCTTAAGAAACCCCAACAACGGGTACTCACGATTTATGTGTTTTCTACCCATATTTTTATTTGTTATATTTATATATTGCCTTGTATATAACTTACTACCAAGTGAATAAATCTAAATGTTTTTATATTTAAACTAATCTCGGTTCAATATAATCCTTACTGCAACGCTCGTCATCTATACCCACATTGTGACTGATGAGACACCTATATTATATTTGTAAGATAACGTCAAACATAACTCCGTATCAGAATGTTAAGTCGGTTTGTATTAATTAAATATGAAATTCGACTACCACTTGCATACATCTCTCAGTAGAAGCACCCTCCGGGGTACACGATTCTCACTTTGGGAAACAGCCGCAAAGCCACAGACGGCGATATCTCGCAGATATTATCCAGATATTCAATATTGTTGAAGCCCGACGTGTTTATCGAAAGAATAACTCGGGGTTGCTGATCCAATAATACAGACGCCGTTAAAGTAATCTGGGAGACGATCCGAGCCGCATACATCAGTCTGAGCTCAGAGACTCGGTCGGAGAGGTAATGGTAACGAAAAAAGTTTATGTTTCGTGGCACTGTGGACAAACAGCAACCTAGCTAATATTTTTAATGATATAAAGATTGATTGATATAAAATAAGGTAGTCTACGACAGCTTTAGACACGAAGTACAAAGTTACTTGATGTTATGTATATCTAATATATACATGAAATTAAATGAAATAATATTTCATTTGAAGTTGGATTTTACAAACACTTTTCGATCGTCAAACTACGCCATCGTTTCAACATATCCCTACTGTGAGTGGTCCCGGAAGAAGAAGCGGCAAGAAACTCCCGGGAGATATTTTTTTTCCTACTCACAGTTACAGAACGCACTTATGGCTATAAACTGGCTTAAAACTCATGTCCAAGCCGAATCCTGAAAGTAATCATCAAGTTTGTAATAACCTCTCCGCATAAGAATACCTTTGATGTGAGCTGTAAAATTTACAATATGGCATTTCCGTCAATTGTAATGGAATTTTATTATAAATATTTACACATCTACCTATGAAAGAGCCACCAGTTTTGCTCAGTCTAAAATTTGGAACAATCAGTTTAGCTATGTTAGTTTAGTTTATATATGAATGTGAGTGTGTGTATTGCAGACCAACATTGTGATACAAACTTGATACAATCCAACTGGCTACAAATATTAAAGTAATGTGGCGTAAAAATACATCCCATGAACAGCCTTAACCACGATTGTGAAGAAGATTACGAATATCCTCGGAGCTCTTAAAGGTTGAAAATAATAATAGGTTGGGGAGAAAGTATTTTCGCATTTTAATATATATGAACTTGTAATAAAATCTCTTTGACTATACCATTTACATCTGGCCGGTTTTGGTATCATTAAAAAGTTAAGTTTAAATTTTAAAGAAGATAATTTCAAATTCAAATTTGGAAAATGTGTGATTTTCATTTGTTTTGTTTACTGCCAAGATGAGTTAGTGTAATGAAGAAATTCGCTACGTTTCAAAATTTTACTACAAAAAAGGCAAAAAAGCAGCGCAGGTCGCGAAAAAAATTTTGTGATGTTTAGGGACCCAGTGCAGTGTCTCTGAGAGTAGTACAAAATTGGTTTAAGCATTTTTAATCCGGAAATTTTAATCTCAAAGATGCACGTCGCTCTGGTCGCTCTGTCACGGATAAAATGGATGCCATTTTTGAAAAGTGGAACAAGATCGGCATATCAGTAGTTATGACGTAGCTGAAGAACTGGAAATTGATCACAAAACAATTTTGACGCATTTGGGCAAAGCTGGGTACACAATAAAGCTCGATATTTGGGTGCTACACGAACTCACTGAAAGAAACCTCATGAACCGTGTCCTCATTTGCGATTCTTTATTACAACGTAATTTTTGAAGAAGCTGATAACCGGTGATGAAAAATGGATCACGTACGACAAGAACGTGGTCAAAGGCCGGTCAGGCTTCACAAACTGTGACGTAACTCGGGTTAACTCGCAACAAGGTGATGCTGTGTGTATGGTGGTATTAGAAGGCAGGACCATCGTTTCTGAACTATACTGCGAACAACTGATAAGACTAAAGCAAGAAGTTGAGAGAAAGCGGCCGGAATTAGTAAATAGAAGGGGTGTGACTTTTCATCATGATAACGCTAGACCTCACACATCTTTGGCGACTCAGCAAACACTAAGAGACTATGGCTGGGAGATGATGATGCATCCACCGTATAGCCCGGACCTTGCACCTTCAGATTTCTACCTGTTTCGGTCTCATCAGAATTCTTTAGGTAGTGTCAGGCTAACATCACGTGAGGACTGCCAAAACTACTTGACGCAGTTTTGATCAGAAATCCCAAAATTTCTACAGCAATGGAATCATGTCCCTACCCATAAGGTGACAAAAAGTTATCGAACAAAATTGTACTTATATACTTTAGTTAAATTTAGAAAAACTTTGTTAAAAATGCTTTGAATTTTCATAAAAAATGCGAAAAGACTTTCTCCCCAACCTAATATGTTTATCCGATCCGTAAGAATTGAACACTTTACCTCAAGGCGGTCTCTTACGTGACGAATTAACATTTAAAAAATTCATGTTGCTGTTTTGTTAATATACTATTGTGGGTAATAAAAAAAAACCTTTTAAATAAAGATGTGAATATAAAAGTTTACAAGTAGTAACGATTCATAGTGAGATGCAGAAGCTCTCGTGTAACCACATCAGGTTTAAGATAGTGTTAACGCATGGATCTCGGTGGCTGCCTAACGATCTGTGAACAGTAATCAATCGTCCCCGGGTCTGTCTCCGGGGCCTCAGTGAACACTACTTAACAGCGAATGAAAGAAAAAGATTCAAGTGGCGTCGCATTTTGGCAAGGTCTGAATTATCTTAAAGAAAAAGGATAACTGACTAATCACAATGGCGTATATAGAAAATAAACAAGTCATATGTTTGCAGCGACAGTTATTAAGAAGATTGTTAATAACATTCAAAAATCACACTAGTCTTCGCTATTTAAGTTATGGATCTTAAGAACAATAGAAGCAGCTAATGAATTTCTATTTACAAGTTATAAAAACGATGAGACCAAATCATTTCAGGTAACATACCACATGCATCGCTGGAACGACAGCAATGTGTAAATAATAATCAAAATGCATGTTCAGCAGCTTGTAGTCAAATCTTGTTTCAAATCCAGCTGTCTCCTTACTCGGATTCAGCGAGCAACACAGAAAAAAGGCCATGCTGTCGTATTGCATTACATGCCAAATCTGTTGATATTCGAGCAACTGAAATACTTCGATAACGCGTAATTATATAGCGTAATGTGATCCTCCTCAAAAAACCAACATATGTTTTAAAGACTGTACCGAACAACATACTTACTGGATCGCATACCTGGTTACGCCTTCACGTCGTAAACAATCTTCCCCGCATTACCATACCGCCAGGGACTAGGCCTGCGATCCCACATGATATGTGGACTTATGGACCGCAAGAATAGATTTAACGTATTTAGCAGTCAAATTTATGTTGTTTGCACACCAGCCCGTCGTAAAGCCGACCAGGATACGGTGTTATAGGATTTTTGTTTACAGTTTCAAAAGGATTTTAATAATACCCAACACGGATTTACACGTTTAATATAAAAAAACAAGTACTCTTAAAAACAAAAGTGTTTGCCCAGATATATTATATTGGTTACATCTATTCAAGTTTTATATTTATTAAACTTTATGTAAACAATGTTAAAACAAGAGACTATTGATGTCTGAACATAGAATTTGTGTGATCCATTTTAATCGTATATATTACAGATAGCTCTTGTCCCTTTCAGAATCAGATTACGACATAATTTACCAGGTATATTGATCGAATCTGAGATGGCAAACGCATATGAAGCTCGTCTTCGTGGATGTGAATTTCTTTATCATTCTAAAGAACGTTCAGTAATCACGCAATCGAGCTTTACGAAGTTCCAGCCACCTATTTCCGCTGTCACATAACAACAGATCTTTTATGTCCGTTTCTCCGCGCAAAGGCTTCTGATGTTTGTCCTATTTGCATGTGCGTACGTGGGCCCCGAGTTTACGATAATGTTGTAAGTAAATATCAGACCCTTGAGACAAACGTTAGGTGTAAGACCACATTTATGTGGTTATATAACGGAGGAGTTATAAACGTAGGCGTGTTCTATGTAAGGGTCAACCAGGGCTTAGGGTTTAAAAATATGTGTGGAACTAAGATAACTTTACAATGATAATTATGTCCGGCTTATATGGAATCTTTCCTATTAGTTATAGGTACTAATCCGTAGATATTTGTAACTAATCCCAGCTAATTCAAAATCAGGTTCCCCATTTCTTCGGCCGATAAGACAGATGCAGTTTGCAGATAAGTAGTGGTAATATTATACCCGTCTGCTGTTAAATTGCTACTGACAGAAACAAATATATTATTTTAAATTCACTATGCATATAAAGACTATTGTATACATTGATATCAAAACATTCTTAACCCTTTCATATTTATAGTCTGAAAAAACACGGAGTAATTCCTTACAGATCACATCAAGTTCACGAACTCTGTGAAACTCGGAAAGGTTACATATCTTCCAGTAGATTGTCAGTAATTTATCCAAGACGCTGGCGTTCCGTCGCGGGTTCAATATTTTCAGCGATGGCCCCAGTTAATGACGCGTTGAACTTCCCACTTTACTGATCCATGAACACCGCAAGGGATGGAAGGGCGGCGTTCGACAATATAATATGTTCCTTTATACAACTGACGATCCTTTGGTGCAAAAAAATTAATGATCGCTGAACGTCCGATCCACACAGCGACAGCGTATATGTATGCGTATGCTTATGAGTATATGTATCTATCTATTTGTTCTTCAATCTTTGACAGTCTCCTACTAGACATGGGTCTCCTCTTATGCGTATATTACTTTACGGACAGATGAATAGATAAGAATCTTTTTCCATTCAGCCCAAATCTATGTCCTGCTGGACATATCCTTCCGCTTGCTGTCCTTCTAAGCTGTGGCTTTGATTCTCATACGAATTTCTTTATGAGATAAATCGACTATAAGTCGTTGGGCGATTTTGCTCATTGACAGAATATTGCATTTAGTGCAATCGCAAAGGTGCGTTTGTCAAAAGTTCGACAAAAACATCTGACACATAAATCGCGGATATGCGGGCAAAAAGTGTCTAAGTTTCGGCAGGTAAGGCGCTTCACTTAATATTTGGGCGTTGAAGCTCCGGGGAATTATTAAAACGTTTACTCAAAGTTTGTTCTACTACTGGTCTCTATATATATTTCTTTTCTTCGCTAAGCAATGGAAGACCATAATTATACCTATATATTTATATATATGGTGCGCTTATGAATACATTTAATATAATTTCTCCGTGTTAATGTTTTTACTAAATACACACGTTTACAAAGCATAAAATATTAATCCGGTTAATTCTTATTACTTAAATTCGTTGTTAAAATACTTCAACATTTGAATCACTTTCATTATAAAACGGAGCGCTTCTGATCTCAGAATCGTAAAAGCAATACGGTATCTTTTCCAGTGACGTTAATTTTCTTTACGGTAGTTTAACTGTTAATGGACTTGTTAAGTCAAAGGTTTATTGAAAGTAAAATTACTTAATGTTATGTTCGTTTGTTAAAGCGCTCAAAGTCAGACGGTTTGTAAGTAAAACAGTAAGCAGATAAAATAAATTGTAAGTCTGATGGGTGGTAGGACCAACCGGACGTCAGTGCTTTAATCGAAGAGCAGTGTTGCGGTCGGGCTGTCGAAACACTGGCGACACATCAGCAACCATCAACCTAACTCACTTTCACGAAGCCCTGTAGCTTTCCGGCCGTTACAACAGTTTCCGACATTGTTATAACAGTTTGATCGAACTTCAGTGTGTCTCAGTATGAGAGTGAGCTTCGAGCCCCGCGTACAATCCTATCGGGTTATAGCCATTAACGAACAAATATAACAACAGATAACGAAGATTTAATTAGACTGCGTTCAGTATTACTCCGAGACGTCGGCCGCGGGGCGAAGGACATCCGACCATGGTTCTATTACATTTAATGAAAAGTAAATTTACTCAACCATCGGAGAGTTGCTTAACGGTTACCATGGAGTTAGTTATACGTACATACAGTAGCAGAAATTGATTATAAACTCGTTTCATTCTAAAAAAAACTATCTTTATGATGCATGGAATATATGATTCTGTGTTTGTTGTAATTAAACAAAAAATGGAATGTACAGATAGAAGGACACTACAGATTTATAAAGATAGACAGATTTAAATAGCCTATCATCTGCGCATTCAAATACTCTCACTACATACTAATTCTCAATAAGATCGGTTAAGTCATGTTTGAATTATCTCCGGACAAATGGAGAATCTCAACAGATTTATATAGTAGCATAGATTCATTCTAAGTTATACTGGAATTTAAGTTTCAAATTGTTTATAATTTGAGTTTCAAATTTTTAACTGCGTATCCTAGAGCATAACGTGGTTAACTGTACGAGTAATTGTAAGAATGATTAAAACGTCTCAATTAACTCTAAACTGTTAACACTGTAAAAACCAGCTTCGAATTAATTTTATTTTATTCTTTCATTCATTTTCTAATGACGAATAGGTAACTTATACTCGTATATCGATCGAGAAATAATCATCTAAAATAGATGTCTCTTGAATAACAATTAATCGCATGAAGCGTTTAACAATATCGTTTAAGAATGAATTATCGATTTCGAAATACAATCGTGAATGTGAAGCCTCGCACCGCCGGTTCTAACACTCCAGTGTTGATACTACACGAGTACACGAGTGAGTATTGTTAGTGAACTATTTTTCCCGAAGCAAAACAAGGACAGTCAGATTCACTGAAGTGACGTAACAACGGAGATTATTGTAAATTATTTTGGCGGATTACAATAAACACACATAGAGATCTGCCTCAGCTTGTCACCTTGTTACCCGTAATTCGATTCGGTTTAAAGATTGCTGAGAAATATAAGTAGTGATTATCTTCGAGCGACTCGGCACGTATGAAACGACGAGTTTAATTCGAACGTATCGACTACTTACACGATAGTACCCCGGTGGCTGCGACCCCGTGTGCGTATGTGCGGGCGTGTTGCGTGCGTGCGTGCGAGCTTGTGTGCGTGTATGTAATTATAAAGATAGAGCTCAAAAATGCCAAATAATCTCGGCCAACAATAGCAGCACCGGGCGTGCTCAGACACTCGACTTGCGGATTAAAAACGCCGACGGCGCGCGGCGTACGAACATACCGAGGACGATTTATAACAATATTAAAAAAAAAAAAAAAAATTTTGTAAGGTAATTTCTAGCAAACGCGTTACTGTATTATGAAATACCATCCATTCTATACATGTACATACCTGATGTGCTTAAAAACTATAGTCACAAAATTATACTAATAAGGAGTAGTTCTAGTCAAGTATCCAACTTAAAATGAAAACAGATCGTTGTAACTATAATGTAAAACTGTATGTTAAGGTGGTCGTAAAATGGAATGGAAGAGCAAACAACTAAATAGACGCAGAATTGACAAACGGATAGAGTCAGTCAAGCCTCAACTCTCAAGAGTTTGTCTCCTCGCGTATCCTAACACGTAAGACGACAGATAACATACGGTAACAGAGGACTCAAACATCACGTGTTAGAGACGATTCTCCTCTGTTCCCTGTGCGCGTATGCATTACTCTACTCTCGTAACTAGTTATTACAATCAAGCACCGTTCAACCGATGGCAGAACGTCTGACTACGTCGTTGTCAATAATATTTCAGCAAACGCATTGAACTGAAAGGAGGCTGCGTGTTCGGCGGCCAGGCTGGCGGATTACATACTGTTGACGGACTGTGTACAGTCATCGGTCATTGGTTAAACCAATATTTGGACAGGCATTAACGTTTACGACAGGAGCATGAATACGGGAGTTGTTCGAAATCGTACGACAAGTCGTCGACGTGCAATACGGCTCTAACTTTTTTCAACGTCAGTTTTCACAAAGATCTGAACAAGTTCACGGAAGGTATCAAAATGAATAAACATCTGCACTGATACTAATTGATTGATTTCGTGAAATTAAATAATTGAATGAAGGTAAATAATATTATTTAATAGTTATATTATTTACTAGCAAATTGCTCTCAGAATAACTACGCCTTACGATTAGCGCGAACAAACGAACGCATAGATAAACAGAAAAACAGACAAACTGACAAAATTTCTATCGACAATTGTCTTGGGTTCTATTGGGTTAATGAAAGCCCCCAATAGTAGTTTATCTCATATATCCTTAATGTACAGAAAGCGATCAGTTAGAATTTTATTATATGTATAATTTTTTTATTACTTATCCTTACATACTGTCATTATTTTGATGTTTCTTTGTTACTCAAATATTACAAGTCATTACAGAAAGATAAATAAACAAATTTATAACAAATTATCCACTTTGATTACGTAATACCAAAGGCAAATATTTTTAATTTAGTTTAAATTACCATGCTAGACAGCTGCAGTTAAAAGAAGATTTGTTGACTCCTCATACCATAATTTACATACGTGCACTCGAAATATATCATCATCCTTCTATGGAAGTCAAGTTATTTTAATAAATAAATTCTTTGTAACCTCTGCAAACTTCAAGTCAATTACTTATATTTAAAATAAAAATTATTATTATTACTATTTATTTTCTTTGTCACTTACAAAGATAGATTCCGTTGACTTTAATGTTATAGCTAGGTACTTCATTTAATTTTAGCTACTTAGGTTCAACCTTGTATTCGAATTACAATTTAAATAGCCGCCATCGCTCGGCGTCTCGCTGATTGGACGTTAGACAGTGATGGAGACGGCAAATCTGTTCCGTTTTATTACTCAAGAAAACTGGTTATATCTCGATTTACGGAAATTTTAACGTTTATATCGTAAATATTATTCTTCCCGTGGTGACGGTGGTGAACGAATTTGAACCCACCTACCTGCGTTCTCAGAAAACTATGAAGGAGACGTGAAAACAAGTTTGCTGTTAATGCAGCGGAGTTGAAAATTCTGCATTTAAAATATCAGTAGCGAATACATAAACCATACAAAATGTAATAAAACCGCCTTAAGTAATGAAGATTTTAAAAACATTATTAAAAATCTTATTGAATCCTTTGTTTAATAACATCACCGATATGTATTGTAGATTAAAAAATGCGATATGTAATACCTATGTAATGATCTGTCCATCTCATTCGAGTGCCATTTGAATTTAGAATACAAATAACAGCTATAGCTCTGCGCCGCGCTGATTGGCCGTTAGACAGTGATGGAGTCGACTCGACATATCTATATTTTATTTTATTACCCTCACAAATTGATGAAATCGTATTCCGTCCGAAAAATAAAATTTTACTGCGGTTATATTTTCTCAAAAACGTCCCCTGCAGGGTAACAAAGTAGACATCTAGAGTACCGAGTCGTAAATTTTGTACGAGATTTATACGAAACCATACTTACTAGTATGTAAAAATGGAAGTAATTTAACCGCGAGAAATTTAAATATACTTTATATAGTTCCACTTACATTGTCAAATATGTCATTCTACAAGAGTTTCGTACTCAGTTTACATAAGGTTCGATATTTAAAAACCAGGTCTTTTTTTTTAAATCATAGGTTTTTTATAATATCTCGTGTTCCATAAAAATACTTGTATGTCCAGAATTTTGAATGAAAAAAAATTAAAATTTACTGCATGATATATATAGTGCAAAGTACCTCTTAAAAGTAATAGAAAGTATCAAATATTTGTCGGCTACTTACATTTAAAAAAAATTACGCGTCCCTTTTGACACCCCGCTATGCCAAAAGTATTATATGGAAGTTCCTCGTCGCGTAGCTGGCGAAGTGTTAAAATTATAACCACGTGTTTAAAAATAAACGCTTTTAAGCATGACAATTAAAATATTATACCTTTAATAAACTAAATTTGACTCAACAAATAAAGACCCCCGAATGGCTAACAGCGACAGCAACCACCACCGTCAATTCGGGAACTTTTCCCACGAACAGTAATTTTGAGACGGCTTTTTAATAACATTTATTTATTTTATTGACATAATATAATATTTTGTTTCCCCGATTATAATTATTACAAATCGCCGTTTAATATTTGCAATAGTATATATGGCATTATAATTTTTTAATTTCTAGTTTCTTTTAGTAATTTTTAGTTTTTAACCAAGGTACAAAAATGTTGTCAATTTTTTTATATACATATATTCTTAGCAGAACGAGACTAAATAAATAAAAATAAGAATTTCATTAAGATCACGAGTATTTTAAATGGTGAAATTTATAAATTACGAAATAGAAAATCAAGCAGACTGTTGTAAATAAATTCTAAACAAATATAAGGCGAAACAGAATTGACTATTCAAACGGGCAGAGTTTCCCCTTAACACGTTCACCACAAATATAAGTGTCTCCAGACTTTTTTTTCTTTCTTTTGCGCCTAGACAAAGAAATAGGGCTACCCTCCGGAAAGCGGGGGAGAGGGGTGGTGAATGCTCATAGCATACCAGCGCAGCCGACTGCGCTGTTTATGTGGGACACCCGAAAAAACCTAGGGGCCTACCCACTAAACACCACCCGAGTTGGCTTTGGCCTTGTGGCCTCTAAGCCTTCATCTGAAGCGACCCATCCTTAGAGAAGGAAAGGGTGCTACCGGCACTCCCGAGGGAGCATACGCTTGTTGTTAACACTGAAGGTGTTGTCGAATGGAGAGACTATGTGGCATCTTAAGGATGCTACTAACTGTTATTGTTTGAGTTTTTAACTCTGGCTGCCAGGCGGCAGTCCAAGTCAGAAGACATCTTGTCGGGGGGATCTGTGAGGGCGTTTCTTGGCCTCCGGATTTGATGACCTGTAAGACTAGGGGCGGTGTAATCCGCTGCCTGTCTGATAAGTGGATTTGAATGTTCCTCTGAGGATTTAAAAAATGCTGTGCGATAGTCTTTAAAAGATTTCTGAATTGTCGGAAGTTGTAGATCGAAGTGCAGGTCGGCGTTCCTCACGCACCAGTTAGCGTTGGTTGCTTTCCTGCAAAAAATGTTTTGGACAGTTTGGATGGGATTGAGGACTTTGGGATCGGCGTGTGCGAAGACAGGGGCGGCGTATGACATCACCGGCCGTATGCAAACCTTGTGGAGCGTTCGCTTGCTTCTCAGGGACATCTTACTGTGCCTCCCCAACAGACTGTTGAGTCGGCTCATATAATATCTGGCGGAGTTGGTGACTTTACGAACGTGCGGTCTGAAGGTAAGTCTGGAGTCGAGAGTTACTCCTAGGTATTTGGTAGTGATTTTCCACGGGACAGGCACCCTAGCAAACGGATGTTTGGGGCGTCTTGTCTATGTCTGGTCTTGTAGTGAAAACATACCGCGGAGCTTTTCTCCGCGTTGACTTCGATTCGCCATTTGGTGAACCATTTTCCTAGCTCATTAACTGAGTGTTGGAGTCTGAAGAGGACTGAATCTAATTTCTGCGATTGGTAATAGAGGGCGGTGTCATCTGCGAATACTGAGAATTGTACGCCGTTTTTGGGTATAGGAATGTCTTTTATGTACGTTAGAAATAACAAGGGTGCTAGTACCGAGCCCTGTGGAACCCCAACCGCTAGCGGGCGTGGGGAAGAAAGTACTCCTTCGCGTCTGAAACGAAAGGAGCGGTTTTGGAGGTAGGAAGTGACCAATCGAACAACGCGATCTGGCAGGCCTAGGTAATGGAGTTTATAGAGGAGTCCTCCGTGCCAAACTTTGTCGAAAGCTTTGGCAACGTCGAAGAAAACCGCGACTGTGCGTTTACGTTTGGGATAAAAACCGCTTAGGATATATTCCACTATGCGATGGATTTGCTGAGGGCACGAGTGCTTGGCACGAAAGCCGAACTGCTGTGGAATGATTAGAGGTTGAGCGCCTACTGGGAAGAAAAGGTTCCTTAGTCTGGAATGAATGACGCGTTCGAATACTTTCCACATAGCCTTGAGGAGACTGATGGGGCGGTGGTTTGAGGGAATATTATGTGGTTTACCGGGTTTGGGAATTCCTATTCCGATTGCTTCCTTCCAAGCGGTTGGAAAGAAGCAGTGTAGCAAGCAGGCATTAAAAATGAGAACTAAAAGAGAAAGAACCTGCTCGGGGAAATGTTTAAGCGCGACGTTAGAGATGCCGTCGGCTCCTGGCGCTTTGCGGGGTTTTAAACCCCGGATGATGTCTTGGACTTCGTCAACGGAAACAACGATGGGCTCAGCGGTGACAGGGAGTGAGTTCTTGACGGACCTCATCCTCTACTGATTCTATGTGGGAAGGAGCGCATGGTTGCGAACTGGGTGAGCATTGAGAAGCTTTGCTGTCAGCGAAACATTCGGCTTTATCGACGTCTTCGAAGGCGATACTGCCATCGGGACGCGATAAAGGCGGGGTGAGAGGTTGGGCGCCTACTCGGAAGGCTTTCGCCACCTTGTAGAACGCCCGATGGGAGGGTGTAATCCCCTCCATGAGGGAGTCCCAATTGGAGTTCCTCACTTCGGCAAGACGAGAGCGAACACGTCGCTGGAGAGCGTTGGCTCGCTTCCTATACGTTGGGGTGGGGTAGAGTGCGGCCCTTCTGAGGGCTGCATTCTTGGCTTGAATAAGATTCCTAACATCGAGTGGTAGTTTTTGGTTTGGCACCTCGACTACACGCTCGTTGTCACGGAGAGATGTTTGAACTAAATGAGTTAGAGAGTTGACCGCTGAATCTATGTTTTCCGTATTGACGAAGTAATCTGAGTTGATAGCCAGTGGTGAGCCGGCGGCATCGAGACCTGCTACGAGTGATTTTTTATAGCCTTCCCAGTTGGTGAAGGTTTTAGTAGAAGTTAAGCGTTTCGATCGCCCTTAGATTGAGGGCGACTCCTTTGACTAGCGCGAGATCGATAATGTCAGGAGAGTTGAGTGCATGATCCGGGTAATGAGTAGGGGAGGATGGACAAAGGACATCGACGTCCCGTGTCTCTATGAATTGATTAAGTTTGATACCATTCGCGTTGGTCGATCGGCACTTCCAGTCTGTGTGTTTGGAGTTGAGATCTCCGAATAAAATAACCGAGTCTCCTAGAGAGAGTAGGGCCTATAAGTCCGAGTTTAAAAGCGGAGCTCCCGACAGTTTATAGACTGAGGCTATGATCAGGGACGGATGCCCAGTCATACCTAGCTTGCAAACAGTGGCTTCTAAGTTAGTGAGTGTAGGAGTCTCAATAGGGGAACAGTGGAGCGACTTTCTAAAGTAAATGGTGGTGCCGCCGGGGCGTCTGTCGGTTCTGTCTTTCCTGTCGTTACGTATTAGGTTGTACGAGGGAATTGATAGGCCCTTGGTGTGAGCGGGTTTTAAGAAGGTTTCTAGAACTAGTAGTAAGTCAGTAGCGTTGTTGCGAATGAATTCCTTTAATTCAGAGATGTTGGGGCGGAGGTTAAACGAGACGAGCGAGATGCCCTTGGGTTTGGTACGACCGGTGTGACAGGAAGGCGCACTGAGTGCTTGGGCCATTATAACGATGTTAATAGATGGCTGTGCTCAGCGAGCGCTAGGAGGCGCTGCTGTGGTGTGGTTGCCGCCCGTATCTTGCGAGCCAGGATGGAAATTTCCGCGATGTCAACGTTTTGAATGACGTCGTAAACGAGTTTCATGTCCTCAGCCAGGGACGACTTGCCCTCTGGTTGCGAGGTGTTGGAATTGCGAGGTTCCGCCTGTTTCCGGTCGCGCGGCGCGGCCGGGGCAGGGCGGGAAGCAGCTACGGGTGTCGCGGTAGTGTCGGTGCGTCTCCACGAGTTGAAATGCTCGGGTCTAGACGGTGCGGTAGGCGTCTTCAGAGGAGGGAAGTTGGCTACGGTGTTCGGCGGAGGGCCGGGTTGGATGTTTCTCCAAGACTTCCTTGCGGCAGTCCTGGATGGGACGGGGCGCGGGGCTCTGGGGCAGCCACGGTAGTTGGCCGGGTGGCTGGCTTGGCCGCAGAGAACGCAGGCTGGAGGCGACTCCGAGTCGCGTGTGCGCGAGCACTCCTTCGTGCTGTGGGGCTCCAGGCACTTAACGCACCTGGGGTTGGCGGAACAGTTCGCCGCTGCATGGCCATAAAGCTGGCAGCGATGGCATTGACCGGGGAAGCCGCGTCTATGCGGGGGTTCTACTTTAATAAAGGAGAGACCACATATGGTAATGTCGTCCCGGAAAATGTTCCGGGACTCGGGAGTATTGGATAGGATGGCTGGAGCCAGCGGGTATTGTCTACCTGTGTTGCTGTACATCTTGTGTACAGCTTCGACGGGATGCCCTTGGGCGACTAAGTCGGCGAGGATAGCTTCATTAGGAAGCTCAAAGGGGACTCCACGAAAGACGGCACGCACTTTGCGCTCTTCCGGAAGAGCGTATGTGTGAAATGGGATCTTATTTAGAGTGAGTAGCCTCGTTAGGGCTCGGAAAACATCTGTGTTAGGTGATGTCACCTTGACTGTTTTGCCAGTTACCTTGGCGTGGGTGTAATAAACTTTGCTGTCGGCGCACAGCTGAGTGACTAATAGCCATTTGGATTTATCCCGGACAAATACCGGTGGCGGGGCCTTTACTTGGGGTGGGATGGGTGAGCAGCGGGATGCTGGTTTAATGGGAGGGAGTTGTCTGGAGGAGGACGGGGCGCTGGTGTCGATGGACATGAGCGGGACGGGCTGGAAGGTGGAGGGAAGGGTAGGTTTTCCCTCGGCGGACGCCTTCGCGATGCGTTTGGTGAGGCGCTTAGTGCGCTTGCTCTCGACCGGCTGGAAGGCCTGGTCGTCGGACTGCGACGGAGTGACGGTACCGTCGTCGGATATTTCGTGAGACGAGCCATTTGACTCGATTGGTCGTTTACGCGACGAGAGTGAGTTCGCGTCGGAGAATTCTATGTCATAGGCTGGTGAGGCGTCAGGGGACGCGGGTGAGTCTGTCTGTGGTGTTGTCGCGAGGGCCTGGATGACTGCCTTCTTATCGAGAGGCGCTTTCATGAACGGGGTCAGGACTTCTAGGAGGGTCTCCAGACGAGCGCTCATCGTCTTATATAGGTGCTTGGCGGTGACTGTCCGCCATCCCCTCCTCTTAAAGGATGTGACGTCATTTTGCTGCTAACAATATATATTTGTTTGTTACCTCAGTACTCCGTCATTTATTAATCGATTTGGAAATTTCAAAGGGGCCCACTTAAATTTGAAGAAAAAATAGCACCACTAAGGTTGAAATGTTTTTTTAATTAAATTGAAGTTTTGTTATGTATCAAATTTTGATTTTGAAAAATAATACTTCAAAAATTGTCCTAGTTCCAATTAACATACTACATATAACATACATTAAAAACGAATCGCATTAGACGAATCAATTTGTAAAAAAATTGCTACTATCTACTGTCAATGATCTATCTGTTAATAAATATATATATATGTCGGAGATGGTCATTAGTATAGACGTGAAACGAAACTCAACACGATATCCGAGTGATGGCAGCACCGCCGCGATGATGTCGCTACTCGGCTAAAATCGTGTTACAACAGCGCCTAGTTAGTGGAGTGACGCCGGATGGAGCCACAATTTACATTCTGCGGTCGAAGAGATCGGTTCCACCGCACTGGGAACTGTTACTTGTTTCGTTTGCCCGCTGTGAAGTGTTTGTTAACAATTAATTAAAAGTGTTAAACGATTATACGCCTACGCTATGTTCGATAATGCTGCTGAAACTGCTGGCATTTGCCGAAATATATATAAATACTTATAAATTTACCCTCCAAACTAAAATTTGCATCGTCATTTAACATTCTTAGTTTTGTTTTATTTTGTCCATTCAAATTATCTGTGGACAACACTTCAAACACTTCGACCACCGCCGATATATTGTAACATAAACTAATGGTTGTCCCGGAATTTGTTAAAGGGATCTACATAACACGTACAACGTAAAAAGGGTAATCAACGAGGAAAAGAATTTAACAAATTGATGAGTTACAGCGATTGCAGTCAAAACATTGAATACCAATTTGAGTTCGATCAAAGAATCGCTGCGGTCTCAGCTTTCTAATTTAAGTTCGTGCTCCTAACGAAAACAGATTCGTTCGTCGGACCGGCTCATGCTCGGTACAAGGGATAAGATGTTAGCGATCATTACCATCGAGGCAGTAGGTATTTACATTGGCATGTAATTTAGTGTGATATTATATAAATACAAAGTTATACAGAAACAACAGTTAAACAAACAGTTTACGGAAAGGTTATAACAAACTCAATGATTACTTTCAGCATAAGACTGCTTGGACACGAGTTTAATATTAAACCAGTTTAAGTGCGTTCTGTAACTGTGAGAAGGAAAAAAAACTCCTCGGAAGTTTCTTGCCGCTTCTTCTTCCGGGACCACTCACGGTATGGAATTGTTGAAGCGATGGCGTAGTTTGACGTTCTTAAAGTGTTTGTATAAACCAACTTCGAATAAATATTATTTCATTTCACTTCATTTAATTTGTCGTATAAGTAGGTACATGTACCTACATTTATTCTTACAATAAAAGTGTAGTGGGGTCGAATCTCCACATGGAATATTTTTTTAGAAATTTTAATGCTAGACTTTGTCATCTATTTAGATAACATTTGGCCGTATTGGAGTGGCTTAGAATACTCCCCCCAATCCCGTGCTGGCAGAACAGGGATTCATAAGAGGCGACAGAAGCCGGCCTGCGTGGTATGGCTTCGCGTATGGATTATATTATCAGTATTATTATTAATATTATTACTGGTATTATTATTTTGCCGTGCAGCCTGGCTGGCTAGCTATCACCCTCCTGCTTGAGTCAGCCGCCAAACGACTCGTCGTGTTTCGGCTGGAGTCTTGAGAGCCAGTATTTTCTTTCTTACCTTCTTCTCATTTCTTGGCCAACAACGCATCAGTGATACCTTCAGTCTTGCTGATGTCTATGGGCAATCACCATCAGGTGGCTCGTCTGCTCGTTTGTCGGCTATTAACATAAAAAAATATTTTTAGGATTTTTTGTCTGTCTGTGTGTCCACGTATCATACTAAAACCGTTGAACAAATTAAGATAATATCTATATAATGGGTCATAATCTTAAATACTTTTTCTCCCGGGAAATAGATCTGTTTATTTATTTAAACTTTTGTACCATACAAACAGTAAAGTTACAAAGCGAACTTAATGCGATAAAAGCATTCTCTGCTTGACAACCTTCGCATAAACAGAAAAAAAATTATCTGTTCCCGTGGAATAGGTTAGCGGAATAAGTTAATATGAAAATTGTATAAGAAGAGCTGTAAATAAAACTTTTAGTGCCTGGCTGCAACTAGTGTAATAAACTAATATGTTTCTTATTCACAAACTTGAAAAACCCATCCCTACATTCCTAAAACAATGCGGGTTCCATTTAGAAGCGTAAAACGTAAGTTTTCTGCGAAACGATGGCGTATTACTAGTATAAATATTAAAATCCCTCGTCAACCAAGCCTGTGTCACACGGCGACCATATTCTAGTTCGACCCCAAGAAACAGTAGAATCTGCCACTCCTGCGATCCTAAGCCTATTTTTTGTCTACAAAATGTTTTGTCTATAAAATGATTTCTCTATAAAATGTTTTGTCTATAAACGTAGTGCAAACGCAGGACCAGTTTAATAGCGAAATAATGAATATTTCTCAATATATTTAAACAAATAAGTTACACAGTTATACAGTTTACCACAATCAAAATTAAACGTCGTATCTTACTGTTTAAACCTTCCCGACGTTCGTAACTTAAAACTCACTTACTTTTACTTAACATTGACTTCGTGAATCCTCTACTAGAGATTTTTGGCCGTTGAACACTCGCAGCCGACACGCTCTTTGTTTTCAACAATCAATATTGTTTGTATGGCAAACGGATATTCATACTAGTAGTACGTATCGCAGTTAATACCATGAGTATGACTAACAAAAAAGAACTACCCATTTCAGGCCAGTCATGGATCTATCCTCCAGAGAAGTATGTTGTCCAATACGCCGAGCTTACTGTCACCGACAAGTGTGGTGTGTGGTAAAACGAGACCTAGTGGCTGTTACAGTTGCTTTGCTGCTGTCATTCATCGTTCTATTTTATGGAATTGATATGATAAACATTCACTATCTCCGTGCATTCGTAAGGTAATTTAGTCTGAGAAATAGGAAATCAAAAATTGATACGCCATATTTTAAGGATCCGTTAGGGTAAACAATTCGTGCTCCTTACATAAAGAGCCAACTCTTGGCCCGTAACAAAACCTGTGTAGGTTTTATTAAATTTCCAGTTTTATGGCATAGTTTATGGGGGCATATATTTTCGATACGTTACCTCACGTAATAAAAATAATAAAACACGTAGAAGTATCCGGGATCGGAACGATCCGTACACTTTTCAGACGAATTGGTTCCGTTAAATTTTAAGAGTGTATAAATCGGAAAATAAACACTGATTTATGAGCTACAAAAATGAAATTGGTTTAGAGAAGCAATTTGCTCCGTGGCCATTCTGGAAACGTATTAAGGAAAAAACATAGGGCCTCTCAGGATTGGTCATCAATAAAGCAACACCCCGCTGAAAATTTTACGGCTATTAATTATGGTAAATACTGACACGGTACTCACATTCGACGTGGCAACTGCGAGTGAACCAGATTGTAGGCAGATTACACTATAATACTATTACACTACCATAAATGACAAGACGTCATATTCTTGTTAGAAAATTGACATTTACTTTTTGTATTTTACTATTATATTAACTCTATGTATTAGACACAAAACATAATCAGAAACATAATCAGTTTTAATAACATTTTTATCAATTGCTACATTTTTGGTATCATAGCGTTGTGGTATATTCTTTTCCGCCTAAATTGTCGAATACATATTAGAAAAATTCGAATTCACTTAACCTTTTATGTATTTTGTATTTTGTGAAGAAACTTACGCACGTAATTTTTTGTTTCTACTGTCATTTCAGAAAGGTGCTTTAACATTAAGAAGAAACGGTGAAATAAGCTCCTCGGCACATCTTTTAACAACATAAATATGGTAATTACAAAGTAAGCTTTAACCAGCGCGGAATTATTTTAAGCACTATTCCCAGGCGTCCTTGTTATTTATATATTCATCTTTACCATAATATCCTTTACCTACATGCTGTGCTTTAACGCGTCGCTTACAAGTTCCAATAGGTAATTCAACTTTCATCAACCTTGGTATCAACTTTGGACCCTAATTATCAAAACGAACTTCAAGTCCCATAAAATAACGCAAACCTTTTGAAGGCAATATGAATATATGAACATTTATTTTATAAATTACTAGTAACTCGCCCTCGCTTCACTCCGGGTAACTTTTACGTTAATGTGGCCTACGGGTAATTTTTACGTTCACAAATAGTTATCGCACCCAAAATAATCGTTGCTAATTTAAAGGCGATTTATAATATTTATATTAGTGTTATATACTTAAACCTTTTTCGTGAATCAGAATATCTATTGGTAAAAATCGTGTGAAAACCAGTGCCGCAGTTTTCAAGATTATCGCATTCAGACAGAGAGAAACAATCCGGTTTATACTGAATAGACTATGTGTAACCTGAGTAATGTACAAATGGTAAAAGAATTATTGAAATAGGTTCCGTGGTTCTGGAGATTCCTCTCCGCATACATACAAATCTTGATAAAGATGTTACAAAATTGACTCAACTCTAACCTTGGTACTGAAACAACTGAAAGTGCCCCATTATTAAGTTGTAAAACTGTAATTCGTTCTGAGATGTTAGCTAATGAAAAACGCTGAGTTGGAAAACGTTGCTTAATAATACAGAAACTGCTCTATTTTGTGTGCGAGTGAAAAGGAATATTAGGGCTCTGATCTATTATATTTCACGTCTACGGCTGTCTAAGAAATTTACTACATTTCCTCTCTGGTAATGGATTTTTGTAGTATGTGCCTACATACACTTTTATTGGTAAGTTTATTGAACGTTCCACCTAGTTGGTTACTTTGGTTGTTTTCTTGCACTCTTCCAAACACTACGCGAAGCAAATTGAGAGGTTGTACTTACAATATTTGTTATTTATTATAAATTAATGCTTGACTTCAAATGTACCAGATGATTCATTGTAAATATAGTCCGGGTGATAGATCGCGCTAACTCAGCAACCCATTCACTCATTTATTGAAGTCACTAAAACAATATACTCGTAGCATGGAGAAGACAAAGTCTCCAAGTTGCAACGCAGAGTTATATCGGGCTGAAACCAATAACTTTTGGAACTTGTTTGATAATCTTCAAATTCCGTGGAGCGGAAAGAAAGAACCTGTATTGGGTCGTCAATATAACGAAGACCGTAGTATAGTTCGACTCCACAACGGGACCGGGGACACGCGGCACGGCACGTGACGGGAGCCGACACGGCACGACGACGTTCCGCGGCCGGCTGCTCTCTTGTCGCCGACGGCACGTTGCCGGTATATCGAACACGAGTTGTAATGTATGGAATGAGATTTTATTCACTTGTGTTGTGCTATTATTTATATGTTAGTTATAAGTCCCCATTTATGATGTGTGATGGTTACAAATTTTGAAAATTAATATAATCGTAGTAAATTAATGTTTAGAGTTAACTACATATAAATCGATGAGTTACCTCGGTTTCTTGTAGAGTTGGACCATACAATCCAAATTTTATTTTCATTGATAGATACCACTGTGTACACATTTCTTGTTAAATCGACTCTAAAATTTCCGTGAAACAGTCGAGTTTAATTTAGGTTTTCAACTAAATGACTCCCCATTACAACAAAATCAACGGCTATTCTTCATAAAATCATATTCTACAAATTGTAGTTAGTAAAAATCTTATTTTATCTGCGAAATCCTTAAACGGATTCGTTAAAATAACAAAATTATATGAATGTTTATACAACATGTAACATTTGTTCGATAAACGTGTACGAACTGTAGTTCTGTGGTGCCATTCGTGACACTTGGGTTTGCGAAATATCGTTCCAGTTCCGCGTCTGACGGGAACAAATACCACGCGGCGCGAACTTTGGAACAAAACATTCATCAGGCCGGTGATGGCTTCGTCGTAGGGGGTGGTGAGAACCATCTACTGATAGAACACATGCAACAAAGGTGAACGGTGACGGTATGTGTGTTGGTATATACTTTTATTTATCATCAATGCATTCTTTCCTTCGTGGGAAGGAGGGAGGGAGGTTCTATGCATGTATAGAAGTATATACCATTACACATTGTTGCAAAGTATATTAATACTAATTTAATAGCATACAACAAAACAAAATACGTTTATGATAATGAAAATAACATTAAAAAAGGTCCTGAACCAGAAAACACAACTGAGAAAGAACTGAACCTGGACGTAACGTGAACGTGGACAGTGGAGTTTATGAACAACTCCAACTCCAACTCCAATGTTTTGGTACTGCTCGAATGGTGCTGCTTCCGACGTGATTCAACGACAACAACAGAAGCTGAGCGTTTGGACTCGGTGAAAGCGCTCAAGATGTTTAATCATTATGTAATTGTACCCATCCGACTATCAACCACGCTCGGATCACTACTGACATCATCATACAGAAACGGTTGTTTCCAGATAAGCTTTTATACAATATAACGTTTATCCTATACAAGGTAATCCCGGATCTATGAATAAATATTACTCATGGCAGAGTTAACGCGACAGAGATTTATTCTGGTTTCGAAGAATGAAGTCGAGTCATAACCTGTGGATGACGGCTGACGAATGTGGAGCGAGGTGGAGGGTGGATGTTACTACACCAAGTGCGGTCGGCATACCAGGTGCCAAAAGACTGCTCGACCCTGATACAAAATTAAGTCCAAAACTAATCTTTACATATAATAAAATTCAAACTGATCACTTTCTGTACATTAAGGATATATGTGAAAAACTGCTATTAGGAACCTTTATTAACACGATAGAACCCAAAACAATAGTTTTTAGAATTTTTGACTGTTTGTCTGTGCGTTTGTTCGCGCTAATGTCAGAAACGGCTTAACAGATTACGTTCTGGTTTTTACTAATATGTTACAGTAAGCATCACTTAATACTTAAAGCTGTTGTTTCATTGCAATCCGTCCATATGTAAAAAGTTATAAATTAATTGAAAATAATACGGGTGCTATTTCTAGCGTAAGGCGTAGTTTTCCCGAAGCGAAGCGAAAACAGTTTCCTGGTAATTAAATGAAATTGAAAATATAATTTTTGGGCCTTTTATTCACGACTACAGTAACATATAAAACATTCAGAATAACAAATACATTTTGGATTTATGAATACCCGTTACTAAATCTTTGGGAAACCTAACCTGGAACGTTCGTTACACACAGTCCTTACAAACATTCACTCGCCTAGTAGATTATGCATGAACAATAGTATTGTATCGTTACAAACAGACAGTTTGTCTAATCAAGTAAAAGCTACGGCTTTTTAATTTGACTGCGTGACTTCAGTGTTCGAGAAAATCTAAGTAAGCGGGAACGTAACAAAAAATTAAACCTATAACCTATAATAACCTAACCTACCCACGGCCACTCCAACCGGCGACTTTTTGTCTCTATATTTAAAATACAGTAAAATACTAATTTTAATACAGATACAGTTTCTTAATCACCCACTGAATATGAAAACCAAATAATACCCAGTAGAACATTCGACGGTAACTATACTTCCTCAGTGAAAAAATGATGTAACGCCACCTCGAGCCTGGCCTTGACGTTAGATGGATGCTTGCATTGAAATATTTACATCATACATTTATTTTACACCAACTTCCGTCCGCGTTCCCTCAGGAATTGGATCCAGAGAGAAATGAAATATGTACGAGCAACAAACAATGCAATATCCTCATCTGTCATGATGCTTGCGCTATACAATGATATTGAATTACAATACAATTAAATAGGCTATAGAAACATAACATAATACAACTATGTTTAAAAAAATAATCGCCTAAACAGCGCCATCTACTGGATCATTGTATATTAAAACGATTTGGACAATATCTTATGGAACACAAGTTATACACAGCTATACAAATTTCAAGCGGACACGTCCCTTAGTTCGTTTTGTGATAATCATAGTAACCTAATGTTTTTTGAAATTATAATTATATTATTTTTAAAACAAGTGTGACAAACTTCATCCAAATCCGTCCAGCCATTTTTACGTGATTGACTGACGAATCAATCAATCTAAACATACAAACTTTCATATTTATAATATTAATCCATTATTGTCACTTTATACTTATATTTGCAAACAAACTCTCATCCAATACTTTTGTTAATTTTGCATATTACAGTTTTCATATTTATATGTTTGCAGATTTTTTTATTTAAGAATCGATTTTCGGAGCAATCAAAATATTATTTTGATTTAATTACTCAAAACAAAACTTCTACATATATTCTTATGTTCTATCACGCGAGAACAACTGTGTTTCTCGTATTACAGAGTAGCCCAGATGTTAGTAGCCAGAGGTTAGATATATAAAAAAATAGATATATATATATATACAAAAAAAATTG
>PDGT01000171.1:90783-176631 GCA_003671415.1 Megathymus violae
CCCACCGAATAACTGTCTGTATTTAACCTGTTTATAATAACGATGCTTAATTACCATCGCGTGGGTGACCTGACCGTTGGCAGGCTGTTAATATTATTTAATATAGATTCAGCTTGAACAGTTTTATTATTAGTGTTACGTGTCGGACCGGGATACGCAGGTTCGTCAAAGTTCCAAATTAGTTCCGCAGAACAATCGCCGTCACACTTGTAGATCTTAACTATTTCACTTCGTAGGGAGAACTCTTCGCTTTCGTCTTATGCTATAGCATACCAGCGCAGCCGGCTGCGCTGATTATGTGGGATTCCCGATAAACCTAGGGGCCTACCCCCTAAACACCACCCGAGGTTGGCTTTGGCCTTTTGGCCTCTAAGCCTTCATCTGAGGCGATCCCCCTTAGGGAAAAGGAGCGCTAACCCCGCAGGCAACCCTGCCCGCTATTTATATCATAGAGTTCCATAATTTTCTACGACTTTCGCGTAGAGTCAAAAATAATACCCGGAATCAATAGAACAGTAGCGGGTCGGATAAACACGACCCGACGGTATAACGGCGAGAGTCGCCTGAAAAGCTCGAGGTAGATGTTATTATTCTATGGGTTTTTTTTTATATGGCCTCTATTGTTTTCGGCCGACTTATCGAGATCCTTCGTAGCATTAGTATATGTATACTAACAATCAAGTTTCTCCTTATAACTTCTTATATTTACGATAACTCAGTACCCAAGTTTCCGTCCGCACAATTCCTAAGTAACATTACGTGTCATTAATCCCTCTAATGTATAAGAAATTACTCAAAGACTACGGCTTATTAAACCTAAGAGGAAAATTTTATATCACAAATAATGTTCTTAAAGAATCTCGTCCACGGTATACGAAAATACTCTACAACCAACTGCTGAGTTAGTGCAACATTATTCAGTACAGACGAAACAAGGCGTTAGTAACCACTTCAAATTATTAGTATTGTGACAAGATTATATGTTGTTTAAAAGTTAAGGACGACCAACACAACGGCAACAAGTCCGTATGAAATATGAATTACTCAAGAAATTACGCCACATGTAGTCATCTGTTAAACTCCCAAACCTGTCTTACTGTTTAATTTATAAATCAGTTATAAATAATGAACGATCACATACGAGCTCCCTGTGCTTCAACACGAACATACACAAATGAGGGCACAAATAACCATGCATTAGAATAAACAATTATCTGTCACGCAAAAGTCTATATAGGCTGGAAATCAAACTCCGGATCTCTCGCTTGCAAACTGAACCGATACCAAACATAGTCAGAAATATTTGACTAAGACGTTAGTCGGCAACTGTCTAACCACTATTGGTTAAGCTTACTAACTTAATAAAAGCATTCTGCATTACTTAAGATATCCATAATAAAATCGAATGGGACCGCTGACCCGAGTAAAATATTCCAGTCTTTCACGTCGCGTTTTTCAAATACCATTTAATAAATCGTTTCAGTGGCCTCTTAGTCAAACTATACGTGCATTTTATATTGTACAAAAAAAAAAGATGAACAATTATAGTAAAAGTTTCATCTATTGTATACGAAATATTTTAGTCAAGATAACATAATCGATATAAAATATAAATGTACCATTTTCGCAGAGGAGGCTGTAAAGAAGGCAGTAATAATATCCCAATGAAACCGTAATGCTGGTAATTTCCGTAACCCGGGCGTTTTAATTGCCCCACGAAGAAACCACCATCTGCAGATGAGATAGGACTCCTAGATGTGCTATGGGTTGAGCGTGTACATATATATATATATACATATACTTATATATATATATATATATATATATATATACATATATATATATATATATATAAGTACATATAAAATGTATTCAGATAATGTCACACAGCTTGCTATAGTACTTGTCCCTTAGCTAGGCTCCGATGTGGCATGAGTGGTCATAGCGGTGATACCTTCAAAAAAAATGTAACCCTAAGGTAAAATAAATTAAAGAAAAGTATAAATTAAATTAAACTAAATGAGACAATATTACCCAACCTCAGCGAATTTGAGACTAATTACAACTGGTTTTAATATCTTTACTGGTTTTAGTACCTACAATGGAAGTTAATTTGACTATTTCCATGAAAAAAAGAAGAAGCAAGAATAGTATGTCGACGGTGCAGAGTATAATCTCATTGAAGCTGTCTGATTTATTCAGTCCTTAATCCTTACCAGATATGTGTACAAGATATAGCCAATAGAAATTTAGATACACAACTCGCACTCAAATAGCGATAGATAAATCAGATTGTGCGCCGCACGGCACAAGATATCGAAGTATAATTTGATATCTGTTGTACGTGCGCCGGTCAGCGTGGGTCAGTGGAGGTGGAACGTTATTGCGGCGCACACATTCATTATGAAGTATAGTGTCCCGCTCAACCGGTACACTTCCGAAATGTGCCGTATTGGGGCGGCCTAGAATACTCCCCCCAATCCCATGCTGGCAAATCAGAGTGTCGAAAAAAGCGACAGGAGTCAGCCTGCTTGGTGGTAGGGCTTCGCGTATGAATTATATTATCAGTATTATTATTAAGTCATTAATATTATTACTGGTATTATTATTTTGCCGTGAAGCCTGCCTGGCTAGCTACCACCCTCCTGCTTGAGTCAGCCGCCAAACGACTCGTCGTGTTCCGGCTGGGGGCTTGAGAGCCAGTACATTCTTTCTTACCTTCTGGCCGACAACGCATCAGTGATACCATTGGTTTTGTTGATGTCCATGGGCGACGGTGACCACTTACCATCGGGTGGTTCGTCTGCTCGTTTGTCGGCTATTAAAATAAAAAATAAAAAAATGTAAACATTTATTTGGACTTGCTACTTGTATTATCGACCTAAAATATAATACGAACATCAGGAAGTGGAATAAAAGGAATTGAAGTTTAGGAATTAACGACAATATATTGCAAATTCGTAGTGATATTTTGGTTTTAAATACTTAATACAGAAACGTCAAATCGAGGTATTTTTAAGCACCTGCATTATGGGTACATTTATCTATTCTATGATTATTATTCCAAAATTTAATTTTGGAATTTAATACGCGTGAACCTCGTTGCTAATGTTTAATTACATAAATATATATTCCCTGGTCGTGGGAGTTTGTAATGTCATTGTTGTGTGTGTCCATGTCACGAGGGATCCTGGCGCCGGTGTGTGAGTGTGTAAATGTATACTTTTATTATGATGTACATAAAACACGGCGGGCGTTGATCTCACTTCTAATAAAAGGAATGACTGATCTATAAAATAATACACATAATTATATTATCACTTCCAGACACATACTTTAATTAATTTCTTGTGAACGAACATTCTTAAGTCCACAACAGTGTTATTTATTAGATTTTCATTCCCGAAAAATTAAGCTAACGTGATAGATGCGCTCGGAACTAATGTACATTCATCTTTTTGTATGGAAAATATCCGTAATTTAATTTTTCTAGGTTTTCACCATCGTCTTCGGACATCGGCGACTATTTCCACAATGCAAACTTGATACTTCCATCTTTAAATAATTTTAGAATAATCAAGTACCACAGAATATTCGTAACTGAGTCGTTCAAACATTCGAGGTTATTGTGTCGGGCTGGTGAAGGTCATCCTTCATGTATTTTTCAAAAATAACGGACTTAAAGTTAAAAAATAAGAGAGAGAAAATGGGTGTCATTCAAACTCAGAGAGGTGGACTTTCAATAACTGGGTTAATACTAATAGAATTGGATGTATCGTAGTCGCTGAAAGTACAGTTTATGTCACAAGAGTAATATTTAAATAAATAGATAATCTTATTTTATTACTTCTAATTCATGTTGTATTTATTTTTCTACCGATAAAGTACTACACTATAAGATACTAAACGGACTCCAAGCTTAAATAAACCGACCCGAGAAGCCGACCAATGGGATGCGTCGGAATCACGAAGTACCGTGATGGCAGCGGGGATGAATGTCATACTTCGTTTAGCGTCGAACGGAAAAACTTATTTTATACATAGTATTAATGGAAAAGTGTAAATAAATACCATTATTTAATATAATTTCATTTTATTATAATTATAATTGAATGTTGATATTGTGTATGTTTGCGAATATCCGTAACCTTGTAATACTACGCTAATTTCCGCATAATTTTCCTTTAATTTTATACGAAATACGTTTTATACGTATTTAATGCCCCTTAAAAATGTTCGTTAGTTTAAAGAAACTTAAAAGAACTAAAAATGGTTTGAACTGTGGGTGTGGACCACCGTACACTTGTGTAACTGCTGCATGTTTCAACGTATAACATGGCGTTATTTTTTATCTTTTAAGCACCGAGTGTTATTTATTCTACATTTAACACATTAAATACACATTCCTATTACTTATTCCAAACGACAGTTCTCTACGAAGCGGCACTCGGTGACCTAGGAATAACATACAACAATTTATTTTTTGGCATCAGTAAAGATGGTGACATAAGACACCTAGGTCATTTGAAGACTATTGGACCAGGTGATGTGAGTTTTCCTCCCGCTTAATTTACCCCGGCAGCCGTACGGATCTCTCAAGAATGTATTGATGCCCTTCTACAGCAATGCCGCTTTAATTCGTACCGTCATGGACATAGGATCATAGATTTCAATATTCGCCTTCACACAAGTTCCAATTCAAGCCGTCACCGTCCCAAACATTTGTGTATTTGTCACAGGTAATCATAATGTTCCTAAGATCGCTGCGGAATTATTGACGAGTCGAACCGGAGTATTGAATTCTGTTGCTGTACTCCAAATTAATGATGATATCCTAGGAACATCGTAGCGACACAAAATTACCCGTCTTAAACGTAATTGCTTGGACAATTTATCGCGATTATATCCCCCCGTACACGGTCATTATCTAAAACAAATTAGCTAAAGACGGCAGCGATTACGGGAACCGCGCAATAATTTATGGCATAGGAATTTGTAACCGCAGAATCTATTGTACATTTCAACAAACCGTATCACGCCATTGCGGCGACAGCGTCGTGGTATAATGTGCCATTTGTCTCCTTTTTAGGCTTCAGGATAAACGATACACACGGACCTTGGGGTGCTTTAAGTGCCGCGTGCTTAGATAAGTGACTGAATTTATAACTTAGTTTAAGCGATGATAGTTGGCGGCTTGAGACGGGTGACGTCTGCTCCGTCTACTACATTGTTTACGTCACACGGTTACCGCAGCCCAGCTTGCTAGTCGGTTCCCAGTCTAATGACAACCGTTCCGTCAAATGTAACCAGGCTGAGAAGTTTTTTCCCCACTGGAAAATGACCCCCGCGCCAAACTGTTCCATCGCACTTACAACTACAATCACTTCGAATATTTTTGGCGTGTTGTAGATTTATATAGAATTATCGAAGAACATCTTAACGATACTTCACAATTACGTCATTTCCGAATGTTACCTCAAAAGATAAGTTTCACAAAGTATTTTCATTCAAGGATATTTTGAAATGAATATATGATTTCATTAAATTTGTATGTCGCTATCGTACCCACAACACAATGCAAAAGGTTTTTGATTTCCGAACATGAATATGCATCGATGTCCATCGTATATTTCGGAGCTTTGAGGCTCAACTCGATATGTTTACATCTGTGCTAGGTTAGGACTTGTTAATGCGGCTTAAACCTGACTTATAATTCAGCTCCTACTGTTACTTTCCTCATTAATAATAATATTCAGATGAAATAGTTTAAATTCTTTGTCCCTCACGCTGCTAAATGAAATCCAAAGACTCCGCAAGTTGATACGATGATGACATCTCCATAATGTAAATAAATTTCAGAGCATAATAATAATTATTAATTTCTTAAGGGTATTTTACCCGACTAACTAACTACCACCCTTCTAAAATCGACCATAAAATGTTTCATACGTGTTTCGGCCGCAGTGTCGAGGAGCCAGTAATATATATGTATAATATACCTTCGTTATTACTATCCAAGGGCGATGGTAACCACTTACTATCAGGTGGTTCATCTGCTTGTTTGTCGATTATTTATATAAAACAAAGTTTCATTTATCTGACTGATAGTTCTGACGACCAAATAGATTTGTAAAATTTAGATAAAAACTAAGTCTGCCAGCCAAAGCATGTTGAAATTCCTTCTAAGACATTTGAAAATATTATAAAGACCTTATAATTTAAAATGACATCATTGTGGACAGTACACGTTTTAAATTATACGGATATTATCCACGTAACGGTATCGAAATATCTATATGAATAATAAAAATCATGAATGCTTCATAACCTCATAATAGAAAACTTCCAAAAATGTGTCTTCAATAAGTTATTTAATTTACGTAAGAGTATATTAAGTTACATAAATACGCGTACATGTGAAAGTAGTATCCAAATCTTCCAAACAAATGTTTAACAGTCGTACCACTAAGCTATAATAACGACGGTTGTATGGAAGCCATAAAATGGAGTTCAGCTCGGTTATTTCCCATGATGAACGAGTGTTTGTTCTGTCTGTATGTTATTTAATACTGACAAAACAATTTCGTGTTTCCCTGCATTAGACGTAACATGCACTTTGAACGAATCGAACTTGACTGGCTTTCTATATCACATTGCGGCGCCGTGTTACGTATAAAATACTCTCCGCAATAAAAATTTGAAAACGAGAGAAATTTCTAAAACTTGATATAGAAACGTTCAAATTCAAATTCAAAATCATTTAATCATATAGGTAGGTAGGTAGTTAATCATATAGGTATTCAGTAAATACACTTACGAAAGTAATTTTTTGCTTCTACCACCGTTTCGAAAAGGTGCTTTAACAATGACGAGAAGATACGGCGAAAGAAACTCCTCAGCACATTTTTTAAACAACATATGGTATTACAAAAGTTTAAACCTGTGCGGAACTGGTTTCGACACTAATTTTGTCCAGGCATCCTTGTCATTCATTCACTCATCTATACTTCATAATAAATAACAAATAGTACAAGAAATACACCAAAATCAAAATGTACTCGGCGTTCCAGCTCACGTGGAAAACCACCCCACTGAGCTGAGACATTAAAATTTCCAAAAAAACATTTCATTTACAGAATCGACTCCGTTACAATTTTATTATCAGTAAAGATTACATGTTATATATATGTACGTGTGTGATAGTGGTTGATATTTAAAATCGATATATGTAGCGGATTATAATAATTATTATATTATAATAATCCTGTCGGATTTCTCAACACCATTCGGTAAGTCACGTTTCGTTTAACAAGTTACCATATAATCGCGGAAAAAATACGTTGAAAGTAACTTACGAAACACTTTCCCCTCATTCACACAGTAATTCTTTATTTGTATTTGTGGTTTCAGGAGCTGTATTCACCCTTGAATAGAAGACAACTTCCCCTGCTCGTGTTACACCTTGCTGAACAACGGACGCGCCTTTGTCGCCAAGTTCCTTCTGCTAGAGGTCTTTGATATTTAGTTCTTCATATCTACTGTAATGTTCCGTCGGGGTACTCGTGCCTGATGAATAAGTTCCACCAATAAGCTCATTGTTACTTGTAAATAATCTGTATAATTTAAGTAAAAAATATTTGAATTAACGAGTGCAAATAAATGTTAATTTATCGAAAAAAATTTAGTTTTCAATTAACTCCTTTGTATTATACAAAATAATCAATATTTTTTTTGTGATAGTAATTCAAAAAAAGTATGCAAATTTTCATCAATGTTTTCTTATGACATTATCAAGTAAAATTATCGTCCGTAAACCGACTTTACAGACAACCAACTTTTTTTATGTTAATAGCCGACAAACGAGCAGACGAGCCACTTGATGGTAAGTGGTCACCGTCGCCCGTGGATATCAGCAAGAGCAAAGGTATCACTGATGCGTTGTCGGCCAGGAAATAAAAAGAAGGTAAGAAAGAAAGTCTTGGCTGTGAAGCCCTCAGCCGGAACACGATGATTCGTTTGGCGGTTGACTCAAGCAGGAGGGTGGCAGCTAGCCAGGCAGGCTTCACGGCAAGATAATAATACCAGTACTAATATTAATCACTTATATAAATATAATCCTAACGCGAAGCTTTCCCACCAAGCGGGACGGCGTCTGTCGCCTCTTACGACACCCCGTTATGTCAGCATGGGATTGGGGGACTATTCTAGGCCGCCCCAATACGGCCAATAACTGCAGATTCGAATACTTCTTTTTTATGTGCCTAAACATTAGATGGGTTATCTGGTGGTGTGGAAGTCTATGGACGTCTGCGACAGCATCATCGACGCAGTACCAGCTAAGAAGAATGGGGGGAATCTGCTTTTCACATCTAAAATTATTACTTAAATTGCTCAAGTATCCATACTTCTTCAGGACGTATTCCTTCAACGAAGCAAGTACTATAGGCACCGACTGCCTATAGGCATACAACTTTGAAAATTATTTTGAAGTGAAAATAAAGAAAACATAATCATCGACGAGAGAGAGACGTTCGAGCCACATCCATCCATCCATGACGACCTCATAGCCCAGTTGATTGGTTAGGCCCTTGCCTACCGAACAAGGGTTCCCGGGTTCGATTCCCGGCCGGAGCAGACATTAATGTGACAGATAAATGTTTTGTTGTCGGGTCATGCGTGTTTGTGATGTCATATTCGTGTACGTCCATGCCACCCGCAACACAGGGAATCCTCGTGCGGGGGTGTTAGTGTGTAAACGTTTATTATTTATTTATTTATTTATCACTTACCAACAAAAATAGTGATCATTTAATATTAAATGCTTAAAATTACCTGAACGCCCGCAAATTCGTTCACGTCCCTACAGACATACAAGAGACATGTTCGCCACTCGAGTTCGATACTCGATATTCCATGTTTATCGCCCTGTTTCGATACAAACATATTGCTCGTCAATTTCTATTTAGTTATTGCCAACCCTAACGCTTTATGAGGCTGGTACAGTTTTGGCAAAGAACATTCGATGAGCGCAGATATTTCATTGTTTGGTATTTTACATGGTTTTGACGACTCGATGAACTTATTTTATTACAGGATTGATACAATTGATCAGAGATTGATATTCACATTAAAATAATTGTTCCTTAACTAAACTCAACTGGCTCCGCTTTGAAATTTTAAGCTCATGTCTATCTCATTGATTAACATCATTATTAGAAAGTAGTAAATCGTTGTACATTGAAAAACTCGAATGAAATGTTGCTTTTCGCATATCGATATGTTCTGTAATTTCATTCCTCACTTCTTGATTCGTCAACCTTGATGTTGCTTAGAGAGTATTCGTTTGCATAAAAATCAAGATTTTGTTTTTTTTTTTGTAAATAATTAAATATCGCAATTTTTTTTATACTTCCTGTCTTTATATCTTCTACCATGGAAGCGTTCAAAGACTATTTAATGATGTGGCAGTAGTCGATGAACAGTCAAACAGCACGGGATGCTGATCAGTTTCGAAATTCCACTTGCTCTGCTAAACACCCTCGTCCAGAGCCCTCGTCCGTGGTTCGAGAATAATTCATATATGTTTGTACTAGAATAGATCCTTAGCTTACTTTGTGAAAATACATTATTGTTAAAAGCGAATTACCATATCATACAACGTGCTGTGAGAACTACGTGTAACAATAGGTACGTGTACAATGCATCGAATGAAGACCTTTTAATATCAAATTGAACCTCTGTATTCGTATCGTTTTCTTAAATTTATCCGTGAGATGAAAAGCTCTCACCTGTGTATAGACGTTCTCGGTTCCAACATTTTACTTTTAGAATAAGAAAAATTTATACCTCATATCTATTTCTGGGATCCGTTCCTTCGTCACAAAGGTGTGGGTGTGGACGGGGGAAATATATATTGTTTGGGAGATATCTGAAATACACCACGAGCGTGCCGTCCCATACGGTGCGTGCAGTTTCGTACATCAGCCGCATCTGACCTTGTGACGCGAGCGGCGGGAATGAGACACGACTGATTAAAAAATATATATTATAGTTTTATTTTACTATCAACAACTACGTTAAAGTAATTTGTGAGCATTAGACTCCTTGACAGACATATTATACTTCCCTTACTTATCTCCGCTCACTTTTTAACCAACTTCAAAAACGGAGCAGGTTCTCAATTAGTTCATTTGTTTTCTGTTTGTTACTTCGTCATTACCACAACCGAAAAGAAAATTCCTTTTTTTTGTTACAGACTGTATACTTCCAGTTTTGTTCCACTTAAGTTTGAAGAATAAATATTACCACAAAGCGTGCAAAATTGGGAAACGAAGGACTAATAAACCAAGGAATTCACCTTCTTTAAAGTGAATTCGGTGTTTGTATCTTGTTAAAATATTTGACTTGTTACATCTTTATTCTACTGAGCTGAGGTCGGGGAAGGCGCCGGAGGAGTTGTTACTTTAAACACGTGTGTACTCCGCAACGTCCGATTAATCCTCTGCCACTTACTTACTAATTGTAGAGTGACACTTACATTATACAACACACCATCACACACTCACACACACTAGTATACCACATTACAAAATGTGAAGAGCCTCTTACGTTTTATAAAAGGTGATTCGTTTAAAAAAATACATCGCGCAAATTAACTACAAAAATAATATTAAAAGTAAACGTGTCTCGTATGAATCAGACTAATTAAGTACGTACGAAAGAAATATTTGTTATTTGGGAATTGAGTTTTGTTCTTTAATACATTTCACTCCCAGCCAGCCTGCTTGGTAGGGGGGCGTCGCGTAAGCATTATATTGTCAGTAATATTATTAAGTCATAATATTATTACTGGTATTATTATCCTTCCGTGAAGGCTGTCTGGCTAGCTACCACCCTCTTGCTTGAGTCAGCCGCTAAACGACTCATCGTGTTCCGGCTGGGGGCTCGAGGGCCAGTACTTTCTTTCTTACCTTTTTCTCATTTCCTGGCCGATGACGCTTGGGTAAACCCTTGGTCTTGCTGATGTCCATGGGCGACAGTGACCACTTACCATCAGGTGGCTCGTCTGCTCGTTTGCCGGCCATTAACATAAAAATAAATTCCCGCTCATATTTATTACAAGTAGCCCTCTCTAGATTCTTCACTACGAAAAACCTGCGCCTTTCTTTTACTAGCAGCAGCCGCACTCAAAATTTTCATAAATTTTTATTAAGCATTAAATCAATATCATGTTTATCGTCTATTTTCAGAATCGGTTTTGTTAGTTTTATGAATGAAATAGTTTTATTAAATTACTCGAAACTGGTTGATTTGGATAGGGATCATAAGAGGTACCTAATTTGATTGCAAACGACCTCCCCTACATCCTCTAACGGATTGCCAACATATTTTCACTCTTCATACAGAAAACATATATAAAACATAATGTTATCGCACACTACCGCACTCCTTCGTGTAGGCAACTAGACAGGACACAAGTCAACCGCGCGAGGCATGCCGGGAGAGATAAGAATACGAAACTATAGGGCCGACTTTAGACTTGTAGTAAAATTCAAACACGAGCCTGGAGCAAGAACTGTGGCCGGGGTAGGTGGCCGGGAGGGAGGGAAAAGGGGTATGTAACGTCGAAAATATCGCTCTATCTGTCAAAGATATATTTATAGTTTCGGATAATTATATAAATTTACCCAAGTGAAAAGAGGTCTTGACAATTTGTTTTGTGGGGGCATTGAAACAAATTAAGAGCAGATTTGACCTTAAAAAGAGATATTTATATCTCCGTTATTTTGGATAAGTAATTAATAATAGAGTTGCGTAAGATTTTCAGGTACCAGGCTATCTAGGGGAACTGTTCCAAATTTGAGTCGGTACGTTATATATGATTTTTACCCAATACAACCCCCAACACAACAGTTCCACATATGTGAAAGATGTGATATTGTGTAAACTCTAAACACTGAGACTGAACGCCTCATTTGTGAAGTTTAATGTTTACAGTTAACACGATTCAATTTGGTTGTTTTATTCAAAACGAATATTCTGCTATTAAACTTTGAACCATATGTACAAGGCATAAGACTCGGCGGTACAATTAGCATGTTTACTCTCCTAAATGATTAATTCCATTACTTAAACTCCGAACTAATTACGAATTGTACGAAATACTTATTGTAACTTAAGGCAGTACCACATTTTATTCTTTCTTTATTAACATAGTAGTATCAAAATAGCGTACCGTTGAACTGATTTGTCAAATTTATCACATGTGTTCACATGATGATGGAATTCAGGTAGAAAATATATTTTTTTTTATTGTATTCCAAGTATTTTTTTTTTGGTGCCCCCATCCACCTTCCTTTACCGCACCATCCATAAAAGACTCCACCCACATCATCTCGACTCGTGGCTTTCGTGGCGACTGCTCGTTTCTCTCGCTTCTTCCTGCGACGATCCTGCGATCTTTGAAACAGGTTTCCGTCTGAGGTATTCTCTGTGCGCTATAACATGGAGCTCTTTAAAAAGAGTGTCTATCGTATCCTTCAAGGCAGATAATGCAATTGCAGCTCCCTTGACGCTGCACGTGTCCACAGGCAAGGGTGACCACCTACCATCGGGCGGGCCGTATGCCTGTTTTTACATAAAAAAATGTTGATGATGTTCCAAAATAAATCACATACATGTATTACAAATATACATACTTAACTACAAATAATACTACCACTTTCTACATTGTAGTTATAAGAAATATATTATATTAATGGGATTCGTCGTCGTCGTCATGGTTACGCCGACACCGAGTAGAGTGGCGCTACCCTCGGACAATCTTCGCGGCGCGTTAAAATAAACGGAAAATATTAGACGCGTCAAATTAACACAAAATGTATTTAAGTTGTTGTCACCTTTGTATTCTCTTTGTGTTCCATTAGAATTAATAGTACTGAATTAAAAAGTATTTGATAAATAATATTAGTGTTCATACTGTAAGCTAAAATCCATATTGAAAGATCCATGCAAACAATGAAGTTACTGAATATTAGCACCAGCCGTTGTGGGCACGCATCGCTACAAGTAATTGTCTTTTGCACGAAAAAATACGTGTTCAGCGGAGTTCGCTCCTGCACATCGATACAATTTCGATTTCCAACCGACAGTCCGCGAATTGTTATAAAAAAAGTGTACAGTTCATATGCAGTTGAAAAGAAACTTTTAGAAAACAAAATTGCAAGAATGCTCTTGCTGATGTCCATGGGCGACGGTGACCACTTACCATCAGGTGGCTCGTCTGCTCGTTTGTCGGCTTTTAACATAAAAAAATACAATGTTCAATAGACGGCAGAGGGCTAGAATGCACCGCATAAAGAGGAGCTGATGATAATTTGAAACATAGTATATCTGTATTCCATCTCATTCTCTCTCAGGCTAAATCTTATAAACGTATAAGTTGGTTTCTTTTTCGTATCTTTTTTGTCGAGGTGGCCATTTTAAAGTTTGTTTCGCGGACGAATCTTGAATATGATACAAATCGGTTAAGTCGTTTTGGACCGACACTACTCCTCGCGGATACTGTATCAATCTATACGAACAACGAAACTGCAACTACATTTAATAGTTATGGACATTTAATATACTTACATGTATTTAAACAGATAGAAGTGAAAACATATTTTATTGGAAATATTATCTCTATGACTAGTTTTGACATCCCGCAGAAACCGATAGATATGTTAAGATAATACTCGGTATGGTATGATTTATACTATGATTATTGACCCATAAGAAATGTTTTAGATGACAATCTAAGCCATTTTTTTTGCGGAATCTATTCCGGCGGTTTATTTTAAGAGATGAAAAAAGATACATTTAATGTTTTTTAGATGTTTTAATACGAAATTTCTAATTCACATACGTACCGGGACAAAATGTGATAAACTTGTAATTTATAAAACGTCTACTGAAAATAACAACAATTCTTTTAGATTCATTTTGTTTCTGGAAACGTTGAAAACCGATTTTTCGAAATGCAATAATGGACTAGTAATTAATTAGTAGGTTATTCCTTGGGTGCGTGACCGAGACGCGCGCGCGACCACACTTCCATATATCCAGCTCCATATTAATAATCTATTAACATGTTTAAATTCGTCCAATATTGCTGAATATTAAGAGGTTTATTGGCAGTGCTCTTGTGTCCTGAGTTTGGCACTGACGAAATTAATTATCCCGCCCTCCAATGTTGGTACAGGCACACAACACTCAATTAATGAAATGAGTTTCAGTTAAGCACAATTTTGGAGCGTGAACGTTGTATTCATCGATGCACCGTGTAAGGTACAATGTAATATTAATCCGAGCACACCTTTATTGAGACATCTGTGAACATCGCCTTGGGAAATTTATGATAATTCATAGCATATACTATTACTTACATGTTGATCAAGGTAAATGATTACCCCAGAGTACGTGTCTCTCCTTATAATTGCGGCAACTTGAACAGTTCAACCCCCACATCTTCTCAACAGTCGGATATTCGTATGCATATTCGTTTCTATCGCGTACATGTAAACTGTGGAATAAAATTCTTTCCGGAACGCTACGACATGGGTTCGTCATAAAACGTGTACAAAGAGTCCTCCTTCAGGGCCGTAAATTGGCGACTCTTCTAGAGTTGCACGTGTCCATAGGCGACGGTTACTGCTCAACATTGTGGCTCGTGTATTTCTTCGTTAGTCTTTGTAGCTACGAGTAAAAGAATTCACAATACAATTCACATCTATAAGTTACGCGTTCACCCTAACCAGAGATCATTTTTGCGGGCGATACATACCTTACATTTCGTGACCACATATAATGAAAACTTTGGAATTTTGAATGCTGGCCACAAACATATTTATTGAATTCGAATTTAGAATTTTTTGTGAAACTAAAAATGTGCACTATTTCGAATTTCATTTATTTTTAAATATGAAGTGGACGCCTACAGGAGACTGAGTTGCAATTATAGCGTTGCATCGGTGCAGTTACGCGGCAAGTTTGATTTTCGAAGTACTAATAAATTTGGATATAAGCAAAAGCAGTGATTCTCAATCACTGTGCCGCGGCACTTTTGTGTGCCGCCAAATTTCAAAAGTGTGTCGCCAAATTTTGCAAATATATAATAATGTTAATATTATTAAATTATATCATTTAAAAAGAAAAATATTTTTAACATGAATATATATTTAAATCCACAAAAAATAAATTATTTTATTATTTGCTTTGCAACGCGTTTTTTCTTAGTGCCAAATTATGATGAAGCGGCGTGCATAGCAATAGGAAGTCGGCGCACACTTGCCACTTGTGCGTACAAAACGTGTTGTTTTAGTGATAGCATTGTCATTTTTACGACCAAATATAAATGAAATTATCAACATCAAGCTCAAATTTCGCATTAAATATATTTTTATTATTAGCTTGTAATTAATCCTTTAATAAACGTTTAGTTATTTTTGTACTATATATTAGTTTATTTTGTATATTTAAATTTTTTGTCATAAACTATTTATGCAGTGTTCTTTGTGTGCCGCCAAATTTTGAAATCGTTAAATATTTGCCGCAACAAAAAAAAGGTTGAGAATCACTGAGCAAAAGATTCGTTTATCGCTCCATCAAGCGATATTATGAAAATTCAAGTGTAAAAGACAGAAAAAGAAGTGGTGGATTATAAAGTATGACGACACGCGGAGGAAAGGCCCGCTCAAAGCCTCATCCTAATTAAAAGTCACTCCAGGCATCCTTGACCGAAGCAGCCACCTCGGCTCTCCTCATATGGCCCTCGTTCGTGCTGCTAGAGACGACTGGCCAACAGGTTAAAGGCTTGTACCGCGAGGGCAATTTTGAATAGGCTTACTTAGCATAAGAATCTATGTTTCAATAAGTTCATTTTGGTATATAAACGGTTACTGTAAAAACAAACATGTGTTTATTATATCACAATAAACGTATGACAGAACTTATGACCGTACTAGGTAGAGACAATTCCTTTTTCCTCGGCATATGATTACCGAACCGAAACTGCAACCGAATCCGAAACAAAAATGTGGAATCATCTAAATGAAACACGTTTTGCCAGGTTATCGTTGTCTGAACTATTATTTATTTTTAAGGCTTTTTTCAATTATTATATTACCAAATAATACCTATTCAATAAGTCAAAATTATAACTTTTTTACATGTCCCAAATCATCTGACATCCGTAACCGAAATTATCCGAAACAATCGGATGATCCGAAATAATTTCGTATCCTTAACCGTAACCGTAACTCATATATATATTATTCATATATCTTTATCATATTTTTATGAACATAAACACCGTATTGATTATGTCCAGGTCCAATAAGCACGCAATCTGTTTCTACAGACAATGGACGGCCGTTTGGAAACTTTGAAAATGTCTGGGTTGCAACTCAATTTATTCCAAATTCTTCAAATTCAAATTGAAAATGATTTAATGACTTATGTATTCCGTAAATATACTTGTGCACGTCATATTTTGCTTCTACTACCGTTCCGAAAATGTACTGTAGCATTGAAGAGATGAAACGACGAAAGAAATTCCTCTGCACGTCGTTTAAAACATGGCAATTACAAAGTAAGTTTAACGTGCGCGGAAGTGGTTTGGACGCTATTATTTCCAGGCGTAATTGTCATTGATATATTCATTACCTATAAGCTGTGCTTGAATGCGACGCTTAAAAGTTCCAAAAGGTAACTCGCTTATTAATTAGGGAACCCTATTGTAAAAAGGGAACACCAAGCCCCATAAAAGAACGCTTAACCTTTTGCAGGCGATATGCAGCCGTAACCATATTATGCCTATTGCCTTGTTTCACTTTTGTATATCACTTTTCTCCTTGGATTCCGACCTACATTATAATAATTATAGCGTTTTTAATTCTTAACAATAAAGTAAACGAACATTGTGGGCGACCTCGTGGCCTGGTGTTGCCACTCTCGAAAATTAAAATTGTACTTATTACCCAAAGTATAAACCAAAATTCATGCATGAATAAACCTTGATCTGCCAAATACCGATCCAAAACCGCATAGAGTTTTTGTTTGTAGGCTGCTAATTATTTGAATCCAACTTTTTTATAAAAATAAAATAAATAAAACTGCAACAGTATAACATCAAAATTTACTTAATTCGTCCATTAAACAATTGCACAAGATTATTTTACATTTTTCATATTCATTTTTCATTACAAAATATTTTAAATTACAATCTTTACATCTTTACTTACGATGTGGGAGTCTTCGAGAGCAGAGTGGATAGGTTATTTATAAGTTAGTGCGTTCAACCTTCACCATCAATTACCATCAGGTGGGATTGGTGTCAAGCATTAACTTATTTTATGTGAAAAAAATCTGAAGATAATGTGCAATTTAAATTTACTTACACCACTTCTTAAAGATAACAAAGAACTCATCCACACACATACATTCATTTCGATATTGCAACAACATAAAGGTCGCATTAATACTAGGTTCATTATGGAGCTAGACTTAGTCTTCTCACTAGGTTTTTCTCCCACTATCACTGAAACCCCCTAAACAATTTGCGTCATCGGCTATTTCGTAATACCCGGGAATTCAGTCATTTTAATCATGCAATATTTGATATTTAGTATTCACCACTGTAAAAACATTGGTTTAAATATTGAACGGAACGCACATACATTTTCTTTCACACCATAAATATCAGGTGTGAAAACCGCGTGTGAATTCTATTGTAACACCTCCCCTCGCACCACAAATCATACGCTCGTATCAAATAAATAAATGAACGCCATTACAGGGCGGCGCGCGGCGCGGGCGAATGACGACCGCCAATCACACCGTCGCGAGCCTCGCTATTTGTAACACTTTATGTTCGCTGCAAAAAATTTAATATCCAAAGGGATATAATTTTTTTTACTAATACTCGTACGTAACTGTTAGTCGCGGGAAAATTATGGCTAATCTATAAAAGCTGCATTGTGACAATGTTAGTAGTTATGTGGCTAAGTTCAGTTCGGCAGATACGCCTGTCTTTTGACAGGCTTGTTTTTCAATTTCCAACCAACGCAAGCACTTGTTTGAAACATAGAAGTGTTTGATCCCGGTCTGGGTTGTGTGGTTCACAATCATCTGTGTCTGTGACACCACGACACCGAGAATGCTGGTACAAAGTTAAATTAATAGTGTTAGCGTTTATTAATTAAAAAGTCATGATTCAGTGAATGAAGTTAGCTCGAAAATGTATATGAGTAACTACTTGTTGTTAATTGAAAATGTGTTAGAAAAATGAAGAAATAAAGATTGTTATTAGATATCAGAGAAGAGAAGGAAGGAATAATAATATAGTTTGAATCTAAAATGACATTAAATATGCTAATTATTTAAGAAGGTATTTCAAGATATAAAATTAACTACTCAGAATTAAAAGAGTGATTCCAGGAGTAGATGTTTAATTATAACTATAGTTTTAACATTAGTATGTTGTTTTGTTAAGGTATTAAGTTTATTTGCTTCCTTTCCTTACACAACCAACGGCCACAACTCGGGCACAAATTACCCGAAGAAAAAAAAACTGGGCGAAAGCCATGAATAAATTAGAAGCTCTGTACATACCGCCCCTGATATAGAATGTTTTGGTGTAATGAACGCCAACAAAAGGAAATAATCCTTCAATTTTATTATACATTAATTGAATTGAATTTTTTTATCATCTCAAAATTCCTACTGTTCGAGCGTGAGAATAGGAAATACATTGACGTCAACACGACCAATAAAGTCGTCGGCAACATTCCTCTACGTTCTACCTTCTTTGATCAATATTCCATTACAATTGCTACAGTAATTTCATAAAATTCTTGACCTACAATTTTTATTTCATAATCTTTCATAAAACACGAGTCAAGGAAGATAACTTCATGTTTGAATACTACTAGCGACCCGCCCCAACTTCGTTTGGGTTTAACTTTCAAATATATATACGTTTTATATACGCCTGTGTCGATCCGTAATAATGAATTTCTCAAATAGTAGAAGATTTCTTCTTATACTTGTCGTGGTTCCGGAGATTACACAAACTCACAAAATTCGCACTCTCTCTTTATATTAATATAAATAAGAAAATTATTTATTTCTTGTTATTTCTTTCATCAATGCATCGAGTTTATCTCAATTTTATTTCGTATAATTTAAAATTTCTGACGCTAAGGTTTTTTTAATGTTAATGTAGGGTAGGTTGTTTAGACAATGACCAAAATATAGGTTTATACAATTCTTGTCTCTCTGTATGTCATGCTGTCTCTCTGTACACGTATCACGTGGAAAATACCACAGATTTAGATGGCCTTGATATAATTTTCTTGTAACTCATGCGATCATTACGTCGAACACTTTTAATAGATCTGTTCCCGCGGAATACAACCTAAAATTTTGTATGGACATTGTATAACGTAAATAAAGTTTTGACTGCGTCCCTGCAACTATTGCGATAAATTATTATAAAATGGGGAAAACATGAAACTTATTAAATTATTAACAATTGTTGTGGATACGTTACTTGAGGCTTTCAGAAGCGAAGTGAGACCGAGTTACTTGTTATCGATAAAATCACTACAACATAATATACAAATAAAAAAAGTTTACACACTCACACCCCCGCACAAGTGTCGCGGGTGGCATGGACATACACAAATATGTCATCACAAACACCGACGACCCGAGAAGGAACATTTCTCTGTCACAAAAATATCTGCCCCGGCCAGGAATCAAACCCGGGATCTCTCGCCTTGCGGGCAGGGTCACTACCAACTGAGCTATGGGATCGTCAATTGTCAGTTGTTCGTCTCTATTAGAACATTGCTCTGGTTTAAAATAATTAAACCCAGCATCCTCAACACTCAACATCTTTTTAATGACCCTGAACATCGTTACCGACCTTCCCAACATTCCGTATGATGACGAACAAAAAATTCAATCCTCTTCACTCGGAAACGGAGTTAGGGCTCTCACGTGCAAAAACTAAACGCAATATGTTTTCACAGCACCGCGAGCCGATTGATGGCGCTGCAGAGCGCGGCTGTTAGGGGATCCGGCTTTTATAGTATGTTTATTTAACAAGCTTATGTATTTTACGTAAATAAACGAAATAAATACCAAGCATACTCATCAATTTATCGTGCATTCATAAATTTTGAAACGCAAACTCGAACCGCCCCATTTTTAAGTGGTTTCTCCGAAAACCTCTCACTCAAAAAACGGTAAGTATGGTCACAATCGTTAGTGTAATCAGTCACATAGTTCTCAGTTTCAGTCTTCAGTTACTTCTGCGCTCGAGTTGTGTAATTGTTGTACACAGCATTACGAAGACTGTTAAAAACTGTTTTACATCATATACAAGTACATATATGGAAGCACTGTAGGAATCCATAATTAAGTATATTATATACTGCAGCCTCGCTAAAACTATACAATACACAATGATCAACGTACTTTATTTATTAGAACAGTAAACAGATAATATTTTAGAGCATCGCAATTAATCGTACACTCTGATCTTCGCATGTGCCCGGCTGTAGCGCAGTTCCACACCTGTTTTCGCGCTGAACCTTACCGACTAAATGGCACGTCGAGAAGATAAATGACGATACTATTCTTCGTGTTACACCAGCCCCGACAGCTATGAGATAGAATTCAATAATTAAACACATTAATTAACTTCACTAAATAGTTATTCCTTGTACAATAGAATCAATAAGTGATACGGAAGCTCTTTGGCTCTTGACTAATAGACAAAAAGAAAAATAAAACGTTCCTTACGTAATATTAAAGGGCAACATAACAAACAAAAACGTTACAGTATATTAAAACACATAGTTAAGAAGAATTTAATAATAAAAAAAATCCACACCTCCATGAACTTTTAATTAAATTTTTAAGGTTCTTAGAGGATTTCGCCTCGTATTTACTGGACGAAAAATGGTTTTAAACTCTATATTAGCACGAAAAATGAAAAAATAATATAAATGCATTCACTGCATTATCATTTTTACTTCGTGACAAAACAGTTATTAATCCAGAATGAGACCCAAATTATTTTATTATTTAACAATATTGATTGGACCGATTAATATGATATTTTGCTACTCAGGTATCAGGATGAGACTAAAAAAAATACCCACAACACAATAAAAATTAACACAACACGAAATGATACCAATAAATCACAAAATAACAGTCGTATGTGCCACTTAGGTCGGAGAATTAAACGATCCCATCCAAGCGGCATGTCAGGAAGACGAATGACGCAGGTGGCTTCGCGTTCAAAAATTCAGCAGGGAGAACGGTTTCAAATTTTAAAGCAGGCAGGTTTATTAATTTTTTAAGTGATGTTGATTGATTAAGCAGTTTAGAACACCTGGTCCTTGGTGGCCGTTTAAGCCTAAGAGAGAAGGAACCTCGGCCCTAAATTCAATACAATATGTATTGTATGGACCATTAAAGATTATAAGTTCTGTAAGTTCTACCGGTTTTATAATGATGAGTACTCCGAAAAATAATTTTACCCGCACCATACGACCACCGCATAATGAGAAGTTTCTTCTCTTCAATGTTAAAGCACCTTTTCGAAACGGTTGTAGGACCAGAAAAAAATTAAGTGCGTGTTTACAAAATATCTAAATGAATTTGAAACAAAAATTTTAATCGATTTCGCTCATGTCGATCCGCCATCGTCATATGGTTATGACATATTCTATGATTCTAGAAGAGACTACATACGATAAGCATTTATCATCTGTAGGCTTTTTGCACTTTTGTTTGCTGTTGAGGTAAAAAAATACTAATGTACTTCTTATGTAACGACGTAATTACGATTTATTGAAAGATATTTGTTATAAAAAATAGAACAACAAAAAAAAATTCATAACAGTACTCATATAATTCCTAATACCGGGTATGCTGTATGCTATGTCGAAGTTCTCATTACAAAGATAGTCACGTAATAGTACGATGGTGATGACAGTTTAAAACTGTTAGCATACTGAACGGCTAATCGAGCCCACGTGAACGAATTACAGATCTGCGGGTTAACTGCGAAAATCGAACTGTTAGTAATTCTCAATCTGAATTAAAAACTTTCTCCTGTATAAAACTAACAACTTTTTTAGCATTATATTAGATGTCTCATAGATACCAATTAAGGTGATCATTAATACAATATTGGTCTTTCGAGTCATATTTTTCGGTTTTTTTACTATTCGGAAAAGTTTAAATTACGATCAACGTCGTGGCCCTTACGCCGAAAATCGTAAAAGGTTCGAGCTCAGCCGTAAAACTGCCATAAGTTAAGCTTCCACGGTGAAGATAAATGACCGTGCCTATCTTTCATAGACACAATAACCTCCGAGAAGAAGTCAATCAGAAGCCACACACGAACAACATGTGCTTATTATAGATAAATAGATACACTAAACTGACAGTTTCTGCGATAGTCACTAAAATTTATGAACATCTGTTGACTGTTGGTTGACAAATAATAAATTAGGCGCAAATTTAAGCGAAACGAAGTATCCTCAATTCATTAATAGATAATTAAACAAAATTATCTACTTTTAAAATAACACATAGCAACAGTGCATTGACTAAAGCTGATGAAGTAATCTTCTTAGAATTGGCATTGGACAATAGACATACATAAAAGCTTCATATACGAATATAATGCAGTAAAATAAATAGGTTTGCTTTTGCATTATCTAGACTAAGTAAAACAACAAATGAAAAAACTTCACTAATTGCTTATTACGGATATATATATTTTTTATGTTAATAGCCAGCAAACGAGTAGACGAGCCAACTAATGGTAAGTACTTACCGTCGCCCATGGACAGCAAGACCAAAGGTATCACTGACTTTCCATCTTGAGATATGGTGTTTATACTCTGGGTAACTCTACAGTTATAAAGCACGTATTTATTTCTTAAACACAACGTGTCCGCGCAATTTGTAAAGTGTCTCCCACATCAAGCTGTAACGAGGGTCTCGTTTCAAAGATTAAAGTAACTATCGCCGCCATATATAAACATATATATGAAATGTGTAATTTTGTTCGCCGACATATATATTTAAAAATCTAATCAGAGATACTAACAAAATATTAATTCCAACATATTCCTAACTATGTCATTGTTAAATATTAGTGACAATTGTTTTCAATATTTGCACGCTAAATAGCTAGCTAAATGTGACATTTAAAATAATGTAATACACCATTGACAATGTGCGACATTTACTGCAAATAAATAAATATACCTATATACATATACATATATGTATAGACTTTCAAGTCCTATATTGACTCCATCAAACGCTTAAACAATAAAAATTTTATCGTTATATCTGTGGAAGTAACGAAGAATTTTATTATGAGAGGAAATTTCTTTTGTTAATCTTTAATGGAGTTTTGAAAAGCGCACTCTTGGCTGTCGATAATGTGTACGTAATTAATCATGGCCTCCCGTGATGGATGGCCGCAGAGTAAACAGCCGAACGTTTTTTATAAGTACCTATAAGAAGTTAATTCAGCAACGCGATAAGGTTTGACGGAATCACTGAATTTTTTATGTTAATTTTATGTTTAGATGGATTTGATCGATCTCCCGACCGATCACTCGTATATACTTAGAAACAACGACAAATCAACCGTTGCCCGCTGACTACAAAACTGTGAATCTACTTGGAGAATGACTAACGTTGCAATCGCAGCTTAAAATGTCAACAATGTTAAAAAAGTTAACCAGTAATGACAAAAAAATCCTGACTGGATTTCCAGTCTACTTGATTAATAAAATATGATAACTTTTACGTTATTTTTCCTGACAGTTTCTTTTAAGATATAAGATTATTATTGAAGATTGAAATGATAACTAAAGCTTATATTCCTCACAAATAATATATATTATACTAAAAACCGTTTTTAAGTACACTATTTTGTATATGTATATTAATTTGAAAACATTTTTTTTATTTTTATTTTTATGAAGTTCTTTTATATTTTATTTATTTTTAAACAACTCCGACTGAGCTTTTAGCGGATTGAATCGTCAAGGAGCCGGTCTTTGCGCAATTCTGTTACGGAGTAGCTCCTTATTCCATGCATAGGGCGTTCCAGCCGCAGAGCGGATAGCCTATTGTTTTAAAGTGCATTTACTATTGACTTACCTTACTATTGACTATTGGTTCTGACTTACTTTAAAGTATTTTTATTCGAACTACGTTAAACGGTAAGTTTCCAAATGTTGTAAATTTATCCCCATATATTTGAACTGTTAGTGCTTCGGAAGTTCAAAATTTTATATGACTATCTGCCATGAATTCAATTAAATCCACACAATTCAATCGCTACATGATCATTTTAAACCTAACTACGTCCACAAGAAGAAATAGGTTAACTTTTTTCATTATTTAATGAATTTTTTTAATGCATAGTGCAATCACATTATTAGAGTAATTTTAACATGCAGATTCACCGCACACCGCTTGTTTTACAAGCGACTAATTTAGGTTGATGCATCTGTGCTTTCTTTACTCTGCGCTCCATTGACTCGCTGTTTATCAGGGACCGAGATCACCAAATTGCTATTGTCATTACGATTAAGCCGCACTACGAGAAAATACGATAATATTCAATAATACAAGAGCACGTTACCCCTCCATGCCGGCGTTTGAACATTCCTTAATGGTAACTGTTTAGTTTTAAAATATCACATAGCACATATACACATAACATTTTCCTTGATAAATGTATTCCCGGGGTCGAAAATGAACCGTTCAATCTTCTTAAGCTGAATCCTGCAATGTCATTTTCTTTCGCGCACTCCACTCCACATTATTTACCTGCTTGGCTAGATAACACTCACCCTGCCTATCCTTTCAAATATTTGTTACATGTTATACAGTAGGGCCTAGTTGGATGTTAAATGTAAACGTCTCCATCTTTACGACATAAATGAACTAAGCTGGAAAATTATGTAAAATTGTTAGTTTCATAATCGGGGTTCAAATAGTATTAACCAATCACAACATGCGGTCCGATTGCTGTTGTAGATTACCTAGATATAGCAGTCAGCGCACAACTCTCAACGATATCTTCTCTTAACTGTTATAAAGATAACCCGCACCCAATACTAAGGACGATAAATGAAAAGTAATCACCACTAACCAACGACGCCCTATCGTGGGATGAAAAATTAACTTAATCGTTCCGTCACATCTCAGTCGAACAATGTTTTATTAACTCCAATATTGTTACGAGTAACCTGTACGGTCAATACAATTGTTGCGATACAAAGGGGAACAATTTCGCGGCCGGTTTCCGAGGAAATATACCTCATGATCATTTCCGGAGGTGCGTTGCAGACGAACGATTTCAAACGGCTAACATTCCTATTGGAAACTTTATATAAATCCCTATCAGCGCCCGTCTCGATCCTTTATTATTTCATTACAATTATTATCTTATTATCGACGTCATAACAATGAGTTGTTGTTGCCATTGTGATTATCATTATCGTTGTGACCGTCTTCATCAACTTTCTTACCCACGTGTGGACATAAAGTCACAGCTTTACCCTTGCAGCTTGTGAAGCCTTCACACGCCTTTGACGATACAACCAAAAAGTTGCGTCAATTGAGAGTTAATTATTTATCTAAATTAATGATATCAATACACGGTATGCTAATTAAAAACTAATACTTTGCGAAATCAAAATATCTCAATTAAATTATTCCTTGTCGCAACGCTCATGTATGTAACGTACCAATTTTTCGTTCGGATGTAATTTTCTTCACGAGCATACGCCACTTTCTAATTGAGACTAGTCTGATACACTCATGCGAGGGACCGCTCACTGCAGACTTAAATTAAATTCACAGACAACATACAAATAGATATCGCTTCTGACGCATTATCATGCTTCATGATATTTTATCATTTATATATTTAAATTAAAAACTGTCATTTCGAAGCGTCCGTGTACGTATCCTCAAAGCCTACAGTGGGCAGAGCACGATGACTCGGCAGCTCACGTCGACTTCCGATCCACTAACGAGTCCAGTAGGTGGCGCGAGCCCGAGGGGGCGCCGCGGAACAACCACACAACTTTAAGATCCGTCGTTATTTGTTCTCTTTGGCCTTCCTAATGGTTTTGTTACCGTTCCTCTCACGGAAAGTGTTTTCTTTTTACCTGACGACACCTACAAAGAAAAGGGTAAACAAATTTAACTCTGTGTTGTTGAATACGTGTATGATTGTTACACATATACGTGCAGGCCTGAATCTCTTTGACTTTCCAATTTAAGATTTTCATAGAGGTTCAGAGATGTCGTTCATACGTATAATATATATAGTGAGATAAAAAAAGGTATTCTGATTTATACTTAGTTTATACTTACTATACATGGAGACATGTACTCATGTAACTTGTCTATACATGTATACGCATATAGATATGACACAATTATACACAAGTCTCTGTTCTGTAATGATCTGATTGCATTGATCCTTCGAGTTATTCAACTTATAATGACAGAACTGATTACCGATAAAACGTTGAAGTCGATAATTGAATAAAATTTGCTTTTAATATCGGTTTCATTATTCGGTGTATTTTTCCCTGAATAATTGTAATATTTATTAATTTCGTTGAAAATCTGCAGTCTGTTCAATATCCATACAACTGAATAGTAGTTATAATAAACTGCGTGATCTATAAAAGAAGAGGAACGGCACAATTTCTCACTCCATTGATGAACAGAGTGCAGCACAAGCAGAAGCTAACTCAAATGCATCAAATTCACTCAGCCCTCCTAAAAGGTACACCTAACTACTTCGAACAAAATTTTACTCAGAAATTGTCATTATTTACAACATAAAACCCAACAAGGGTAATAGAAGCTAGCGTTATTAATTCACTGAACGCTACCTAATAGTTGTGTCGCGAGGGTCGTAGTGCGTGCAAACACGTAACATTACAAGTTACAGGTCCCTCGTTATTCGCTGCCTTTTTGTGCGGCCGCAGTCCTCTTCCGGGCCCTTTGTGTGAGGTAAATAGTTCTGGTTAAATAATGTTCGTCTATTCATACAACTTTTTCCGATATGACTGTGTGTGTGGGCTGCCACTCGAGTCAATTGAAAATAGTTCGAGCGCCTGATGACTGCGAATAGCAAGAGGTATATATCCGTGTTACGTAGTAGTTACATAAGGCGTTTTATATTTTTATGCACATTCATTGCCCTCTTCTGTACTGGTGATACAGCATTATTAAAGTCTTGATTTTAAAATTAGTTATTGTGGAATTATTCATTACCAAGAATCTGAAACCAAATCCCCACATTGTCATGGACATAGTTTGTTGTTGATATAGTTTATTGTTCACATAATCTATTGCAAACATAATAAAGTAAATCTAAATGAATAACTTAGAGTTAAATAGCTACTCAGTAGATAATTGATTGTAGTAGTAGTGATGACATAAAAATTACTGAAATTAGAGTTTATCACTAGACAAATTAAAAAATACTCCTGAACGATAACGAACTTCCCTGGTAAGTGAGTCGTTTGTAATTCTTCGAAGTTGTTTTTCTGGAAGGTATTACACGTGTAGTTAACGTCATTTGCATTAAAATCTGAATGAAGTAATATAACTAACAAATATATGACAGTATATTCTAAAAAAATTATCACCATAATGGAACCTCATTCAATCAACCTTCGGAATGGGGTCACAATAAATGAGTAAAGTACCTGACAAATTAAGCAGGAAGTTTATGAAATGTAAAAATAAATAAATCAACGAAAATGTACTTACATATGTCACTATGGAACGCAACCTTGTTAATACACGTACATAAATATAATAATAGTCACCTATTAGCAGAATATAGTTTACATTAGATATGGACTAATGACTCATGAAAAAAGTGTGTGTATACCGGTGCTCACACGAAAAAATTATAAAGTACCAGCTACAGTAAAAATTAAAATGAACCCATGGACCACGTTTCCAGGAAGCGTAATCCGCTCCGGATTACTTACTAGTAGTGTTTCAAAGTGATTAATCGATTATCGAATTTAATATTACTTGTACTACGAGTATGTAGGTCTCATATGGAATTTAAATGTTTCAATTATTTTAATAACACTCATGTTTAAGCATACTTTTGGAACGCTGGTTAAGGCAAACAATGACACGTATAAATGTATTTACAGAATACTTAAATGCTTAAATGATTTTGAATTTGAACTGCTAGCACTACTTTATGTAAATAATATTTAATATTGAATATTAAAAAACATATTATTGAAAACTTAATGAATAGGTTTATTTCATTAATTAAAAAATATGCATTTTAATCAGTTTCGAAACTGATATTAGATAATGGATGGTTATTATGTTTTTTGCAACAACCGAGAGGGAGCTGCCATGCTCTGCTCTTGTAAAAACTTCCATAGCACGGTACAGTTTTCACATAACGCTAACGTGACGTCAGTACGTGCATATTGATGGAATATCGCCCCATTTGCATAAGACATAAATACAAAATGGCATCAATAACTTTATATTAAAGTATAATTTTACTTTTACATAATAAAATGGACTAATGTAGGCTACAGAATTTCTCCAAGGGAAAATCGACTATCAAGCATCGAATTAAAGTTTACTGTGTTGTTTGCTGTATATGCGAATTCGGAGCTCCAACGACACAATGAAAATCCATCATTTGTGTATCGCGATAAGGTTTATTTTTCTTCAGTGACACGTCACGTTGACGCAATGGTGATAAATGAAGGTAGGAAGACAAATTTGATGTCTTATCTTAGCGCCATTAGCGCAATATTGCGGGCTAGTATGACATTTATAAACGGTTATGCAATTGTGTATGAGAGTTGAAATAAATTTAATAGCAACGACGTTTTTCTTCATAAAAGGGGATTCCACGTCAAAGTCATATTTGATGCCACCCTTTATAGACGGTGAGAACTTTGTAAATTTCGTCTCGACGGGGAAGGGAGCATCAACAACTAAACCTGCTAAATCTGATATTGCAATTCGATACAATCTATATGTTGTGGAGATGGTGTGGGGATCCGATCGAAGGAGTGCTCACTCCACTTCACGTGCTCTATTATATATGTCAGTGCTCGTGCGCGGTTTTGAGTGGTGAGGTGATGACGCACATCAGTGGTATTCGAAGTTCAGCCTCGTAGGCCATCAGCGCTGATTACAGGCGGTCGACGAACTCACTGTCGCGTACATATGTAGGTCGAGATCGTAGAGTGGCAGCAAAGGATGGAGAACATTACATAACATAACATGTTCGATTTTACGAGTGCGCGCGAATTCTAAACGCATATGGCTGAATCATTATATTTAATTGCCTTTCGATATGGAAGATGTTCACCCTGGTGATATTGAGAAATGAGATTTTTATATCAGCTCTTATTGATCATCTTCAGTGATAGACCGACCAGTTTAACACAATTCCGACAGGCTGCGTACCAAGAAAGAAGCTGGGAACCCGCACATTATCTGGTGCTCCGATTTGATTAAGTAGGGTAAGATTTAGTTAACTTGCATGAAAACCTATGATGAACCATAGCTACCCGAAATCACGGGAGACGGTTAATCCGAGCTGGAAAGGAAATGACAAATATAATTTCATATTAAAATAACTAGTCCACCGAAGGTTGTAGGCAGCGTAATAATTGTTCCAGCTTTATTACCTGGGTTGGTTGTAAATGCGTACAACCGATCGGTATACGTATTTTGAAGGCTATAACAATGAAATTGTACAAAGTAGGGAACAGTATGTGTACCTGATATATGTACATTGTCATGAAACTGCTTATCGGATCTTAAGAATCTTTTTGTTTTAAATATAACATTTTATGAATTAAATGATCTAAATAGTTCGGTGAAAACACTTTTATTCCTCATAAATGTAACGTGATATATTAAAAGATTTATTGAAAGCGTAAAAGTATACACGGTACTCTCCCAAAATCTATGTAACTTGTGGTCTTTGTCAACATTTTTTATAAAAGGTTTCTAGAATGATTACTAACAGGTGACTACATAGTACGGTACTGGAATTTGAATATAATTTTTTACAGGGACAACTATTACTGACGGCTAACAATATTTATTGAAGGGAAAGTCGCCCCGCGGCTTTCTGTGAGGAAAATTACAATAGTAGCCGTGACTGAGCAGATTTATCGTGTTGTTAGGTCCCCCATATTGGTCCATATTATCCCACATCAATGGCAATTTTGTAACAAAAATGAGGCGGCCGAGCAATCACAAAAGCTTTATTTGAATGATCCTTAAAATATCAAACATAATGCTCGCATACTACATTCACACCTGTCGCCCTGCTGTGAACAGAATAATCACACGTAGTTTTTATTTAATACTAGCTGTGCCCACGACTTCGTCCGCGTGGAATTTAACAAAAAAGTTATTTAGTAGAAATAAAAGTAGCCTAAATTACTCCTTATTACATCAGCTACCTGCAAGTGAAAGTCCCGTCAAAATCGTTCCAGCCGTTTCAGAGATTAGCCGGTACAAACAGACAGACAGACAGGTAGACAAAAATTGTAATAAATGTTATTTTGGTATAGGTACCGTATTTACATTCATATGCATGTAGTAAAAACGGTTAGTTTAATATTACAAACAGACATTCCAATTTTATTTATTAGTATAGATACTATAGACTAAACATTCTTACAATCACCTCTTACTTTCCCGTGTTACAGTTGGCATGGACATACACAAATATGATATCGTAAACACCCACGATCCGAATAGCAACAGTAATCTGTCACATAGAGCCGGTCTCGGAATCGAACCCGGGGGCCCCTCTTATGTCTTTAAAAATACTCTACTTGCGGCGAATCATTACACTTTTTATCATTACGATTTCATGTTTAATGACAAATAAGTTATAGATGTCGCTGTGGTCGCCTACAAAACATATAGTTTTTTTTATGTAAGAATCAACAATTAAAATGAAATGAAATGATTTCATTGAATTAAGTTGAAATTATTTCATTTCACATGCAAGTACCAACGATTGTTCTCCTCGATGTGAAATATATATTTAGGTGTACATAAAATTTAATTCCGTTCGGATTTCCATTAAAATCATTGAAATTCGAATCTCAAAAGATGTAGTTAAATATTATGAATCTTAAACTAAGCATTTCGTTTCGAAATAAGTAAGAAGCAAAAACCAATTTTAGTTTGCTCAAAAGGAAACACAAATTACCATATTTGTGAATTTAAAGCCACGTTGATGTAACTACCTATTTAGCTTCGACAGAATACTAGCCCCAATAACCCAATGAACTCGCTCTTTGATTTTCATTTTGCAAAAAACTTTTACAATACTCGTACATTTTTCACTATACGAAATTCTCTCTTTTTCTATTAGCCTCATCCCTTGCGTCTTAGTTCTTGCTTCTTTTAAGTTGAGTTAGAATAAAAATAAGGAGAATATTTGAGTAACCGTAGCATTATCTGGTATCTTATTCTTCAAATAACTTGTTATATGATTCCATGAAGCCACTCGTTGAGGACTGAATTAAATTATGTAGGGTAAAGTCCATCCGAGGCAAACTATTCATATCCTGCCATCGTTGTTCTTGTAAACAAAGTCCAGATAAAAAGAAAACTCTAACCCTCTACACCCCGACCGGCGGGTACGACAGTAAAAAATAAACTCATAATTTGAATATAACTTAACGTATGAAGCTATCGATCGGTCCTAAGCAAACCCATAATGTCGTTACACGTCCGCCGAGAGCTGTTTCGGTCCAATACTGGCGATAAAACCCCATTGTCGTGTACGGAGCGTGTTATCTAGGGTTTATAGTTGGTACGACACGAGGGTCGTAGCCGGCAGATGATGGAGTGCGCGCGTCCGGAGGACGCCGCGGTCCGCGATACGGACGCTCTGTGTGAAGAGAACCTTTTTAAAAATATTGGGTGGAACACGGACATAGTCGTGGTACAGGGTAGAAATTTACAGTGGCTCAATTTCTTTTTTAACTAAATTTTTGAAGTGAAACTTCTCTAGCCGCGCTAAGAGTAAAACTTTAAGATCGCGACACGAGTTAGGGCGATGAACTTGTAAGGTTTTTTGTACCAATATTGTTGCATAGATGGCGCTGCACTCTGATAAAGAACAATACTTATTTTTAGTTTTAACTGGAGAAAAAAGATCTCATATATTGGTAAGCGAGTAAGTGTTTACTTACCACGTGCATTTGTGTTATGTTTTAGATTAGAGGGGACGCCTATTTCGAAACAGTCCACGTGTGTTAAAATAATATGAATATATTCATATAAGTTTCATAAAAGTGGAGTCATACTTTATACACTTAATTTTAATCCTTATCAAAATAAGTGAATAGAATAGAATATTTAACTATCCATACGGTGCGAAGTGTCACTTCAAATATGCGCACATCGTTCACACAACCGGTTTTTTATGTTAATTATAAGTCAATTCAATTCATTCATTGGTGAATTTATACAAGTTACCAAAGGTGTTACATATTATATTATTGATAGCCAGTAAAATCCCGCCGATTGGCGGGCAATACAATTTGACACTTTTTTTATTCATCTACATTAATATATTACATATTATAATTGATCAATTAAACACATCTATACAAATAATAAAATTCTAACTGATCGCTTTCTGTACGTGAACGATATAAGAGAAAAAACATTATTACGGACCTTTATTAACGCAATAGAACAAAACAATAGTTGTTAGAATTTTTGTCTGTTGGTCTGTGCGTTTGTCCGCGCTAATGTCAGAAACGGCTTAACCGATTTCGTTCTGTTATTTACTAATATATTGCAATAAGCATCACTTAATATTTAAAGCTGTTGTTTCTTGCAATCCGTTTATAAATAAAAAAGTTATAAATTAATTTAAAATAATGCGGGTACTATTTCTTAGCGTCAGGCGTAGTTTTCCCGAAGCGAAACGAGGGTAGTTTGCTAGTTATACACATAATTTATTTTTAAGTCAGTCAAATGTATCGTTTATATAATCATTAATTTTATAATACGCTTTACTTACTAAGAGGCTATAGTTTATGGTTAAATGTATATAGAGATATATCATAATTGCAAATGAAGGTAGGTACAATATTATATATTTCATATGCTAATGGTGTATGTTACAAGTAGGAGCACATATTTTATTACAAAGTCGTTTACCATTATGTGATTCATATAAGTTACAGTTGAATTTTATAAATATTGAAATTTCATGTACGTAAAGGAAAGAGAAGCATGAACATGGTCGCACACACACGAGGGAGGCGTCGCTGCAACCGACACGATAGCTTATCTTTGGATAGCTGTGTCAATCTATACTATTGTATAGTAGTATATTGTATGTATATCTGTTGAGATCGGTATGGAGTGATAACGTGATTATGCAAATGATGGGCTACATAAAATGTCTAATCAAGGCAAAAAATATTAAATTTTGAATAATTATGATTATATAATATAAAATAGTCCAATATATAATAATCCGACCCGAACGAAGTCGGACGGCGCCGCTCGTAGATGTATGTACACGCGAGTGCTTGATTGATTTCCGCCCCGACAGTTGTGTAAGGACGACACTCTCTTTAACACACACACTTCCAAACCGATAAAAATATCCAATCTCGTTTGTGTTCATATCACCTACAGTGTCTTGAAGTAGTGAGTGAGTCGAGTGGTCTGGAAGTGATTTAATAACATACTTACTTACGAGTCGTGTGATTGTATTTTAATAGTATCGTAACTACATATTTACAAAAGGTACAATTATCGGACATTAGGACATTGGGTTCTAAATGAATATGAATAAATGAATTAAGGGTTCTAAATGAATAATTACTTCATAATACATTTTTGTACAACAGAATTTCTGATCAAAACTTCACTGTCCAATCAAAAGTAAAAACTCGTAACATAAACTAAAATTCCATTTGTGTAGAAAATGCATTATTAATCAGATTGCGTACACTGGCAACCGCGAAAATCGTTCATATGCTTCGCAGATTGTTTTAAACTTCAAAACCTATTTGCACCTTTGTTTGGTTCACTAAAATACGCGGCGCTCAACCCGATTCAATTTCTCTCGAACTAATGAATATAGTTGAAGCCGACTCGATTCATTTTAATTTCGTTCTAATGCACGCGAACAATCTATTTTGTCTTGCATAGATTTCAAACAGTCCCGCGCGCCGCAGGAACTAATTTACCGTTAGAATTATTCAGCAAGAAGCCGAACGTTCAGGTGTTCGGCTTACCTTGTGCATGTTTACACTGAAATATTTTCAGACAATTGTCTGTTCTATAAAATTAGAACTACCCACACAATTCGCTAGAGGTGCCACCATCACATTATTACATATTTAGTTGTTGAGTATGTAAGATGCTTTAGGCAAGCTACAGTATTACAGTTAAAACTAGCGGCCCCCTCCGACTTCGTTCGGGTTATACAACTAATTATATATACATGATTATACAAAACTTTTTTTTCTGCCTTAATTAGACACCATTAGGTTTATTGATATTTAAGTAGCCTATCACGTGTTCTCATTACATACCAATTTTCATTAAGATCCGTCAAGCCATTCTTGTATTATAACTTTACACACAGACAGAAAGAAATTTTCAAATTGTTCAAATTCAAATGATATCAGTTAGTGACATTAAACGAATATCATGAAATTTTGGAAAAAATTGAATGTATAGACAGACAGATATTACAGATTTATATAGTAGTATTCAGTACTCATTGAAATAAAACTATAAAGTATTCCGTAATTATCACTTAATTATAAAACGTATGTTTACTCAACAATACAGTTTCATTACATAATTGAAATATCAATCGTAAAGTAGACGAGACAGTGGATGCTGCCAGATTAATTGTGCCATCCCACACGCACTAATTACAGCATCCCACTCAAATAAACCGTTACCGACAAGAATTACATCCCTCTCAAAATACAGGTATTGCCGACTACTACGCAAAATACATTCGAACAATAAATCCCCTACCGGAGGGTCACGAGAACAGTACAATTATCCCCTACGGGTCGACAATTCACTTAAAACAAGCAGTTTTTCTGCAAAGGGCCGAATAAAATTGTCTTGGGTCGTCATGATTTATTCCGGACTGGATTTATCGAACCGGAGCCCCGGCCGGTTCCAGCCCGAGGGCTGCAAGGTGCTTTAACAACGGCTGCTAACTACATATTTGTTGCACTTTAAATGGTTGCGGATTCAGTTACAGTAGAGTGTCCAATGTTTTATTAATTCACTGTACGGTCGTATGCGTTGCTCTGATCGAAGCGTGCAAAGACGCGCGCGCGCGCGTGTATGTGTGTGTGTGTGTGTGTGTTGTGAAAGCTTCGTCAGAGTATTCTAATTTACTATTCAATAGCCAGTTGTTTATAGATAACAATAGTTAACTTATGTAGTTAAGTAGTTGACTTACGAAATTTTGAAAATATAGTTCCGTGGTCCATACTCAACTCTCCGAGTACGTAATGCAACACGCAAACGTATACGTGAAATATTTAATAATCTGTCTATCAACCTCTTATCGTCTACTTGGCTGGACATAGATTTTCCGTACCTGGCGTCATTTCGACTTGACCTGGACCAGTTGAATCCAACCACGCCGTTTTATCGGGTCATCAGTCCACATAAACGGAGGGCGACCTGTACTCCGTCTACCGAGGTGTGGATGCCACTGGAAGACGATATTATATTTAAAAATACCGTGAAAGAGAACTGAAGTGTCAAGTGAAGAAATAACCTTCATATGCACCATAAATAAATGATATATAAACATATTTAAATTTAATTTTACTTAGATTCTTGTAATGGAATAACCATAACGTTGAACTAATAAGTTTTGAAACGATTAGGTTATTGCTCCCTTAATATCTCTACAGGCCATAAACGTAATGCTAACAGACATTATTATCCAGTTGGAATCCGTCCAAGTTTGAGAGCGTTGTCAAAGAGCTCGAGTCCGCGAAAAGGTGGCTTCCGTCAGCCACTGCTACTGGCGGCGTTGGCAGTTACAGTCAATTGAATAACTATCTCCGACATACAGAGTTTGAAATTTTCTTCAAAATCTCGTCTTTTATTTTAACAGAATCAATTGAGTGATAAATAATTATTTTAATCTATAACGAAGTTGTTGCTTACAAGAGATGATTTAAAAAAACTGCTAAGAAATGCAGAGAATTTTAAAAATCCAAGTGAATGTTTTTTGGACGTTTTGATTAATTAAAATGAGGTTAGGAAGAAACAACTAAACTTAATATTCCTCTGTGACACTCTAGTGCTCTCGCAGTTTAATTATTGCAGTTCAGTCTTTAGTCGTTAAATTACACGTAACACAGAAAAAGCAATACAACGTGTACACAATGCATGTATTCGATACTGCTATAATGTGCCTTGAAGACAATATATAACACCATATTTAAATAAAAAAGGCATACTCAATATGCATGCCGGAGAGAGTTACACTATGCTTCGATAGTCCGAATGGTAATATGGAACAAAAAGCCAGAATACCTATTTGAAAAACTTAATTGGATTAAAGACGTCTCCCAACAATACATACGCTTCCACACACAGATGCGTCTAAAAACACTCACACATGAGACAGCCAGATATAGAGGCTGCTCCAAGTTCGCCGCAGCTAGAATTTGAATGATTTGCCACCCCCTATGAGAAAACAAATGTATACGGAATGCTTTAAAGCCAAATACAAATCGGATCTACTGAAAAGACAACCTGCGGCGGAAAATTTGAAACATCCCTATATTAAGTTTCTTAATTTAAAGGCCTTTTTTGTTGTAAAAACATGACACAAACAGACGCGCGCGCGCGCACGCCCAAGCACACACACACACTATCTGTAATGTATATTATGTTCTATTTATAGTTTTTCTTTTTTACATTGTTTATGTGATCTTCACTTTTTTTTGTATACTCGTAATATTGCTCTTGATGTACCTATATTTTATCGTAATCTTATTTTGTAATGGGGGAACACGCAACCATATTACCGCCTACGATCTCAGGGAGAAGGAAACGGCTGAAAAACAGCGCTGCGCGAGGATGTTACCCCGCGTCAGCTAAAGCTGAGCCGCCCCCCCTTTTGCCTCAAATTATTTGTATTTGTTGCAATGTTTTTTATTTCCTTAGGTTTTTTTTGTTTAGTTAGTTGTGATTTTTTTTTGTTCATATCTTATATTTTTATTTATGAGAGGCAATAAATAATTTTATTATTATTATTAATATGTACGGAATTTGCTACAGAAACATAACGCTATGTAATAATAATAATAATATTAATAATAAGTCATCTATTGCCAGAACATAGTACAAGAATAGGTGGTACACAAAACATTATATTATCTTATGTTCTGCCTCTTCAGGCGTGCAAATTAAAATCTATTAATTAAAATTTAATAATAGTAAATTTAGTAATAATAGTACTTGGTAGCTCAAAACACCATAAATAAAAGAAAATGAACGATTGGTTCCACAGAACCCCGGAACCTGTGCAAAATGGCTGACGTTCGTGAAACAATGCGGTGGGGCTCAGTGTACAATTTACAAATTGCACAGTGTTTTGTTATTACTTAGTTTAAACAAGGCCGTAATTCAGTCCAACGTGCACTAATTGCTACGAGTGGAGCGCCGCTATAGAAAAATGTATAGGAATATTTACAAACGCTGAAAGATTTCGAAATCAAGCTTTAACAATTTCATTGAGGGACAAAAAACCGTTTCACAGCTAACATTTTTGACACAGGTCAACGGAATATATAAGAAGTGATTTTGGTTGTTTTTAGAATTATATTCGGTCATTCGACATTCGAACCTGGCTCAATTATGTCAAATATAGCGACAATGTACAATTCGGTTTAAATTATTGTCTTAAGAAATTAAGAAAAATGACTAGTAAAATCAATTTTAGCTAAATGTTATAAAATAAGTGCAGTGAGCAAGCTAAGTATTTGAATAAATAAATATAATTTGTTAGGTACTTAAATTTTAATTACACTATATAAAATCTTGATACTTTTGCTTAACATATGCCAACGCTTCCTCATTATTATTGTCTCGACCACTACATCAATAGTATGGCACGCGGCCATCTTATACTACAATAATTCATAAAACAAATTTAGTCACTTCCTTTGAAATTCAAATTACAATGTTTTATTCAAAATAGTTTTTAGGAACGATTTTTGAAAGTATAAAAATAAATAAACGTTTACACACTAACACCCCCGCACTAGGATTCCCTGTGTTGCGGGTGGCGTGGACGTACACGAATATGACATCACAAAGACCCACGACCCTAGAACAAACATATATCTGTCACATTAATGTCAGCCCCGGCCGAGAATCGAACCCGGGACCCCTCGCTCGGTAGGCAGGGTCACTATCAACTGGACTATGGGGTCGTCAACTTTGCCAATAGATCACAAATCCCTACCACAAACAATACAAGAAGAAGAAGAAGCGGCAAGAAACTCCTAACGAGAGTATTTTTCCTGACGAGAAAAAATTACAAAATAAGAAGAAAATACCTGGCACGGTAAATGCCCCGACTCGGGAATTTTGCGATTTTCTATAACAATAATAAATATTTCCCTTAAGGTCGAATAGGAAGTACTCGTGACTTTACAGTTGACTGACTGACATTTCCAAAAGTGAATATCAAAGCAAACTGTTGGGATTCTGTGAAGCTCGACGTCCGAGGAGCGCGGCGGCTGAGCGCAGGAAATGCTGTAAATTGGATGCAGTCGCTGTTCGCTCTTTAATTAAGCTCTTTTAGTTGAGCTTTGCATTTTGAACTTGTTATTTTAAGCTTTGTTCTTTACTAATGCAATTATTTTTGATGTCTTAATGCTGAGCAGAACAACATAGCTGGTTACGCCTGAAGTTGCGCCGCTGGGCTTTATGGCTCCTAATTACAAACAAGGTGTGAAATAAAACTTAGGCACTGATTATATTTATAATTTATTTGCGAGCAGCCAACTCAGCGCGGCGCGTACAAATGAGTATGAGGTCGTGGGTGTACGGCCTTTCTGTTTCCACTCCGCAGCGTAATACTCTCCTGGTGAACACGGCCGGCAGGTGGTAGGCGGCCCCGAGAATACGGAGATGTAGACAGGGGTTGCACAGCACGGTGTAGACGAATGGATGATTCCCCGGCACTACAGCGCGCAGCGGGGAAGCAGTGCCCAGCTTCGATTTACCGTCTACGGGTATCCTCCAGTGGAAGCGATACTCCCTAGATCGGGATCTCAACGAGCACACAACAATTAAATTCTGAGATTTACAGAAAAAAAACTGATTTAAGAATATTCTTTCGTAAATGATCATTTATGATGAGCAGAGACATGGACTCGCCTTTTCAGCAGCCTAGGAGCGACTGCCGCCCTGCGGTCAGTGATGTCCGGGCGCAGGGCGGGTCACATCCCTCGCCCTGCGCGGTAGCCCCCGCGAGCGTTGCTCTAAACGTCTATATCGACGAAGGACTGTAACTGCCGTGTGTGTTGAACAATTAATTTAAAAAATAATTATTATTATTATGTAACAAATTATATTTCGTTACAAAGTGTAAAGAATGTCGTAATAAAATAATTTCTTTCTTTTTTCTTGGCTTGAGAGCCGATACTTTCTTTCTTCCTTCTTATTTTTATTATTGTTACAAATCCCATGGGCAACGCTGACCACTTATCATTGATGGCTCGTCTGCTCGTTTGTATTTACGTATTTACATTAAAAATTCGTGTTCGTAATTTATCCATAATTATTATATGTATTATTACGTAAATTGAAATCTTTATATCCTTTTTAAAGCGTCATATTGGACTCATGGGGGAGTAAGAACAACTACTAAGTTTACTGGAAGAAATTCCTACTTAGGAATGAGTAAAAACATTTTACACACATTTTATTAGTTGTCATTTTATTTTGTGAAAAAAAGTAACATACTGTCAAGCACATTATAATCTGTAATGAATCGGTCGCAAATAGCAAAGATAATCTTACATATATGATATCAAATATTCCTTCAATATTCTGCGATAATAAAATTATAAACGTCATTATATCTCCCATCTAGTATTTTACATACTAATAAAATACGGCTTACTCAATAAATACCTACTAGTTCAATGAATGACCATCGAATTTTGACGATTTTACGACCACTAATATAATAGAGACCTCTGCAATCTACAATATAACATCGCATAGCGACCTCAACTCAAATACTCTAATTTGGATTGCAATTTGCTACTTTTTGCTCAAATTTACGAAGCAAATGCTCGATGTGCTGACACCCGACCGGACAAGTCGCGCCCTTCGTACATTGAGACGACTGGCAAGCCACGCGTTCCCTGTTGGGCTCGTGATCTGTACCGTCGTGTGAGCAGTGCGCACTTCTGTTTATTAGAGCATACTCTTCTGCCTATGGTAACAACTCACTGCACAGCGAGGGCACCTCCTTGTACTCTTCTTAATTACAATCCAGTAGTCCATAGTTCATGATCAAAGTACATTCCGTCTATTCGAAATTGCTATTGCTGATTGGTTTTCAAAATATCATAGTGGTCGTTCTGTCGGCTAACTCTGTAACCATTGTTAGTCTACATCGTAAACTTTCTATTGTAGTGGAATACAACAATATTTTCAAAAAGTGCGGAGAAGCTCCGAGCTTTCGGATGTAAACAACGAAGAAAGAGAAGTACAGTCGCAGAATAAATACGATCACCGAACGGAGTCTGAACCGTAATTTTCGAATCACCTAGATCCTTGTTTGTCGACCTCTCCGATAACTAATCACTCCGCCGTTTAAACAGAGCGATCAAAATTATCGCTGATTTGTCGCCGCGTTTGAATCCCGATTTCAAATTTTGATTTAACGCTCGGTCGGAGTTCCGCTTCGGAATTTGAAATTCAATTCTATCAGTCGTTCCCGAATTCCGGGTCCATTTTACGAATTAAATGAAAAATTTCTAAGTAAACAATGTTTGCTCCGTGGCACGTTTGAAAATACATTAGGTTTACTTATGCGATTTATTAAAAAATAATATTTTTGTGTCTGGAACTGCTGAAGACATCAGTGAGGGCACCGTCACCTTAATAATAGAACTGAAAATATCGTAATATATATAAATAATAAGAACAAATTTACCACCACACATCGCATTCTTGTCTGGTACACTTCCGGATTCTTGAGAGGTTGCAAATGCATGAAGCTGTATCGAGCTTAGCGTAAAATACCGTTCACTGAGCCAGTTGCCGGCGAACCCGAAGCATTAGAGTTTATTTAAGTTCCGTGCCCTTAGTGTTCTGCATTATTAAACTGAAACTTACTTTTCTCGGCATTATTATTATTATTAAACTGAAACTTACTTTTCTCGTAAATCTAGTATAGACAGGCCACGGCAATTGCTCTACACGTTTATCATACAGTCCAAAGCGATTGCCACTATGCGATATTTATTCACGGTGAGTATTTCTCAGAGTTACCTCCGCTACGTACATATATATGTATAAATTCCGAACAAATAACAAATGGACATTCACGGCCATAATCCACCCTGGAGGTAAAGTTTTCCAACTACGAGGGTGCCACCGTTGCACATTCATACTTAACAATACTCTAGTTACGGGCGATTTGAATAATCAAGTTCGCAAAGTATACAATAGACTAAACAAGGATGGTAAATTGGTTAATTTACCTACAGTTTGGGGCACCTTTTAAATTGAGCTCATTGAGATGTGAAACTGAACCCAGAACAACATGGGTTAATAGAATACGAATAGTTTAGATACGTTCGATTCAATCGTCTGAATATAATTTAGGACGTCCTACCGTACTGCGGTCGATGAAGGATTGGTTGGCCTCCACGTGTGAGGCCCGCACTTGCAGTCACAGTAGTGAGCTACAGCTACACGAGTCACTGTCTACGAAATAATCCGCGATGAGGCTGAGCTGTTACATATGTTCATTAAGCTCGGTGAACTAATTTATATAACCTTTCTTTAAAATAAGGAAATTATTTGATTTATTCCTGTCTAATATTTATTAATTATTTTTGATTTTATGAGAATTGTGTACAGCGCGATGACGACAGCTCCCTTTTCGACTTACATATTTTTAACCTCGGCAGGATTTATTAAAAAAACCTCTTTATGGCTTTTTATTTTTATCTAAATGTAACAATTATTACGTTCAATATTTTTAGATCAATAATATTATTCGTTCATTTATTTTTAAAGATTATTTTTATTGATTTATTTATGATTATTTAATCTCAAAATGGCTACTGAAGTATGGCAATAAATTAAATACACTAACCTACAAATTTATATAGTAGTATAGATATTGGTTTTTTGATAGGGTTCGAGATCTCGAGAGAGTCGCTTTTGAAAGTTAAAACGCACGATTTTGTAAAAGTGCACCCAGCTGGCAGCCTGCCACCGGCACTCCCGCAGGGCGTCGAGTTCACGGTGACGCCGACTTCCTCTTACATGTTTTTCGGTTGATCTTCGTCGAGTTAAACTGAGAACGGTCGGAGTCTATTGATATGTTACATAAGTATCTCGTCTACTGGTCCCCGATGTCGAAGTAGGGCGATCTAAGATTAACACCTACCTCGGGCTGAACGACTGTAGCTCCCGAACGGATGGATCCAAATAATTTAATGTACACTCATTTCACACAAATATTTTCCAAACTCTACCTCTAAAAGGATAACATTGATAAAATACGAAATTTTTTAACATGTTAAGAAAAAATTGCAAATAATATTGTTGACTAAGGAATCAGACCCAAAATCCTGACACCTAAGGTTATGTTACATTTCAATATGAATGTCAAGATGACAATATTATGAATGCGCACTGTATACAAGTAGTATTTTTAAATTTAAGGATAATTGAATCACAAGTTGTATACAACTAAATAGAGTCAACATATTGTTAACTAATTAATTTACTTGACATTAAAAAATTGCTTATTATACAAAATTATACTCAGAAGAATATTTACAAATTCACTTGAAATGGAAGCGGTTGTTTTCCAAACTGCAATACAAAAACGAAATACCATTAGCTTTTGTCCAATGTACTCAGAAAATCTACAAATGGGTAAAGAGGTCATTTCCGTACATTCATCAATTTCCGGTTCGCTCCCAGAACGCTTTAAAGTGGATTTGTTTAAAAAGGTCGTCAAAAGAGCTGCTCTCCGATATTCCTCGAGACTCCCGTGGTCACCGAGTCGACAAATGGCTCGGACTCCGAAACATAACTCAATAATTTCCGCCAACCAAAGGTTTCTTTAATCGTAATCAATTATTTTTATTGAATATTTTTTAAATAAATACACAAGACATAAAAATACATATTTATGTATTTCATTCAGTTATTTATATCACATACAAAAGGCCGGTGCCAAAACTGCCATTCTTCGTAAACACGCACGGGTTTTTCACGCGATGTTTTTTCTCTGGTTTAAATATTAATTATTAGTGCACGGTAAAGAACTCCTTCGTCATCTAAATTTACCTATATTTTTTGTTTTTCTGGCGAGTGAACATTATATATATCGGATTCATTCACCCTCGAACGAACTGGAAGTAGAACTGGTAGATGAAACAATCGCCGAAAAAAATATTAACATGTTTTGACTTGAGCTAAACTAAAAAAAGCTAAGCTAAGCTAAACTAAAAATTATAACTACAATACGATTTCGTGATATTAATAACTATTTAAATTATAATAATAACGCCTAACATACGGAACTCGAAAACTATTTCAGTTTTCAAGAGAAAATGGCCTATTCTGAGCAGAACAAATATTCTCGTAGTTATAAAAATATATTTTTTTTATTTCCGGTATTGTTATGTAAATCACATTACCTATATATGTACTTGTAATATACATACTATTACGTTCAAACCTACAATACTATTTGACGACGTGTGTTGTTACTCACTCTGTGTTATAATATTAGCTGTTCGAATACCGTATTCTATTCATATAGCTAATTCCAATTTCAGTATAACTTTGCAACAAGTTTCTCGAAAATTGTGCACGTAGATCTCATTCATAAATCTTTATGAAAGATGTAACAGTGTTCATGTTATCTTCCAAACCTTTAGATAAGTGTTCGCAGTTTATTCGACTGCATAAATCATATTAACAGTAGTTACAACTCACTTTATAACTACAGTAGTTTTAAAACGTGTCCCAGTCATGAGCGATAGCAAACATTTAAAAGTTTTCTCAGCCGCACCGCTCGTAGACAATCCAAACAGTAAACAAGTATCAATTCAGTACTTTTGTAGATACATATTACGATCCCATGCTTTAACTTAAGCGAAGATTGTGATTTGGAATGATCAAAATTCGTCACGTGTAAAGTAAATAAGTAAAACATCACACTTAAACATCACAGGTACTTATGAGAGATAAAACCAAATGATCCACTCGATTTTAGTGAGGTAAGTATTCTTTGACCTCCTGTACTGTTTAGAATCATCTTTAAGACAATATCGATGTACTTTTAAATGAACCACTTATAACTTACACTACCAAAACAATCCAATGATCACTAACAAAGTCAACTCCGCTTTTAGATTAATTCCTGTTCCGCATCTCGAGATGCTTCCAGTATGAAATAAAACTGCATCCAAATGAAATACGGCAGAAGTTCACGGGAGCTAGTTCTGAACACTGTTAGTTGTCGGGAGCGGGGATCGCGACTGTGATAACTGATAATTGCGCGGCATACATCCACCGCAGCTTAAATTTTAGGTACGGAGAAGTTGGACGACGACGGGCCATTCGTTCTCGTTAGTGGAGATACGGTTAACACTTAACTCACTTTGACGTTTCATACTTCAGTCTCGTTACAGCTTTGTCTGTCTTGTAGCTTGCTCAGTTTCCAGTCGCGTCTGTAAGAGCGTCATTTCGAGACCTTACATTTCGTCATTTTAAAGCGATGCTGTGGTCTATGAAGATGGTACTTGAAGTTTAGTCGGTTCTTTCTTCATAGCTCACAAGTTACATTGAATAACTTAGATCGTAGCACACCGATCAGGTGGATTAAGAATAGCAAACGGTAGTCTGAAGCCTGATAGATGAACGACGTTGAATCAATGTTTACTTTACTTTTACCATAATCATTTCATATAGAACAGGGTTAAACACAAATCATGATATAACGTTGCCTGATCAATAAACACGCTCCCGGTCTGTACCGTCGCTTCTCGCAAGCATCGTGATAGTCTGATGTATTATGACTGTGAAATTGAACCATGTCAAACCATTTGTTCTCGTTAGCAGTGGTAGCTTTACGTTAAGTGGCTTTAGTTACTGGTGTTTCTTATGTATACAATAGCATTTGAACTTTATTTCACTTTTACTTTTAGTGCTGACGCTCTAAACCATATAAAGTATTGGTATTTTTTCACCAGCAATACCACATCAATTTTTTGATGTCAGTAGCTGAAAAACGAAGAAACGGGCGACCCGCTTATTCATTCTACTGTCAGTACCTCAGTAGAGAATAAATTGATTCAAGTCAGTTTTTGCTTCAGATTTTTAGTGATAGTTGATTAACAAACACCTACGATAGGTTTACCCAAAATGACCTGTCTGCATGTCTGTACTATTTTCACATAAATAAAACCGGAAGACCCGTGTAGTATCGAGCACAAACGCTTGGCTACTTGAGGATTGCATTTCAATATTTCCATTTCAAACTACAAACACAGAAACTATAAAACTCGATATTCGCCCCTGACAATCGTAAATCCATACCAAAACAATTTTGTACGAACTAACAATGAAAAAAATATCAAACTAACGCTCTTGGGAGGAGATCAGTATCTCCTGGCCCGGCGCGGCGGGTCTATAAATCTTAAGACCGCACCAGGAAAGAATTTGTGAAGATACTTTTGACAGATATGTGATAAACGTATATCCCGAGTTGGACTCTTTGGGATGTAACAGGTTTGTCTGACGCGGTGGAAAAAAATAATAAAAATGATCTATACAATCGATAAACGAAAAAGACGAGTCCCTTGAAGGTGAGTGATCCCCCAGCCCATAGACGTCTGTTACGATAAAGTCATCACCGACGCGTTGCCAGCCGACGAAGAATCGGACGATCCGCTTATGAATGGAATCCTAACAGTGCACCTGAAATATGTACAAATTCATGACGTTTGATTCTAAAGGAGGGTAGTAGCTAGCCCGGCGAGTAAAGACCACAACTACCATGCACAAGTACCTTCAGGATAAACTGAGTAGTATATCCATTGTTCAGCAGAATGCCTTACGAACGGAAAAGTTGGTTCGGAGTCAAGGATGGATAGGCCCCTTACACACCCATATAGTCAAAATTCACACAATTTTTTAAGCACAAAATAATATAAATTGATAAATACAGCAAACAGTCTCTGTTGTCGTCAGGTCCTCGCTGCTTAATCGACGGGCGTCCTGTGCATTTTATGGGCGTTTTGAATTATGTATCATCCTTATGTATGTATATGCAGTTGGTACAGTTCCATTTGCGGAGCGAGAGATCGAGATTCCAATCCAAGATCCAATCAAGATCTAAGTTCAAATCCTGAACGAAGTTGACATTTATGTGACAAAAAAATATTCCTTTTTCGGTGGGTTTCAGTTGTTTCCGATTGTTCAATCTGACCTTTATGCAATGTATAAATCGAAGCGTCTGAGCATGTCACAACGTGGGAATACTTAAAAATACAGCACCACGTTCGATGAGAGCACCTTTGACCTCATTCGTGCAGAAATGTTGGATGATTTACTGAAACCTCTCAAATATCGACAATTTCGGCTTCACCACCTGTTGCTACCCTGATTTAATACATTTAAGCTGTTCTTAGAATATTTACAAATAGCGGCTTTTCAACATGAGAGCCGATCCAAATTTGTTATAAGTAAGATAAGTAGGTACTTTTAAGTAAGACTGCTGTAAAAACGTACGAATTTTGATTGTCTCAAAACCACTTCATTTGTTACTTCTTAAAATAAACTGAGACTAATGGCACACGACATATACGGTTTATATAAATTAGGGATGTTATGGAACTCCGTAACCGTAACCGAAACTATTGGATGTCCGAAATAATAATATATCCGAAACCGTAACCGAATCCGATAAAAAGTTTCGTATAATTTCGGATAGGGATAGACTCTGAATGGAACACGTTATGACAGGTTTCGCCGGCCAAGCCGATAATACTAGCCGCGTCGTGATAATTATAGACAGTTTTTATTATTTAATTTTTAGGCCATTGTTTTATTCTGTGATTATAATATTACATAATACCTAGAAATATTGTCAAACATCTTAAATACATTATATTATTTTTCGATGTTGTAAATCATCTAATATCCGTAATCTAGTATCCGTATCCAGATCTGAAGTTTCATATTCATAACATCCCTAACATAAACACCAATAATTTAATATCTCTAGTAGTAATTCACTCATGATCATCAGTGAGATGTTTATGAGACTCAGTGATTATTTACCACGGGCCATTGCTTCAGATCAGTCACAGGAGTCCTTAACGGAGCTGGTCTCTATACTAAAATCATACAGAGACTGCGCGAATTTTAAGAGTTAGTGCATGTGCAGAAGGTAATCCTTGGAACAACGGCATATACTTAAAAAAATAATTAACATTAAAAAGACACATTATTCCGGATGGTCATATACTATATATTGTACATAGATTATTATATGTATAAATTGGCATAATTATACAACCTAAACGAATTCGGGCTGGGACGCTAATATCTTATGAAGGTTGTTTATCGGACACAAATACAGTAGTCATCTTCGATCGAACTTAACTAGACTTTATGAGTCCAGTACAAGTGCTTTTAATTCGCACTAACGACGTACGTAAACTGCAAATCCAAGTAATATAAGATTTAAGCAATCCTAAACTGTACAACCGGGGTCTGTTGGCAGACGATAGCGAGCGGTCTCAATGCAGTATTCATCCTCCAAATCCTAGAACAATGGGTTGTACGACGCCTCCAATAACACTCGTCACCGGCTCTCCCCGACTGTACAACGCTACGTAGTTTTGTCGAAACAAACTACGTTCACGAACTCACTTATAGCGCGGTATATGGTACACTGGCGATAGAGGTATAGGTAACTGTAGACTTTGTAGCTAACTTTGGCAGGTAAAATAGAATAAAAACAACATTTATCAAATCCACCATGTCACATATGGTATTGAAAGCTCAATATAAGATTCTAGTGTGTGATTACATTTCAAAACAAAGCATCAGCTTCCAGATTCGAGCTATATGTACACTTTACATTTGCATTTAATATATGAGGAATGCGCCACGCAGCAATAATCAATAAACTGATTAATACAAAAAATGAAGTACCAAGATATATTTATAATTGTCACCGTAAAGAGATTGGCATTAATAACATTTTCAAGAACGTGCGTCCAATTTGGACTTTTCTTTGTTTGGACATTTTTATTTCATTAAATACACAACTCGATGTTCAAATACTATTCCCACGAGACTCGACAACGTTTACATAAATAAGACTGCACAGCGCGTTTACCGAAGCAAAACAAGTTTCGTTAACGAAGTGCCGACATGTCCTACCTAATCTATTAGTATTTTACGAGGCGGTGAGGTTTTTACCATCCTGGCCGGCTACTACCGACGTTGTAGAATCAAGCGTGACTGTTTTACGTGTTTCGCTTGCAATATCGGAGGTCTTAATGGGCGGGTCCAACGTCTTGACCCGCAATGCATCAATAATGTTTTTGGTATTCCGGACGTAGATGGACGTTTGCTTTTTTTCCGGCTAGTGTCGCGTAAACGCACGTTACATTTTCATTAAGTAGCTTTATAGTCAAAAGAAAGTGCAGAAGATTTTAGTAAAAGTTTTTTTTTCACTGGGATAGCTCGTTTTAAAAATATCAGATAGAAGTTGAACTCTTCGCCCTCGTTTTTAAACGCCCTAATAGCGGTAACCTGTCCATATTCCGGTCGCTGCTCAACTCACCATCGATACAAACTGCGGGAAGTACTTCAACACTCGAGTCTCTCCACCCGGTAATTTGTTTGAATAGAATATTTAATCTATAAACGTAACGTGTGAAGACGTGCAAGCAGCCGCTCCGGTCTAATATCACGATATTGGTTAACGCCGAGCGGCCGCGGCGCTGCGCCGGGAATTTCCCAGAAGACGGCTTGTTCAATATAATGACTAACCTCTATTTTAACATATTTAGGTTTTATTAATTTTGAATAAAATAACAAACTAAACTCCCTTACACCCAACCCAGAACTTGGATACATTGTTTTGTTTATGGCTTGAACATACCAATAATAATTATTAGTTAAGTTTTCTTTAACTTCAATATAGTAACTCGCGTTATTCGGAGACCAAGGGTTATTTATCCTCAAGTCCAATAAACTTCCTCTCTTCACGGTACACTCGTAAAGACGGAGGAGGCAGTGGCGCTAGATTCTTTATTTAGAAGACATAGCACCCCGTACCACCCAGCTCGATTCCGACGGCATTCGTGCATGGTAGTGATTAAGTAACTTTTATTCGCCTCACTAGATACCATCCTTCTGCTGAAAATTATCAGTGAAATGGTGTTAACGTGTTTCAATCCCAGTGCTGGGGAGCTAATGCTCTTTGACACATTGTGTTACGTGTGGCTTGGAAATACACAATGATAATTGTCGTTCATATTAATTTAATGTGTGGTCTAATCTGTTTGTTATATGCACTTGTAAATATAATGAAAAGATAAAATAGTAACATATAGCAACAGTCAACTAAAGACTATTTTCTGTTTCTGTTCTATAAATCCATAAAACAGCTTCTAAATCACCGACCCAATTGAACTTAACAAAAGCCGAATTTAAAATAAATAAAATCTCCGAATTCTTACAGAATACTTTCTGATGCAACCCCCTTCATATTCTCGAGAGTATTTGAGAAGCATACAAAGTTTTAATACCATTACGTGATCCGTTCGAAACAACATTCGGAGATGTGACCTTACCTAGAAATGTAGTGGAAAACTTCGGGAGTTCAGCTGTCAACAATGGAAGTAAATCTTTTGTTCTGGACGTCTTAAAATGGATGCATTGTTGTTAGTTTGGAACTCGTTTAAGTTTCCGAGATATTTTGTATTTTGTCGTTTCACAAATGGCGAAGTAAATATCAACAAAAACTAGGACTGGTCGGATAACAATAACACTCACCCGACCGTTCAAAGAACAAAGTATTTATAACGTAACCTCTGGCTTCATTTCAAAAAACGATTATCTGTGCAGCGTTAGGATTGTATTCATATATTTTGAATCGGAAGGACGATAATTTTATCTAGTAGTAAAATTGACATTCATAGAAACGAATATTCCCAACGTTATCCGTTAAGAAAAAAATTATCCAAACATTCTTCTTACTCTGCAATAATTTATTCATATATTAATTTATTTGTTTCTCAACAAAAAGGTACGAGCTGTCATAAATGAAAGCTTCCATCTTTATTGTATGGGTGTCGAGAAATCAGTCAAAAATAATATAAGCTGTAACGCTAAAGTTAGTTTAAAACTCCGATAATATATTTATGAAAAATGACGGCACAGAAATGACAATAATTATTACGCGCCTTACAGAAGTCGTGCTCAATCAAAAACCAAACAAAACCTGAATTGGACTCATGTGACCACAAATATAAAAAATATTTTAAATTAAAATAAAAAATATTTTTTTTAGTTTAATTCAGCCGCGCTCCTCTAAACACTTATAGTGTTGGTTGGAGTATGTTACAAAAATGTACAATAAGGCGTGAAGGGAAGAAAGCGGTGTTTGATGTCGAAATTAGTCGAAAATCAAACACTAAATGTTAGAAATAAGGTGATATATTTTATATAATACCTTAAACGTTGTTTCTTTGTCGTGTTGTAGGAAAAAAATCTTCTTATGAATTTCTTGCCGCTTTTTCTTCTGGTTGTACTTACGATAGGAATTCCTTGGCTTACGAAGTTTTTGTAAAAACCAACTTAAAAGAAACTTTATTTCATTGTTACTATGTATTAAAATTCAATATTAATTGGTTTCGTCTCTAATGATCAATCAATCAGTTGCCAGGTTCTTCTGTGGATCATATCGATATATGTAGATATCGATTAGAAACATAAACATAAACATATTAAACATTAGAAGTCCAAATCAAAGCGCAACGCGATACATTTCAGTTATGTCGTCGTCGCCGATAATATAATCGGTATATAATAATAATACATATAATAATCGGTATATAGTAATAAGTAGTCGTTATTAATACATTTATTAATACAAAAAATTATACGATGAACCGAGACATGGTTAAGCTTATTTGAGATATATTTTACTTTAATTAGCACATTGAAAAGTACTTTGTGACGCAGAGACGCATGGAATCCTAATGCGGAGATGTGAGGGTGTGAACAATTATTATTTATTATTTAATCTCCGCTGTAGTAGTGTACCATATTGAATAACAAACAATAGCATATACGTCAAACAGTTACCTTCATTGACCAATTAAAACCATGCAGACTATACGGCCGGTAGCTCTTTCGATGTTAAAAAGTTTGAAAATATTAAATTCGTATAAAGAAACAATAAAAGCAAGTCACGAAACTTCCAGCGCTCACTTCTATTTATCTAAGTTTCATAATGTAAACAGCTTTCGAAGCTTCACGATGGAAGTAGGTTGTTTTAATATCAAAAAATTTAAAAAGCACCGAAATGAGGTTGCATTTGCAAGCGCCGCGCTAATAGCTTTTCAAGTAACAGGCTTTATTTATTTTAAGAGGTAATATGCTGCAAGTTTTTAAAATGTTAGAAGGAAATCTGTTTTATTTAAAAGTTGAATTTTCACACACACGCACAGCTGACATATATATATACATATATACTACAGTGATTGCACGTGCACACAGTCACTGTAGGTACCGATGTAGAAGGGAGGGATCAACGAACTCGGTAATAATCTGGAAATTTCCTTCGAATACCAAAATCAATAACATATGTTATACAAGTAGCCAGCCCTCACTTCGCTTCAAAATAATACCGGACCAACTATTTCTCTGGTTAAAAAATATCCGAAATTATGAACCGTAATACAAGTTTCAAATATACCAAGAATCTATTAAATCTGTCCCGTGGTTTTAATGTCATAAATGTACTGAAGTATCTGAAAAAAGTCTACCCATATTAAAAAAAAAAATTAATATATAAGTTCGGCCCTTACAGTTTTATTGCTGGTATAGATTACCATCCCTGTAAGACCGGTGATACCGGACCTTGCCTGTCGAAGCAATCGCCCAAAATTTCATTCATGAAAGCTCCCAGAGCTTGATTGCAGGTTCTGTTACTGGATGGAGAGCCAGGTTGATTATTTATTAATATATAAAAATGGAAAACGGTTAAACATTCGGGTTATAAAAGTTCGATTCCCACGAGTACAACATATGTAAGACCCTGTAAATTGTTATCGATTTGAAATTAATCGCTTCAGATTGAGACATCGCAGTCATTGCGTAATACCACGCTACACGTGAGTACAGAGCTACACAGCCTCCGCGGGGAAATTACTGGATTTACACGAATCGTATTAATTGCCATTCGCATTAACACCAATTCACATTAGATCAACTTGCAATTGGCAAACCGCGCCATTAGCGCTGTCACGAGCGGAGCGCTGCGCTGTTCCGCTCGGTCTGCGAACATCTTCGGTATACTGAAGTTCACTGATACATATACTTGAAACAATAATAACGGTTTACTCATTATCATAAATACAATTATATCATTATTAAAAGCTTTAAACAAAATTTTCTCAAGAGATATATTTTCTTGTACCCAACCTACGTAAAAATATTTCTTCCAGCCATGTCACTATAGCATTAATAGTTTAGAAAAATATTAACAAACGGATGACTTTTACAAAAATTTCTCGGTTCGTATATAGACGCGCTAATTTTGACAAGATTATGGCAAATAATGCTTAACCTACGATAACACAAGAAAATATTTTATTTGTGCTTGTTTATCTGAATGTTCCAATAAATACATAGTATAAAGAAACTGTTAAAACATATTTGACACAAGAAACTAAAAGCAAAGTAACTTTCCGGTAAAAGAACACAAAAACCAAAGTTTATTGAAATACGGTACACTTATTTGTTCTGAACTTAATACGACGTAGACGCGACTCGAACATCCGAACAATCATGCGAGGTTCTCTACATTTTTTCATTCTCTATTATTATAATCTAGGATAGCGAGGAGGCTGCGTTCCCAATCAACGGCTGAACTAACTATCAAAAAATTCTCGCGATTCTTCCAGATTGGTTAATTTCGAGTTCAGGTGATCTTAGGAACGCACTGATTCGACTGAGCGCCAACGTTGTTTACGCAGGCGGCGGGCGGCCGTGTGAGGACTAATGAGAACAACTTTTTTGTTTTTTTATAGTCGAAATAAACTTCCGCGTAACACATATAATTATGTTACAAACTTAATCAGCCCAATTGCATTTGAGTTGTAGGCATTAGTCGCTGCAATAAAACACATCAAGTAAGCGTTCAGGTATGCCAAGAAATCTGTGACGAATATACCAGTGACTGAGGCCCCTAGGCGCCTACATCGTCACACGTCATCTACTTGCTACTTATGTGCGGTGGATATTACAGTACTGCCAACCCTTCGTATCCGTGTATGTATGTGATGAGAACAAGTCACAAAACACACAGTAATATTAACGATGTCCATTGATTAATCTGTGCCGGCCCGGTGCGGCCCGTGTCGGATGTCCCGTGACGGCGCGCGCCGCCGTGTCGAGCGCTACACGACATTCTACTGAATATTGCATTTACAAATTGATAACTCCCCGTTGGTTACTCGATACAAGTAATTTTGCTTGGCGCGTGTAACATTGTTTGTACACTCTGTGGAATAAAATTCGAATCTGTTGCAATTTCGCATTCGATGTTTAAAAGTAGAACTATATTTGATAACAAGATATTTATAAGTACGGCGTCTCATCGACGTTTTTAGGAACAGCAATAGATTTGTGATTAATTCTATGTTAGGTATTGATGGAAATTACGGGTCCGGTCAATCGGGTCTGCCTGCCAACGGAGGGGTACCAGGTTCGATTCCCGGCTGAAGTAGACATTTATGTGACAGATAAATATTTGTTCTCGGGTCATGGGTGTTTGTGATGTCATATGTCCATGTCCATGCCACCCGCAACACAGGGTATCCTGCAGCGGGGTTGTGAGTGTGTAAACGTTTATTTATTTATTATTATTTCGAAAATCCGTCTGAAAAATACAGATTACTCGTAAAATGTATCGGTACAAATACCTCAATCTCAATCATGTCAATCGACCTTCAATATGACGTCTCACAACAACACTCACTTCATTCTGTTATTGCATTCAGTTGCTTTCTTTTTCACTCGTCATTTATTATTCAGTTACAGAACATTCATAAAGATAATTATTAATTATTTTGACAACTTACAGCAATTATAGTTTTTTGGTGAGTGTTGCCACATAAATAATAATGACTTCTATCATTCGGAACAAACATATAGCAATTAGGCAACATTCAATTAAATGAAAAAACCAGGACAGAACTTTACACTGCAATGAAAATGCCTCGAACGGGATACCATATGTTCGAACAGATTAAAAGGGGAAGGGGTTCCATAATTTAATCTCAGGATTCAGGAGATTAGTAATATAATTAAAATATAGCTTTTTCTTGGTGATTTCTTACGATACTTAAGTACATAATACATACGTATATACAGGTATACTGGAAATATGTAAGCAATCTGTTAAGGAAATGTAAAGTAGCTTATTCGCAACCAAATTACCTCTTATGACCCCTATTCTAATATAAACCATTTTTGAGTAATTCAATATTTTGACATTTTTTCAAGAATGTGCAATAATCAACTTTGAAAATATTTTTTATTTTTACGTTAGATAGTTATGTATAATAGACATTTCATATCCATTATTCATTAACATATATCTCTAGTGCGGTCTACAACGTAGTTGCTAATTTAATACGCTTTTATTCATTAAATGCGTAATACGCTACAACTTGAACTAAGAGGATTAAGAACATGATGGGCACGTACTTGCGACATTATATTAGAGTAAAGAATACAGTTTATATTGAAAAAGGAATGATATTTTATTCCCTTACCTTTTAATTTGTTGCACATAAAGGATTAGATATCTGCTGTCATAAAATATTAAAAAGCGTGTCTATCTCGGGAAATCCTTGTATTTTCCACTTCTTCGAAGACCATCAAATTAGTATAAATAGTGGAGCCTCGTCTCCTCACATCATTCGATCCCCAAGTTTGTACAAGCTAACACCTTAATTGAAATACAGTTTGTTACTAAGTAAAAGTGATTTTCATCGTATGGCGAAGTCGAGATTTTCACCGAGAATATACTAATCAAGTCGGCGTAACGAAACATAAGAACCGTTTGCTTCGCAGATCTTCAAAACTTAACTGGCGCAGTCGGTAGGATCTCCTGCAACACCCACGAAGAACCGAAGAAACCGTTGAGTAAGATCCGTCCAATCTATACTTAACTTCTACACATCGTCGTCGTAACCTTTCTAAAGAAGAACTGTAGAAGAACTTTTTTACAATAAATCGTGACGCTAAAGCAATCGTGACTTGTAACGGTCCGGGTAAGGAAAGAAAGCTTACGTCTTAGACTTTGACTGGGAATCGAATCGGGAGGATCCATATTCTATACTCAAAAAGATTTCCTTCCTTAAAAAAATCTGCGGAGCATCGACAGAATCCGAAATCTGCAGCGTATACTGATTTACAAATACACGCGAATTTTTTTTTAAGAACAAGTGACAAGTGCTAGCATATAAAATAAGATCGCGATCCAGTGATTAAGTGTTATAACTAAAGATTTTGTTTAATATTATTTTAAAGTAATAAATTGTTACATCTATCAGTCTGTATAAAAATAATATTAGGTATCCGTAACATAAGCAAACGACTTATACATATATTATATATAACTCGTAGGAGTCTGGTTCTTTTGATTCAATTAAATAATATGCCTACTATTATCAATTCTTGCGGCTCAGATCTTGAAAAGGAATGAGGTAGGAAACATTATAAACTCATTCTAATAAAATTAGTTTATTTTCCCGAAATACAATATCTCGGAATGTTTAACATAAATTAAATATCTAAAATGGATTATCTTGCTAGAGCAGCAGAGATAGTACGTCTTGAAGCCCAAAATGAAGCACAAAATTTAGTGAAAAAGCCAAACATGAAACGGAAAACGTTTCCAATAATTTAATACAAAGAGTTCGTCAGGAAACTGAAAATGTCGCTAGTCATTTAGCTGATAGAATTTCGCATCAAGTGTAAGGTCAATTAATGCCTGTCAAGCAAGCGCATGATATTAATCCGGAAAATGTAAGCCATGAACATTCTGAACACGCTATTTCGGAACAAACTTGTCAAGAGCAACCTTTGCCAGATTCTCACATTTTGTCTAATATAATACCTAATAACCCATTTTCTTCATCCCCGATTATACAATCAGAAATTACAGATTTAATACTTAAATTTGATGGTAGTACCGAATTACTAAACTTTTTAATTAAAACATGTAAATATATTTTAAACATATATCAAGGTAAAGCGGACTATAACTATATTTTTTACAAATAATTACGAGTCGATTTACTGGAAAAGCGGCAGCTCTCATCGGCGAAACCGATTACACCATTAATCATTGATTAGATTTAAATCAGACTTTAATTCCACATTTTGGAGATCAGAAATCAGAAGCGTGCATGGCATTCGAGTCAAATGAATCTTATTTAGACTTCTGTAACCGCATTCAGGCGACTAGACATAATTTATTATCAAAAATCAGTAACGATGAGTTCAAACTGCGTAACAGTAAAATAATAATTTACAATAATACTGCATTAATGTTTTCTTATATTATTTACCAAGAGACCTTACCAGAATTGTTAGGTTAAAAGTCCCTCAAACCCTAGAGAAAGCATTGCAGATAGTTCTCACCAAAGAAAACTTTCAAATACAATATAGAATGCGAAATTCGCTAATTAATCAAAATACGAATAGACCACACAAGGAAAGACCGCGTAATTTATTCCATCGATTTTCAAACTGGTCACCAAATCTCCAATATCCCAGACCAACACCAAACTTCAATGTTAGACCATTTTGGCTAAATAGACCTAGTGGATCAAATAATTATCCAAGGAATAATTTTCCACAAAATTCCACTCTTCGCGTTACTTCCCACAACAACAACGCAATAATTTTCGTAATCCTTTGAATGTGAATACTACTTCCTTTCCAAAACAAGAAAATCTTCAAGTTCAAGCCAGAAATCAAGTCAATGACCCAAAATCAGGCACAAATGGTGCTAGTTCTCGAGAAACTATAAATTTTCATTACCAAGCATTACATACAACAAGAAGTTGAGCAAAAGTGACCTACATCACTTACCCTTTCTGCATATCCCAGATTATAATTTAAAACTGTTATTGGGCACAGGTAGCGAAAGATCTTTCATAAGTAATAGTTTTGTAAATTAATACTTTCCAGGATGTAAAATTTACGAACCATTTAGTATCGAAAGCACTCATTCCATTAGTAATCATAATGAGGCCATCATTTTATCCATCTTCAAATGTTTTCAAATTAATCTATTACATAAATTTTATGTATATTACATTAACAACTTTTACGATGGATTAATAGAAATAGATCTATTAAGAAAACTTAATGTCACTATAGATTTAGTAAATCACAAATTACGTACATCTTTAGTCAAAATCCCGTTTTATTACAACATTAACCCAATTTAATATGCAAAGTATGATAATAATCTGATGACAAACGAACTACTCACCTATAACTTATGCAAATTGCCACTAGACCACATTCTGAATGAAAGTGAAAGGAACCAGATCTACCCTTTATGTTATGAACTTTTACACATGATGTGAAGCATGAAATAAGAACAACGGATGACATTCCTATTTACTTCAAACAATATAGACAATAACCTACGCAAGCAGATCAAATAAACCTGCAACTGATAAATTATTAATAGATAATATTATTCAACCCAGCTATTCACCTTGGAGTGCCCCAGTACATTTATTACTAAAAAAATTTGACAATACAGATGAACAAAAATATAGAATGGTAGTTGACTATAGGAAACTTAACGAGAAGACTATAGATGATAAATATCCCATTCCGAATATTTCCGATTTATTCGATAAATTACGGAAATCTAAATATTTTACAACTCTAGACTTAGCAAGTGGTTATCATCAAATCGAAATTGCAACCGAAGACAGACTTAAAATTGCGTTTCCAACACAACGACGTCATTTCGAATTTCAACAACAAACCATGGATAATTTCCTAGGAAATTTACAAGGTCAATGTTTAACTCATTTAGATGACATTATTGTATATTCTGAAACACTGGAGGAACAATATATAAAAAAATTTAATAACGTTTTGAAAACATTACAAACTAAAAGTGCAATTGGATAAATCTGAATTTCTAAAACAAAAGGTCATATTATGTCCAAAGAAGGACTAAAACCTAATGATGATAAAATTAAGAATGTACCTCACTTACTTTCACTGCAAAAATGGACTATCCAATATTTACTAATATTATACAAAGGTTATTCTTAGAACTTTTAACGACGTAGATTTGGAAAAAATACTAAAAAGAAACCTTTATTAAATATTTAACGTAATTTATTAACACATTATATTCCATCCGGTAGGTTAAAAATTACTTAAATTTTAGAAGAAGTATTACAAATTGTTGAAACAGAAGAAAACTTTCAATTTCAATATAGAATGCGCAACTCTGTAAATAATCTAAATAGGTAAGCGATCAATTAGGAAACAATACTTATTATCTATACTCAAAAGCAAAATCATAATCCTAGCCTTAAACCATAGTGGTAAAAAAAGATAAAAAACAAAAACCAAATTATTCGAATATTTCAAGGAATTTCAGCTCGTAACTTTCATAAAGAATTATTCCACGTTACTGTTATACTCATTCGACTATTAGGGTCCAAGTTCACAATCTGTCGTTCAAAAATATCGAAGATCAAGTAAGAATTAAATTATACCCTAATATGGATAATTCACAGTTACAGCTTCGTACAAGTACTCCGCATAACATCAATTCTCAATCCCAAGTCTCTTTAAAACAAAGAGAATTAATAATGAAATTATTTTAAATATTTTTCCATTTTTATTTTCCCCCATCTATCTGCAAAATTATCGTCGGGCTCAGGCAGTCTCAGCAAGAGATCGTTCACAAATAATAAAATTAGTAATAAGTGTTTCTTTGATCATAGGTTTTCATGAACCAATTCAATGTCAAAAGCACACAACCTCTAAGCAATCGAAAGGAGGCTATAATCTTACTCACGATTAAATTCTGTCAATTCAACTTTCTCGTCAATTTTACGTAAACGAAATTGATGTCTGTCATGATTACTTAATATGAACATGTTAAGAAAACTATATGCTTGTATTTACTTTGTAAATCAAAATTTACAATACTGAAGTAACTATTTTACAATAATATTAAGGCACAGATAATTACAAATGCTGATGACCATGCAAATTTGAATTCCAAAGCCTCTATGAATATTTTACGTAAGCTAGTAATGTAGCTAATAAATTTTTAAATATATAAGTTTTATGGAAATTTAAATGTCATTGACATATTTGTCATATTTTTTTTGTTTTCATTACATTAAAAAAATTGCTAATCAACTTGAAATTTTAAAATATATTTTTCTGTTTTTTTTTTTTGTAATAAATACCTTGAATGTGTAGCGAATTAGCAAGAGAGACCTTAATCGTAGAGCTACAAATTTTGTTTACTATTGAATTTTTTTATTTCATTTTACCTATTACTTCGATGACTTCGAATTGAGTGTAATTGTCACTAAGCATAAGTTTGTTATCAAAACTTGACACAGTATTTTATGATACAAACAGCCAGTGTCAAACGAACTAAGAATTTAAGTGACTCACGTATAGAACAAATTGAAAGTGAAACTGAAAGGGACAGAATTAGAATAAATTATATTATGTAATACATATGGATATAATATTTCATTGCGAAAGGATTCCATTGACTTTTTACAAATGATATTATGCATCATATTAGAAACGAAAGTTAATCCAACCAATGTAAAACAGCAAAGACAATCTTCTCATCAAATAGTATAACATAATACACCAAAGGATATAATTTAATTACACTCACATTTCATTTATGAACCATTAGGATATAAATCGTTTGGGTTCTTTCATCCTGCACGTATAATAAAATAAAAATCATGGTAACGATTATTTATAACTAACGCCTTTAATCGCGAGCTGTGATTGATAAAAATCTTATTATTCCGATACCATCCGAAGAAGAAATAGTCCCGGTAAACCAAGGAATGCGGATTCATACAAAGTGAACTCCAAAATAACTGCAATCAGTAAAATTAATGACATATAACTAAAAACCTTTCAAACAAGGATAACATTGATGATAAAAATCAATAAAATACAAATATTCCAAACGATCATACCAATTGAGGTAAAACTTCAAAAACGAAAAATAGAATTTTAACTTTTACTGAGCAAAAGTATAATAATATTGAAATTAACTCATAGCAATCCTACAACCACTGAGAAATTTAAGAACATATTACGTATCAGTATCTAGTACCACATCATACAAGTATGAAGATTCTTTGTTTCGAAAAGAAGTAAAGAAAAATACTTGTTGAATAGAACACGAATACAGTACAACTAGCCAAATATTGAAAAAATCCATTCTGATCCAATTTTGTACCGAGAAGCGCTCAACTTGAGAACAATAAAGTTGAAGCGGAAAAAACTATACTTCACATATTATGCACACCAAACTGCTTAAACTAAAACAATAAATTATTTTACAAATGACACTAATGATGAGATTTTTAATTATCACAGAATAAAATAGTAATTGGCTAAGCCAAAAATTAAAAGTAATACGGAAAAAACCAGGACTTGGTGAAGAATGAAATTCCTAAAATTTAAATGATTTTGAAATACGATCGCCTAATATAACGACAGACAACGTTACACAGATAACAAACAACGAAATTATCAAACACACAATGAAAATGTTTTGGTAAAATGGAAAATCGAAATTATAATAATTATTATTTTTGTTGAGTCGGTACTTAGTAATATATTATGAATCAAAGTCAACTAACTTGGCTGGTTTTGTGGAATAATAATCCTTCGGCAACAAACAAGATTCGACGTATTTATTATGATACCAATCTAAGGAAGAAGAGACAAAACAGGCTGTAATATTATTTATTTATTTTTTTTACTGAATTGTGCCATGAAATATTAACACTAATCAAATTTGACACCATAAAACGTGTAATGTGGATGTCCTTACGTGCTTTACAAAGGATCATCACATGTATGTACAAGCAAAGTCACGACTCCTGACGTCACTTGATTAGTGTTATTGCTAATTCATCTGGATTAAAAATAACTTTAACCCAAGTTATATTTTATTGGTCAGATGAAGAAAATTTTTTCACTTAAGTTTTATCCGCGTAAAAAAGTCACTTCAAGGACATCCCGTCGTCAAGCATCTGTAGCGTCACTGTATAAGAAATAAGATACGAACTAAATGCGAAGAGTCCTCTTCGGCTACACTATCTGCCTTGTAAAACTATTTTAGGTAGTAATATAAATTATGAATATAATAAGCAAAGATTTATAGAGCATTAAGTAGCCGTAAGTCAACTTTTTAATCAAACGGTAATTACAAGACTTCTAATATTCTTCTAATATTGAAGGTAAACTTGACAGAACGTCAGAGGAAAACCAGCTAAGCGATAATGCTATTGTGTCAAAATGAAATTAGAAAACGGATGTAACACAAACACCGCATACCAAATCACTTTAATAAATTTAAAAGACATCTAACAATAACTCTATAACAATTATGTTTTCTAGACTTCGTGTAAAGTAATCGAAATTCCCTAATTCGATGTATCTTCCAATTTTATAGTACAGAAAATTTCATGTTACTAATAGTGGCACCAGGTTTTCCCTATTTTGCGGGATTTTTATCTTTCCAGTGGCGTTTAATTCCGGAGCTTGAACGATATGAACACTCGACACGAAAAACAATTATTTAATGAGTAAAATTATTGTTCATGTAACGAAAACATCGAGTAAAAAAACCATTCAGTAAAACCGATTCAATGACTAGTAATCTCCCGTCAAACATGGGGATAAGTTTCTGTTTTATCATTATTTTTATTAAGCATTGTACACGGAAAGTTAACTGTCTTTTAACATAAATTAATCTTTAACATTTCTGAGACATACATGTGATATACAAAAAATTTAAGAACCAATATCTATATTCATTTGACATCAGCATTAGACAAAAAACTGTGAATAAATTTAAATATTGTGAGGAGAAATTAATACTCAAATAAACCTCCAATCCTTATTTATAACAACGATTAGACATAAAAATTCACCTTATGGTAAAAAAATTTATTCCAAACCAGCTGATGCAATAAAGAAATTAAAAAAAAACCGAACAATGAATACTATTAAAATTGCTCAAAACGGACATAAATATTAAATATGTAATTAATATCAGTCACGAAAATATTTATTTTTAACAAATTCAAAAAGATTATAATAATTTATTCTTGTGAACACGCGGCGCACGAGTGGCTGCTGGTCACGTACTGGTTCTTATAAAACGAAATTTACTTATTTAAATAATGATCGCGCGTCAAATGATTATGCCACGATGCGAAAATGCATGGTCGCTGAGCTGTTCGGTATAACTCCGAACAAGTATTTAAGACCTGACGGATCCAAAAGAAATTATTAAAAACGAAAAAAAATCAGAAAAATTGATACAGAACGATAAAGAAATTATACAACAAAACATCAATACAAAACTGTATGAATGGTGGCATAATTAATTTTCACTACTCAGATGTGTTGGCAACTTTACATAAGGGAGGGCAACGCCATCTCTTGGAGCATCGCAAGCGACTCAACACTGAAGACCTACCGCCATATTTGACGTGGGTGGGATGGACTTGTATAAAAGAGGCGACGCACTAAGTGCGTCGGCTTTTTCCGCTGATGTTATCTGAAGCAGTAACTTGTCGCTGCCAGTTTTAGTGAAGTGTTATAAGTGTTGTGATTGATATAAGTGTTAAAATGAGTGATATATAAAAACAAGTGCGCGTGTACCGTTGATTATACAGCAATAAAGTGTGTCCAGAACGAGGAGCTTGTTTTTAATTTAACAGATGTAACAAAACTAATACAATGAAATAATATCAGTATACTGTAATTTGGTCCAATATAGATTTTTTGTATGCAATAAGCTGGCAAATAAATTGATATGTCATGAGACGATCGACGAAACGATGTAAATTTCGTAAAAATGATACCGTAGAAAGTTGTACACCTGTTGTACTGTGACGGAAATAACCGCAGGTATTGTGCCATACAGTTCTTCACAACATTCCCCAATATACAGATGGGTTAAACACACAGAAAATCCACATCTCGCCGCACCTTAACTGAATTTATACCGTACGGTATAAACCTTATGGTTTAGATCGTTGTTAAGATGAATAGGCCACAACTGGATTCGGTTGGATAGATGCACTTGACCAGTTGGGGCTCCAACTACAAGGTGCCAGCAGTACTCCGAGAACGATTGGATATGCCTTTTAACTGATAACTAGTTCAAAGAGTGCAATTTACACTAATAAGTTTGGTCGTTTAAAACATAAACTATAAAAGAATATAGTTGTTATGTGCAATAGTTTTTCTCAACCAAGATATACGACAAATGATACGATAAATTCTCCGAAAACTAGGGGCGAATCTAGTTTTAATATTAGCCGCTCCTTAGTCGAACTCATAGCGAGATTACGTTATTTATATTATAACAAGCTACAAAAACTTTATTACTTTTAAAATTGTGAAGTCAAATATTATCATATTAAAGACCAGGTATGGAAAACAGGATAACGTTATAACACCAGAGGAAAATATCAATGTCAAAATATAATTGAACTCTGATATGATACTAAATATAAAAATGGCTCAACGAAGAACATTGATAGCGCTCACAGTTATAAAGGTAATTATAAGTAAAAAAATCCTTACTTATCTGGATATAAACTTGCAAAACAAGAAGTCGGTAACATTGCAAACCAAGTGGATAAACGTAACACTATAGCGTATATATACATATAGAAAAAGCTAACTCTGCAAATAATATACGCGCAGCACTAACTAAAAAAAAATAACAAAACTTAATAACGCGTAATATAAACTTATTTCAACCTAAATGTAGTCAGAATTTGCTGTAAAAGACTACATTCCAATATAACGAAGGACACAAAAGGCAATAACGACGTTTGATTTTAAGAAATTTTAAGTACTGTTTAAAAATATTTTAGTTCATTTTATATTTTACTTATTATTCTGGGTCCGATTTACGACATGCCTCATCGCTCATATTATACCATAAATAAATTAAAATTTGCTAAAAATAAAGATTGGCATACCATTGTGATAAACTTTTGTTAATTTGTAACTCAAACGAATTCAATTCTCTAGTGGTAAATGAGCGATCACAGTTTTAATTTATCGAATACGGATTCACGTTGCTACCACCCTCAAAAAGCTCGGATATCCTAAGATATAAACGAGACGCTGAAAAGAAATACTATCTGAGCACTTGTTATGCATGTTTTGATATACATTTCTTTATGCATACATAAAGAGGTAAGTACTAAGGTCACTTATACATTAAACAGGAACCAATTGACCTAATCTATACATAATGATTATCTGAAAGCCCATTCAACCTTTTCTCAAAGCGCTGCATTATCTTCATATCTTACAAGACTCATTAAAAGAAATTGAGACCCAATTAAAGAATGACAATTAATACATTTTTTATATGTGGTGTATGGTTTATCGATCTTCATTTATCAGGTGCTTTGTTACATTCATCAGAGCAGTTTGTCAACGTCAAAATGGTTGACTTTTGAACTCTTCTTATTGATCTTTATTTCTTCATTACTTTCACAGTTTCCAGTTGTTCTGCATTGGCGGCTGATACGTATTAATATTTAAGCACCCCTGACACGAACTTAAGCCGTCCAGAAGCCCATTAAATTCTTAGAGTTGATTTAACTAAATCTCAATCTCCATTATTCCATTAGTCCATTCGGCTGGTACCAACTTACGTCATCACAACTTTTCAAGCGAATACCTTACATTAAGGACGGTGTCTTACTGTGAGTCAGATCATCGGCGGTACACCGTGGAGTACCCACCCACCAGTATCCTACCATTCAACGCGCTCTGTAACAACAATAGTTCCATGATTGAATTTCCGTTCCTGCGAGTAGTGTAGAAAAAAACAATCTTTTTTGAGTCTTTTGAGATAAGCCATGAAATAATGATTGCTACGATCATAATGTGAGAAGACGAGCTTCTCCAGTAATAAATAAGAAGGGTTAACTAGATTTGTCGGTAAACTAAGTCTTAAACATTTCCGCGGCTTGATAGGGAAAGGTATTGAAAGGAACGGTAGCGGATTTGGAAAATAATAATTTGTTTAATGATATGAAATAAAATGGTACACTAAATATGGTACAGTGGACTTGACGTTAAGTGATCACTGTAATGGCAGATTGAGCTTTCGGACTCGATTGTTATAGTTAAAATAATATTTTTGTATACACTGAATTACAATATTTTTAGACAGGTTTTAACACATTTTTAATAAAATTAAATCAAGCTAGAAGCAAAAATCACTAGAATCATGATGTTAACCAGTCTTCCTTCAAAAAGGCAATAAAATTATGAGTTATAAAAATTAAAGCAATTTCAAAAAATGAAGAAATAAATGCATAAGTTATTACTCCGTAAAAATCACCATAAGTTTGTCATTTATAAAATAGACTTACCAGATTGGTTGCTTTTTCCATTCCCCTATCTCGAGATCGTGGCGTCGCTGCATACCTGTTGACAGTATCAATAAACTGGACATTTTCCACTTGTCATTGATTTATCATTCCCCGTCGCTCGTGTTATCATGTTCATAATGTACGTGTGTATAAATGTACGTTCTTCAGAATACACAAACGACGACTTAGTACAAATAACTGACTTTAAAGAAAAAACTGTTGGTATGACTTATAATATTATTGCAGGAACAAAGCAATCTACGACGAGCAACGTACGCCTTACTGTGGACTTAAGAAGCGAATGTCAACCGGCGACGGTCCGCTAAGATCGGCCTTACGAAGGTAGTGGGAATTTAAGCCATAAAAGTCGTCGGAAGCGTCTACAATGTCGCGTTCCTCTCGATTTCTATTATGCGCAACATTGTTGATTCCGTCACAACCGTTAATGTCATATAACACTGGCAATAAAATACATGACTTATGATTTTATGGGTTTTGGACGTGACATTTACACCTGACGGATTAACGTTTCATGGCGTCAGGTGAAATCCGTGTCGAATAGCGTTTCTAAATCTTTACAAAGTAATAGTAGATAAATAATTTTTGTAAACTTATAAAGTTTTTTCTTACGTTCATATTATTAACGTCTCTGCCTCGTGTTCTGACTGCCGTCAAGTTTCTAGCCCGCACGCTTAGGCTCGGAAGTATATTTAAATGATAGAAACCTTTATTTTTACTTTACCTTTGAGTAAAACGCAAACAGAAAGATGTACGCGGCAAATGTGAAGATAAATCTGCTGTGTATACAATATCGGAGACGCCTTATGCTTTAAATAAAAATCAACACCAGATATTGTTACATTTGTCACTAAATGGTATGATATAACAATGACGAACTATAGTATCACCAAATAATATAAAGGCGATTGAGCTTCAAACCCTCCTTATATCACTTACTGGAGCTTTTCCGTAACCAACCCTTTGAGCCATAATAAAGGTGGAATATCAAAAGAAATACGTGATTTAGACGGCTCCCCATTAAGCCTGTAGGATTTACAGCGGCTTTCAAAAAATGAAATACAATGGGATGATATAGAATTTTTAGGAACGACTTAAGTAATACAAACTTATTAATAAAAACGTTTTATTAATAAAAGCAATAAAAATAATGCGCAAACACGAATCCCTTGTACTAGCAATTCCTACATGACTGGTGGCCTAATCACACATAAGTTGGCCTAATAAGACATTACCACCATCGAAGATCCGCAAAACAAACATTGTATAAACACATACCTATTACTTGTTACGGTCGCGTTTTAACATGGATCCACTTACTCGGCAGGTAAAGCCGCTATGACGACTACAGATTACAAAGTTTTATATAAAACGACGAATTAGTTGTTACCGCTAATCTAATAATACATACAATTTATTATTACTTTTCCTGCGAGATCTTTCGTTACGTCCATGTTATGGCATTAAAATGACATTTTGCTTACAATCGATGTCGGTGCCGCCGCAACACGTGTGTGTGTGTGTGTGTAAATTTGTATGAGTATGAACGTGTGATTGTGCGTGTGTGTAAAAATAAATACACTTCGAATTTTAAACTATGCTGTTATTTAAAAACGTTCAGACTAAACGTTGTCAATATTATAATTCGTTTTAAAACAAAAAGTAAGTAAACTGTAAAATAGGAATAATTATTCAAAAGCAAGTTAACACCTGTTCTAACACTTGTTCTGCTATATCAGTAATGTGATCTGGTGCTCCCTTCGTAAACTCTTCACATGAACTCCTGAAACGTGACGACCTCTAGCACGACGGATAGGATTGAGAGACTCATCGGATGAGATAATCTACTCGTGGTGGCGATTCGATGTCCAAACTTGTCTCAACACGAACAATCGTAACGCTGTACAAGAACAGAATTGACATCAAATCTGATAAGAAAATGAAATTAAAAATCATTTTAACAATTTTAGCCGTTACATACGCATACAGAATACGTATATATTAAAAAAAATGAAAGAAACCTAACTACATCAAACTTTTGTCGACACGGGACTCACACGTTGATAAATTAAGATATCTAATTGAAGAAACTTCAGAACTGTTTAATCAAAGAAGACGAAGAACTAAGGCACTTTATTGTTAGTTGATTTAATTGTCGTGGTACCACCCAACATCTAAATAATGTTAATAAACATTAGCACAGGACAATATTGTAACGCGACACCATGTTCGAGTACATCGAAGGCTTTCAGACCGGGGAAGAAGCCGTGAATCAGCTTAATTTTTTCACTGGATGTACCAAACTGTATATGAACGACTTATACAAAGCTCACTAACAACGCAGACGCATTTAACATGACAATATAAATAGCCGTCTCATTAAAACGGGAACTGAATATTTTAGCTGTCGCGCGGCGAATAATTGACGCGCGCGGGATTAACGAATCCATTCGGTCACCAAATTGAACCAGACACGGCACTGCTCGACGTCAACATTCGATTATGCAGTAGTTGATTTTATTAGTTCCCACAGTCGCGTAGTCCGACGATTTGTGAGTGATTGTGAATTAAGCAACTTTAAATGCGTCGGGGAAGTACTCGTAGATATATATAGAATAACAAAGAAGAGACCTCCTCAATTGAGTAATTAAATACCTTGGACTTCAACATATTGAGTCTCGCGGACTCCACACAGTTCTAACAAAGTTTCAAAGGCTCTTTTGATTTAAACGTGTTTGAAACTCGTGTTTGTGAGCACTACATGTAACTCCGTGTACATTGGACTTATTAAGGGCCACTAAAGTGTGTGTATTTGTGTGCTGTAATTTTTATTTTTATTCTTTGACTGATTCTTTTTTTGATTGCATTGTTTATTTTACTTGTAAGAAATTTGTTTTATGCATGATGTTGCTTGCTTCGCTGAGAATATATGTTGAAACAATTTCAAAAATTCAACGAACGATTATTTTATAAATATATAAACGCGATTTGTTTTTTATGTTTATGAAAGTTTGGGCCAAATTTCAAATTTCAATTTCGAGTTTCCAAGAGTTTGCAACATTTGCTTATTTGCTTTATGTTACTGTTTGATTTTATTACTCAGGTATTTTAACTAACGTATCACTACAATTAAATCGAACTGCTTAAATTCTTTCGTTGACTCAGGTTACACTTGATACGTTTGTATTAGCAGACACCTAACCTTAAGATCAAGAAACTTTAGTCGTTGAAGCACATTTAAAGCGCAAATAAACGTGGAAAAAATGGAATGGGATAAATGATTGTGGGCGGGCAGCGGCGGCGGCCGAATAATTGATGTGAACGGATGAACGAATTCATTAGATCACCAATCTGAGCCAAGCACACGGCATGCGGTGAAACCCGGTGGGCGCCTACATCGTGTAACGAATATAATTTGGACGTTAACATGTTAACAAATACATACATCTGTAGGTACGAGTACCGAAAGTTAACTTTTTTGATGGCTCCAAATCGGTGCCTTAACCGAGAAGTAAACAGGGACCGAGAACCTGAATCGAATTGTGGAGCTATTAAACTCTGCCTCCACTCTCCGACGGAAATCAACCGGCCAGTGGTTTTTGTCGTTTCTCGCTTGCAAACTGGGACGGTTCAATGGGGATTCGACGCTATGTTCGTCACCGACAACGCACAGGTGCAGTTCGTATAAAGAACGATAAAAAGTTAAGCGTTTCGAAGTACTCACAGTTACTAAAACAATAAATATAAGGAAAAACAGAATGAATAGTCCTCGAGCGTCGTGATTTATTCGAGCCTTTTTAAATGTACCTCGCGGGTCCTCACGGAACCTGTTGCTGCTCACCAGCTAGCAGCGCCTCACTATTGTTTTTTACATAACTATGTTTATAGATTATTTGTGTGTATTTTATTTGGTATTGAAACCATAATCACCAAAGCGTTGGTCAGATTTTCAAATCTCATTTAATTTTATGCATTTAAATAACTTCTCGCAGTATGATATCGTTTTTATTTTAATATGTATTTATTTACCGAATCATAAATTCATACCTTTGCATATTAATACACATAACATACATATTACCGGCAATAATTACAAAGAAATGTATGGAATAACAATTTTGAAATATAACATCCGCAATAAAATTTCATTACTACTCTGCCTCCGATAGTTCAAAAGGCAATTCTAACTAGAAGTGAAAACGAAGATTAAAATGTTTGAATGAATCAAGCGGGAAATCGTTTGCTGTTCCTGTGTAAAGTAGAACAATTATATATTAAGCATTTGAAATATTGGCACGATAATATGTCTTAGATTTCAATTCATTTTAGTAACAAGAAAATTTAAAAAATACTACACACTTAATTGTACAGACGCAAATAAATGCACCTTATTTAATTAATTACTTTCATTATAAGTATAAAGTGTATTTCTGTACTTATATTTGTACGAAGTGCAGGCACATTTGATTATATCGGCCTTTTTGCTTATATCCAGATCCTTATTGATAATCGTTGGTTACGAAAAATGTACATAATATTAATTATTACCTTTTCGTCTAAGGTTGTATCTTGAACATATACAGTACAATTATTTTCCTTCCTTAATTTTGTTTTAACAAAAGAAATAACTTACTCTTAGCTAACTTACTTAACTTAGTTTTACATTTTATAAATTTTATAGACTTATTTTATATAGTCAAAAAGACTCAAGAGGTAGATGTTGACTTTTCGTATTGTGACTACGGTAACCAATTAGTACGTAAAACGCAAATTGTTAATAGTGCCTTATCAATTTCCTCTTTTAAATTGAAATCAAATTAACATATTTTGAACCTTCAAAGACAGAAAAAAATGTAAGGCATAAGAGCGTATCAACTAAATAGCTAAATGTAAATAGCTTTTCAATCAAGCTTCTAATAAATTCGTCTATTCGTTTTCAATTAAGATCTAAAGAGTGTGCAAAAGCGCCTATTTTTGTTGTATTATAATTGAAAGATACGAAGAAGAATATCATAACTCGATTTCGGAAAAAAATGTTAAATTCGCTTTTTCAACTATCGGGAGCAGAACTCGTTAGAGTTCTAAGAAGAAGAAGACGAAGTATCAGCCAAAACATTCACTATCTTACATGTGGTCATTGTGAGTACAGACGCGTTGACAAACAACACACAAGCAACTCCGAAACTGCAAACTATACATGTTAAAAATTTTGATTATCATTCATAAATTAGAATTTCAATACAATTAAAAATAATTTAATTGCTTAGGTATTTTGTTAATACATTAACACAAGTCATTATTTGCGACGAAAAAACTTACTGGGCGCATCTTTTAAATCAATATATGAAACGGTGGCTCAATAATGATTAGGCGAGTAAAACAACCTTACAATTAGTTCCGTCGGGATTAAATAAGATGGGTCGGAGCTCAACGACCCACGTCGATCCCGGCGTCAGTGTCTGAAATGAAATTAAATTAAATTTTAATCGAAGTTGGTTTTGCCAAACAGTTTTCAATTTCAAAGTCTCGTTCGTTATTCAGCTGGGTGCATCGCGAGATAAGAAGTTTGGCTTAGAGCGAAGAATTAATGGGGCCTCTTAGTTCAGAATATACGACTCGATTTCGACCATATGTTTATGTGTGAAAAATGAGTTTCTTATGGCAACGATGGTTATTTCAGTATAATTTGACTTGCAGGTAATAGAAAAAATAACACGTCTGTCACCAAGAATTGTTTATATGCGACATTTGAAAGTAAGCTACACACATGCATACGATCAATCTTGCGTACGTCTTCACTCACACTAGTATATACGAATTGCCACAACACCGTTCTGCCGATATATCAATATAAAAGCCGAAGACATATCAGCCAACAACAACCTGATATGCAATAAGTCATCGTTCCAGACGCGCCGTCGCGTGCGGCCATTTGTAACAACAAGCATCCTCTCATATCAGGGTTACATCAAATTGAGAGCTGAAACTACTGAATTGCCACCATAAAATGAATGAACGCCTGCAAGTGTTCTCTTTTTGGTTAACTCTTTACTTAAATTGCGATAGAGTCGCAGTTAGAATGATAACTATCATACCAGCAATCTAAGTGCAACACAATGTTATCTCCCATTTATCTACCTAACATCACATGATTCATTGAAAAAACCACGCGTAGAAAGCTACGAACCCAAAAATTCTTAACAATATACCCTATAAATAATTTCTTAACAATATACAACAATATACCCTAAATGTGTGTTACACATGTATGTGTGTTACTTAGTTTACATAATGGTGACTTATACCTCTGGTTTCAATGAGTTGGTAAACTGAAAATATGTTATTTTATATTTGTTCTGCAATGTTATTTGTTGGTACCTGGTATAAGATCTTTCCATCGGTTCACAGATCAGACACGGTCGTACCACGACCACACCCAATTTTGCAGAAAAGTTTCAAGTTATCCTGTAGGTTTTGGCTTTGATTTGTTTACAACCAGAAACCGAAACACTTGGCTACGTGATGCTCAGTGATAACCGCCTATCCATCGCGAACATCTAAAAAAATTTGAGTCGTCACCCACACGATACCGGTGTAGAAGAAACCTACGAACCCATTTATATATGGCTCTATAATATACAAATTGAAACATATTTCACCTTTGATTTTTGGCAGCAAGTAATTACCACCTACCATCCCTACCCACCACTTCGCTTGAATACCTTGAAGATCAATCTTGGTAGTACATGGGTCAAAAACCTACAAAATAGGGCACGTAACGTCGTTGCATCATTCGTTGTTTAACACGATCAGGAGAACTTAAGAATTGGAGCGATTTAGACCCTGTGTTTATCAGTGAAACTTAAAATTAATTCGCTTTTTCACCAGAGACAACACAACTTAAAAAGTATAACTTTATTTTGAGGTGACTTGAAGTTGCCTGTATCACCCTATTAATTCTTTATGACCAGAAGTGCTGAGGGACGTCTGCTTTTTTATCAACTAAACAATATGGCGTTTGAACACATTGAATATTCCGCCTTTTTTTTTTAATATAAAGCAAGTAACATCAAAATGGAAGCGAACGACACTGTTAACTCGATTTCCCCGGAGCGGTGGCAGGCTGCCAGGCTGCCAGCGCCCAGCGAGGAGTTTCACAAGTTCGTTTTAACCATTCAACGGAACTTCTTTTAATTCATACTACACACGTTACCATACGTCGTCTAGCTTGCAGAAATATCAATAGCACATAATGTACGTAGAAGTGTGAGGAGACCGTATAAAGAATATAAGGGCAGAATATTATTATCATGATATCCTTGAGCCCATAGGAATCTGAAGGCTTATAAGCAATAACAAGTATATTTAGTATCTATTTAAAATTATCAGTTTATTGGTATTGAAGGCCGAACAAAGATGTGAGTATTGCTACAACTGAAAACTACGATCAAAAATCATTTGTAAGCATCGGAACACCCAGCCCTTTCTTATTGTAACGCAAATTTGGTTGAACAATTGCTACTCGACAAAACTAGTCCTCGTATCACTTGTTCATTTGAATATAGGAAAATCCTAATTGATATTTATCAAAAACCACCATACGTCCTTGTCCCTACTAGTGGAGATCGCAGGTACACTTTCGCATTCCTCCGCGATCCCAACGGTACCGACTTCTCTTAGGATCCACTCTTGGAGTCGAGAGGAAACCCGTTACTTGTCATACAGGGACACCCATTACCAACCTTCCTGCTGGCTAAACAGTTGACCACGTGTGTAGCTGGCATAAACCGGTGCCAATGGAATAATTTCAGCAATTGGCAGATCCCAAAGGTCACCAATGCGATTAGACAGGGCGAGGTATTCCTCATACCTACAATGTATCGATATATTATGATTGCGGTATCCGCATTCAGGACACGTCGTTCAACCAGTTCTTTCTCGGCCTGGTTCCAAAGTTATTCTCTTGGGCTCTGTGTGGTACAAGTTTGAAGAAAATGCGTCGGCATAATAACGGCATTGTTTCACACTTGAATTTATATACATTTTGCTGTAATTTTTTGTAATAATAAACACTCGTGAAAGTAACAATAAGCCCAGCCTTTCCGTATGCATACAACAAAAGTTATTGGACATAAAAAGTAGTAGTAAACTAAAAAAAAACCTTTATGATCCACAAAATTAATAAAAGCGATGGATAAATATCATGAAGATGATTCGAGTTAAGTACCTACTCGATTCTAGTTTGCTATCTGCTGTTCGGAAGCTACGAGAGACAGCTTCTGACTTCTCCATCGATCGACCACAAGTGAGTCGTCACGATAGTAGTTATTGTTTTCTCAATGCTTATCCGTTAATTAGAGCGAAATCAATACAGCACAGATATACACACAAGTTATAAATTTAATAACTTCTGTGTCTGATCCAAATACTATGTTCTACTAATGAAGTTTCATTCATCTTCGCTTCGTGAGAAAATATGCGTCCTTGAAAGTTCTCGAGATCAGATTTATTGTCATAACTAAAGTCTGCCAACTCCTATTTATTTGTTTGCCTCTGACTAAAATATAATGTACATAGTTGTCTTATATGACTAATATCAATATTTAAAGTAACAAGTTATGCTTTTTTACCTTTTTCTTGTGCTTTGTGCCAAGCAACTACCACCTCGGGGTCGCGACGGACACGCTCCGTCTCTGTTAAGTTTCTACCAGCCGACTCTAGGATTTTAAGTTCTTAATGAGCGCAATTTATAACTCGCCTGAAACTATCAAATTTTCTTTTCGGCATACTTTTAATTTCTTTAGGTATAAGTAAATTCACAGATCGTTTAAGCAGCTCAAGACTAAGCTATCTCATTTAAAAACTTCGCTATATTTAACTTACTCTGCACCTTATATTAATGAATCATACCCTAGTGCTCTTGGAATAATAATTGACATAGCTTGCAAGCAACAGAAACTCACAAACCTGAAAGTTGTTGTAAAAAACGGGAAAATTTTATGACATTTCAAAGGATAAGAGGCTTTACTTTTTATCCTAGAGTATAGCGAACTTCCTCCACACCTTCCCGATCGAGGCAAGATGCAATGGTATTTTAAATCAAAATCCACTATGCATTTTTAATGACTTTAAAGACTAGCGAAAAAGCAGACGGGCCATCTGAAATTAAGCAGTCACCAGCAGCCACCAACGAAAGGTGACGTTGGCATCCGTCTAAACAGTTCCTCGTAGCGGTCACTATTGTACCACTCATCATTATTCGGACAGTATCCGTTCGGGAAATGTTTTGGTTGGTTTAGTTAAAAGGTTGGTTGCAAATTTCAATGTCATATTCTAAATTTATCAAGTAGTGGAATCACCGCTTTCTTCTTGATCGCGTTAATTTTGCCGTTATCAAATGAAGGTACCTTTTATCGACAATTACTTGTAATATGAAAAATCTTGAGTAGCAACCTATTGCAACCGCTAGGGTGTTTCAATTCCTCTCCTGTCTCACTTCAATACACATTCACAATGATTACCTTTCTTTATTGCAATATCTCTATTGCGGTAACAGCGGTATTATCATAAACATATTGTACAATTATAACGACAATGTGCTCAGCAAACTCGAAGCATTCATTGTTATGCAAATGACAATACGCGGGGTGCTATGTACACCGGCTGACGCTGTCGCCTCTCGGTCACAAGCGGAGGACAGACCAATGCAACTTGGGTCTAAATTCGGAAACTTAGAGGGAGTTTCGTAACAGAGTTGGCTCAACTCAGTCTAGTTCAAAGAGAACAAAAGTAACAAGAAGCTAAGAAAACTGCACTTTTCCGGTATCGGTGTGTCCGACATACATTTACAGGAAGACTATATTGCAAAGGAATATTACTAAACTTCTTAATCTGAAAAGCTCAAAAAGGTACCAGTATCTTGAGTTAATAGTTTCACAGTTTCATAGTTCACAATATAAAATGTTCACTAAAATTAAATAGCACAGTAAAAGTTTTTCATGCGACAATTTAACATTTTTTATTTGAATTTAATGCACAACGGCAACGAAGGGTTTAAAAAATTAAACATATGAACCAGTTGAAATGGATGCATCACTCTACGGCCATTTTGTGAATTTATGCAGCGCCGATCGTAGAGCTGATGATAGATAGAAATGGCTGAATAAAATATAATTTAATATATTTACTAAACCTTATGCGACAAAACTGCTTATAAATTGTAAACTAGCGATATAGTCAACGTCGTATATTGGTCACAAATAAACATTTCATTTTAAGGCTCGCTTTTATCCACTGTTATCCATACGAAACCGTTCGAATCGCGTGAGTTACTCAGAAATAGAACTACGAGGAGGTTGACTTAAGTTCGAGGACAAATGGAACGCTTTACACCGCAAAATCATACTATATTCCCTCCCTCAAAATAATTTACTGAATACTAAAATAGTAAACGGCTGTAGCACTAAGTTGAATAGGTCGACGTACACACCACCGCCCCACGTTATTTCGCCGCGTCCGCGGTCTGTGGCGGCACCAGCTCCGGCGACAGTATTTCACGTCCCTTTTATTGTCCTCTCGCTGGTTTTTAAAGCACGTTTAAAACTCATACTCCAATATACTCCATATATAGTCCATTTTTGCGTTACGAGAGATAAACATGGATTGTATTATATGTCGACTTTCGAATTATCTATCAGAAATCGTCGCGATAATGATGTTTATCTATGAGAATAAGAAACATACATACACATACACGATTCTACCCATGAAATTTATCTATCGCTCCGTTTACAAAGAATACGGGAGGGTTACTAAACGGACGGTAGTGATACGAATAATAATAATAAATAATAATAATAAACGTTCACATACTCACACCCCCGCACTAGAGTTTACTGTGCTGCGGGCGGCATGGACGTACACAAATATGACATCACGAACACCCATGACCCCACGAACACCCATGACCCGAGAACAAACATTTATCCGTCACATAAATGCCTGCCCCGGCCATAAATCGAACCCGGGACCGCACACTCGGCAAGCAGGTTCACTACCAAATGGGTTATGGAGTCGTCTGTATATCTGTAGTTTTATGAGTAACTGAGTTATTAACACGTATTACAAATATTTATTTCCCAAACGTATATCGAACCTAGAACAACGCCGACGTAAATCAAGAGAAACCAACCAACTGAGCTACCGGGACTTCATCATAAACAATGTATGGATATTTTTATTCTCTTAGGTAAGCGTTATTTTCTCGACGATTTCTGATAAATCACTCGATAGCCGACCTACAACATAATAATACCGAGAAATGGAGGCAAAACCTAAAAGAATTGCAAAGGGTTTATGGGAAGTGAATAATGGCTCCCCATAAGACGAAAGCCTCCAACCGACACGAACCATTTGACACGCTTAAGCCATCCGAATTACCACCTGATTGACTCCACTCGAACACGCGGAGGGAGAGGGACTTTGTTCGAAGATCTCTCAAAATATAATCTCCGTCTCTAACTTAACGACATATTTCAATTTTATTAAGATTAAGATGGTAGATAATATCGTTATCAGAAAATTTTGTCGGTTTTCTTAATGATCTAAATATCCTGAGCTCGACAGCTTTTCGTAGACGACCGATATTAAACTAATAATGTAACGGTAACGAAGCCAAAATTATACAAAATAAATATGTAAAGTTAAAATAGATAACACGAAGAAGTATGTTTAGTGAGCTACAGAGAAAAAAAGATTTTATGAGGCAAATTGAGGGCGAATAACAAGTAGGAGATATGTAAATCGAAATGTCTGTAAGTTCGCTAAACCGCCTCGAGTGTCTAATTCTAACCTGCGCATTACACGCTGCAAACGACGTGGCCACCAACATGACCTCTCCAAATAACAAAACCGTAGCGGTCTCGGCAAAGTTTTAATGCAGGTTGACATTTATCGTAGAGAGAAGATGCTATAGATGCTATAGATTATAACTATAAAAGGAATACAAATATATGTACACTGTACTAGGCTTTAACGCTATTAATTTTCAGTCCATCCCCACGCCCCCGTATAACAACAACAGGGAATCAAAACTCAACTAAAATAGACATTGCTTTAATACACTTTCAAACCTTCAATTCTGAAACTGTGCCCACATGGTCGCGACTGCTAGAGTTAAACAAATAACGTAAATCATATTCACATTCCATAAAATCGTTACTCTCAGAAAATGTAAATTACGGCGACTACACGAGGCAGCCGTGCAGCCGCCAATCTCGTGGAATTACCGTCCACCGGCCACCGCTCACCTACTCATGCTTATAATTATTCCGCTGCAGAGACATCTTATTTACATGCAAATATAACGTACATACGTTTCAACATTATACACAATATTGCCTCGTCCGGAACGGTACTGCTCGGTCCGGCGCACTTTCAAATGCAAGACATAGGTTTTACTAGAAGGGATATCATTTTTATGGTAACAGCTGAAAGAAGCCTAGTCGAGCAGCCTCGACTGCAGAGATACTGCGACTGATCCACGTTGAAACAGTTAATGGTCGATCTTCAGAGAAGGGCGGTAGCTGAATAACAAAGAACCTTATCAAGATACACGAATATCGTCCGGGGTAATATCGCACCCTTAGAATGAAAGGGACTTAACTCAAAAATTGCAATGTATGGGAAATGACGAAGAAAGTTTTCAAAAATGTATGGTCTTGAGTAAATTTTAAGAGACTGATGTATGAGGTTTTCCCTTTTCCCTTTCTCACTCATAATTCGGGCTCTTTTTCACCATGGGGTTTAAGAGTAGGCTTTTTTAAGTATATTTATAATAAATCTGGAATTTCAGGAATTTTGAGTTAAGTCACATTCATTCTAAAGGTGTGATATGTACGCACGATACCGCCAGACCGATAAACTAGCGACCTTCGAAAGAAAAGACGTCAAAGTTACAAATATGTGCCTACATTTTAACTTTCGTCTCGGACTCGTTTACAATTAGTACGGTTCAGTAAACTGTTTCCATCGAAGGAGCGGCGAGACAATCAATTACTCTTTTATATACGTTCGCCAAAAAATATGTAAATAACGCTTAGTTGAGCAGAATAAGACACTGTTTTGAAGAATTTCTCATTTTTATGTCAACAGCTGACAAACGAGCAGACGAGCCAACTTATGGTAGGTGGTCACCACCGGCCACGCATGTTCAGGACACCAACAGTAGCGACGAGTTGCCGACCGGCGAGAGATGCTTTATATACAATATTCAAATACGTATAGTTGACTCTCCGAAACTGCAATCGATGCGTGTAAAAACATTTCACTATTTCATACTTTCCGTTAAAAAACCCAACTGTCATCCGCGAGTAGCGTTGGAATTAAACTGTTTTCATCCAGAATATAACGACCTAAAATAGGAGGGAATTCTCGCCGTATCCTCGTCGGTTGATTAACAGGGTACCACGAGTACAAATTAGCTTGAACTTACGGTTAAGTAGAGCCACTTACGCCCCAATCCATATTATCAAATAATCCCAACTCACGACCATCTAACGGCCGTGATCTCGTTTATAACAAAAATGCTAAAAATAAAGTGATGTCAATAGATCGGTAATGCCAGTATGACATTAGATACATTGTAATTAGTTTGTAACAAAACAGTGTAACACTCCTCCGCTCATTAGATGTAGACATTTCCAGCAATGATCTTAGCCGAGCACATCGCAACGAGTTCATTTGGTTTTCATGAACAAAGGCGTTTGGAGCTTGTTGAAATGAACTAGCATTGAACGTCGCGCGAGCGCCGCGGGCGTTATTATTAAACTAGCTTCAGAATTTGAACAGGATCAACATTAAACATAACTGGATTAAGCTCTGCGCAGATAGTGTCTCCACTCGGTGCAAGACAGTGCGAAGGAATGCTTAAATATGTAGCTCAGACTTTACTAGTAACACAATCCGACGACTGGACACATTAAATCAATCGTATACCGTGACCATTATCGAACTGTACTTCATACATCTTCTGGAACATTTTACGGTACTCTCGCGTACTTAACATAATATATTTGGCTACAATGTTTTTGGTCACCTAATTAGTTTCCGATAAATCTATACATATAATAAAATTTTAAGTGATCGCTTTCTGTACATGCAGGATATGAGAAAAACTATTATTAGGGGCCTTTATTAACGCAATAGAACCCAAAACAATAGTTGTTAGAATTTGTGTCCGTTTTTCTGTGCGTCTGTTCGCGCTAATCTCATACGCGGCTAAACCGATTTCGTTATGATTTTCACTAGTGTATTGCAGGAAGCATCACTTAATATTTAAAGTTCGTTTCATTTCAATCCGTCTATAAAAACAAGTTACAAATTATATATGTATTTCTAATTCACAGAACGAGAAAAACCCAGTCCTAATACAATGCAGGTGCTATTTCTAAGCATATTTATCCTGAAGCGAAGCGAGGGCAGTTTACTTGTATTTAATTTAACATAATACTGAAAAAATGATTTCGACTGGGTCTGTTAGCGGGTGTAAATAAAGTTTTAAAATATAAAATGTTTAAACAAACGAAACACCGCGCTCAATAACCAGGATTACCTTGCCGAATAAAATATTCCTGACGAGGGCTCAGGGCTGGTATCACGACAGTTAGTTTTTATAGCGACACACCGTTGCAGGGAAACACAGGGGAGGGCGCGGCGGACGTCGTCGGCGCGTTCCAACACAGCCGAGCCGAATGTTTGATACATTTTACTATTTCTATCCGACCTCGAAACATATTCATATCACCTGTTTTGTAGCTGCGCAGTTTTCGATATTCAATGATTGACAATCTTCTACCAATTTCACATATTTATTTCATGCAGCATTATACTGATGAACGTAAATTTTTTCTTTGTACCACCGGTACTCTAAATGTGTTATAGTTATACTGAATGAGAAGAAACCTAGCTACTGTAACTATGAAATTATTTTGCAAATGCAGCTTGAGCTACGCTACGTTAAACTTATTACAAGCATGCTCAACGTGATTATGTAATTAATGTTCGTTAAAGTTCTTGAGCTAAAGTTGACCTGCTCAACGATCTGCATACCATATTACTTATGCGAAAACTCTTTTTACGCACAAAACAAATTTTGTAAAGTTAATTTATCGAGTAACGTAGTCCGACGCTTATTAATTTAAAATAAACGAAAGCATTAAGCGTTTCCTTCACACGACAATGTCACATGAATGTCTATTCGTTGATATTTGTATCATTATCTTCTGTTTATACGGAAATTGCAATGTTCAGCGTTTCGGAACGCAACAAGGACACGCAGGTCGCCGACCTGCCGCGCCGTGCGTATCTGTACTTATCATGATATTAAGTTGTAACTGCAGACACAAACACGACCGCTGAGCTGTTTTAGACTACAATGGTTTGCCTTTCGTATCTTCACTACAATCTCACTACCGCTCGGAAATTATTGAATCCTGAATAGCTGAGATAGGGTACTCACGACCGCTCGCCGCTACCCGCCGCTACGTGCTACAGACACCGCCGTTCAACTGGTTTGATATCATCGTTGGTGTTGTTCGAGGTTATCATTATGATACCTTTTAAAGTTAGATATGATGTTCGTGTAATTTATAAAATGACATCACATGATAAGAACTGTTCCGGCCTGAAACGGATTGTTCTCGTTATAGAATATAAAACTATAAGAAATGTTTATTTTATGTTGAGAATTTTTTATTCGTAAAACACAATATTATCTTATGTACACTTTGTGATTTATCACACACAGCGCCGATACTGATTACAGAAACCACACAAGCCGTTTCACAATTAATTATAATTATATAATTTACTCAGCTATATAACAATATAAAAAATGTATAGTTAAATCTTACAGATGGGTTTTAATGACGTAAATTAATAAAAATTTACAATATTTACTACAATATAATTATATTGCTTGTGAACTTCATCATATATTTTTCCTACTACATATGTATTAAGTGAGAGTCTTTAAGAGTAGCTTGCATAGAGTTTTATATGTTAGTGTGTAGAAAATCATAGACTTCGTCACCACACACCATCAGGTGAGGCATGTGTTATCCAGTATCGTTGTAATACAACCGCGTACATATAATATGTTTATAAAACATGACTTCCGGTTTATTGCATAACTATATGAGGTTGATGGAAAAAAATATACACCACAATACGATACACAATTCGCCTAGCAAGTAACTAATTAAGGTTCTAACTATACAAAGACGCATTTTATAAGTTGACGGTACACGTCATAATCTACTAGTGGACAAATCAGTACTCGATACATTGATAAGTTCGCACCGACCTCCCCCGCCTGCGGTGCATCCTGATAAACAACGGACGAGGTTGTGCCGCCGCCGCCCCGCCGTCGAAGCTACTGGACACTGTGTTACACACTACACATCGTCGGCACTCGTGCGGGCGACAGAATCCTTTCTGGCGATCACTTTCAGCCTACACTCCGCCATGAAATTATTTCAGATGTTTCGCTTGCAATCCTAAGTGACAAATACCTAATAATAAATGATGATCCGTCTGCGTCTAATGGCTACTTATATAAAAATTAAGATAAAAATGTCACTCTAATAAATAATAAATAAACAGCACACATTGTGATTATTTGGATACATTATGGTTAAAACACAAGTATCATTATAGCCGCCCGCGTCCCGGAAGCAGCCGCGCGTCTCGACCACGCTTCCGGAAGACGGCCTCCGCCACCCGCCAGCCGCCGCTTCATGGAGCGTTGGACAATAATTATATACTGTATTTAATTTCTGTCAAAATATGGAACGGGGATAACAAGTAAGTTTGTAATGAATTGACGTATAAAACGTATACGTTATTTACCAGCTCTTGCAAGTATATCTCTATCTATCTATCAGCCTTTTACAGTACACTGCTGGACATAGGGCTCCCCTAGTTGACACCACTCCGACCGGTCCTGGGCCCTCTGAATCTAATGGCTCCCAACCGTTTTCTTCATGTCATCACTCCACCTGGGCGGGGCGGCGTCCTGTACTTGTTTTACCAAAGCGTGGACGCCATTCGATATTCGCTGTTGCAATTACTCTGTGTAAAATTAGTGTTACAGGTCCTCCGTATCCTCATCAATATTCTTTGAATTCCTTCTCAAGTACGCAGATTTACGTTATTTTAACGGAGAGTTAAAAATTAACTTATGACCTACACGTACGTGTGATACCTTAAACTAATGTGTTTTCACAAGTCGAGCAAGCTAAACCGACTGAGAAACAGCCTCGAAACATCCTTCAATTCACTGCCTGCCATAAATACACTTCAAAGCTAGTTCAAACCAGATGCGTGTCATGCCGAATCAGTGGAATGCACAAACATATTTACAGTGGCTTCAGTGTGACGTGTCGAAATATATGAGCCAGCGCTTGGTGCAGCTCGTGCAGTCGATAGGTACAGTGATGCAGTCGGTGCACAGCCGGCGCGCAGCTCGTTACCGCAGCTTATCGACGCCGCTCGCCGCGTAAATCAAATCAATTCGCGTTTATACACCGACGTCACTAGTGCTGTGTCGGAGATCGATACACAAAACGAAAATTTTTATAACAACTCGATAATAAACATTTATCAGTTGACTCATTACGTTATTGAAATTTTCAACCATTCAAAATGTTGACAATATTCGTACAGTTGACTCATAATTAAATTAATTAACGTTCCAGAACATTATCTTAAGATTGTTTTAGATGCACTTAAATGTACCGCACCAACCTGGTATGCACTAGATTGACTTAAAAAATCGGTACATTCTGATTGTAAGTTCGACTAAATGCAGCCGTATTTTTATTAACAGCATCATAAATACAATATATTTTGGAAAGTTTGCCATACATTTTTTATATTTTAATGTATCAACTTTAAATTTATATCACAAATAGACCAAAAATATTTTAATATTAAGCGTTATTTATTTAATCTACAGAATAACAGATATTTAAATATGTTTACGGTACACTAATTTTCAAACAACAGATAAACAAATTTGAAATTCAAATTGAACTTGAAATTAGCATACGTTTTAGCGTACAAATATTAACTGTAATATTGTGACGCTTCGAATTAAAATACAGTACGGGTTTATACAAAGCTCCGGCAGACGACGCCTCTTATTAAACATTCTGTTATCGATAAATCGGGATATTAGTGGCAATCACTAATCCATCTCGCTAACTTCACAAAGGCGTCAAAGGGATAGAACATATTGAATATTTAACAGTCAGAGACAAAGCTTTCTGGCTTAAAACCCTGACATAGGTTATAATAGATATGTGCTTAAGTTCACATGGTGAATGACATTATAAAGGAGACATTATATACCTTCGCTTACCACCATCACATCGACTGTCCCTACACGAATCAACACTACCTGAAGTATAGTGCGGGCCACGCTGTAACCAATTGATAATTTCAACTTAGGTGTGACTGGCGCGCGAGCACACCCATCTCATGACGGTACAAGGTCATCCCAGCCCATGAACATACTTAAGACTGGAAGTTCATTGATGGACTCTTCATCTTTTCAATCGGAACATACGTTTGAAAGAACTATACTTGGATGGTGGTAGCTAGCCGGGCAGGTGAATTACCTTACCTACCTTTGATGACTTCCCACGATTTAAAATTTTTGTTATTATTATTCGTCAATCTTGACAGTGTGATATACACGTTAAACGTCAATCAATCAAACAACACGTCAGCCACCCTTCGGCAAAAACTACTTGTGTGAGAGAGACAGAGTTATCATCAGCCAGTTAAAAGTAGAGTAATACTTTTTTTACAACACTTCCGTTTCTGCTCCCGTAGCAGACGGACCCCTCCGACATACTCTCGAGTAAGTCATCTCATTTTTCGACTGCATATCTGTGTCATCGATACCGCATCGACCGCGACTTAATTGTTGCCTTTTTAGTTCCATTTTGTGTTGGCAATAACTAAGTTTCCGTTTCGCGTTTTGAGTTGGTGGATACCTAACGGTGACAACGAAACCAACTAGCGTTGACCCGGTGCGGTTGACTCAGTCCTCTCGGACTGAGAGAAACCGGAGACCCGATCCCACTGCACTGGGCCTTCCCAGGGTGACGGTTAGTGGCTATTTCCGCTAGGGATAGTCACTGTTCTCGTAGTCTCGCTCATTCTATCTTTGTTTTAGATTTGGTCGTTTCGTTCTCGAGTCTCTCCCTGCCGCGGCAGGGAGGATCGCTAGGGAGGATGAATCCATCCGAGTTAGGTCTCGTTCGTCGCATCCTCGGAGCCCTGTCTCCATTCCTCACGGCGCCCCTCGATGAGGCCGCGCTAGTACAAGCACTACAGACAGCACAGACTGATTCTC
>PDGT01000172.1:0-13184 GCA_003671415.1 Megathymus violae
GAAAATTTCTATATGCTAATGTTAGCACTAATTACATTGAAATAAGGGTTATAACAGTTCGTTATTCCAGCGGTGGGTCCCCACAACAATAATAACAGTGACTGCGGTCCAGCGGTCCAGCGGTCCAACAGACCGAACATGCGGTTGGATTTATCTCACACGTTAATAAAACTAGGATTTTTTTTTCAGTTTATAATGAAAATATCCAGATTTAAATACATTTTTATTGTATACCGAGATGAAAGAGAAAAGTTTGATGGCATCTTGTGGTTGCATTAAGTAATAAGCTGACAATAAAATATGAACCTATCTGAATGGGTTTAGATGAGGCTGATTAAAAGAACTTCAAGTAGTTTTTCATCATATAGTAAGAATAAAAAACTGTAAGAGATGAATAAATAAAAAGATCTTTGTGAAAAAAAAAGTTTTGTTTTCTATAAAACTGCATCGGGATCCAGTCAATACATTAAAGATGTTTTTAACTGTAAAAGGTTGTATCATTGTTAAAATGATAAATTATAACATTGTTATTGGTTGGTCTGATGCTGTGTGGTCCGAGAGGAAATCGAAATCGAAAATTTCAACTTCGTCAGCCAGTCAGCGATGCATTCTATTTCACTTTAACATAAAAAAACATAACAGGAGTGTCATAACTGATATTCATTTCTTGTAAAGGCTTCAAGTTATCCTTAGTATTGTACAAAAAACTAAAATCCTATTTATTTTAAATTTATACTATCCACATAATAATAAGTCTTTTTATCTTCGCGAGAAAATGTGGAAGCGTAGTATTTCTAAGCGTAAAATCCGCCAATTCACGTTCTTCCCTAATAAAACAGAATACCAAGAAACTTAAAACTACACTATATCAAACGCTACACACGGGTGTAAATGTTCCTGTGTGCATATGTAATTTTGTCACAGTGTGTGTTAGTTTCTACAAAGGACGCTTGAACTGGTGCATATTTAATTATCAACTAGCAACCTGCCGCGCTTCGCTTCAGAAAAACTAAATTTAGAAACAGCACCTGCATCGTTTTAGAAATGTGTTTTTCTCGTTCTGTGAATTATCAATTTAAAATATTAATTTATAACTTTTTTTATATATGGACGGATTACAATGAAACTACTAACAAGAACATTTAAGTATCGTATTGAGTGATGCTTACCGCAACACATTACTGAAAACCGTAATGAAATCTGTAAAACCGTTTCTGAGATAATCGCGCCCACATGCGCAGACAAATAGACAAAAATTCTAACAACTACTGCTGTAACATGGGCTTCTAATAAAAATTTTTTTTCATATGTAGTTCACGTACGGGAAGTGATCAGTTTGAATTTTATTATATGTGTAGATTTAACGTCATGACGCCTTGACGAAGAAAACGGCATACTTTAAGTTTTACATTAACTCTAATTTAAAACAGCCCAAAATATTGTAGAACCATATTACAAACATGTGCAGACAGAAAGTAGAGATTTCTTACTTCCTGCTTATTTTTTGATGCTAATAAATGAAATAACTACTTTTTTAATATTCCAGGAATTTCAATATCGCAATTAATTTATTACGAATTTAATCGCTTTCCTTATACTTCCTTCAATTTCATATCACTCACTGAAAACGAAGTGTCAAAAATTCTAACATTTTTGCGATCGAACTGGTTGTGATGGCGTGATATATAAGGAACTCTATATATTGGATTCTATTTAATAAAATCAATTTGTTATCGATTTTTAAGTCTAAATAAATATTTTTATTATTTTTGAACGACCGAAGTACTTCGCCTTCCGCCGGACAGAAAATCTGTGCTATGGTCTATTGATAGGCCATAATTATTGATGAGTGTGAACCCTTTAGAGGCTGATGTTGCAATACACGTACATATTTGTTCCTTAATTGTAGTGTGTGTACATAAACGAAACATCGTAACAGTTTATAATTATATTATATTTATTTATTTTTGCGTGCCTTGTGTCTCTACACTGTGACAATAACGGGATTTCTTATTTTCTATATACACAAGATAGGTTCGCTTTCCATAATTATGGTTAGGTTGGCGTGCTGCGAAGTGTGCGGTACACTAGGTACACGTTAACCTACGTAAATATTAACATTCAAATGCGGTACACGGCCGTCGTCTATAAAATATTGAATAATAACTGATGCCATTGATCAATGAAAAAGTCCACGGAGACTATGAAATACTCCTAAATACTTCTAAATTAGAAGTTATCCTGTGACTTCAAACCGTAAAACTCCAGTTCAACCCATTTGAACCGAATAAAATCAGGTAACCATGGGTGAGGCGCGCATACATTACACTTTAGAATTTTATATTTTAGAAAAACTTTCCGCTGACACTGGATCCTGAGCGCTTCGCACGTAGTGTATAGTGCGAGGCGGAACTGGGGCGGGAGCGAAGCGCGGACGCGAACGCGGGCGCGGGCGCCAACTCGACCAAATTGAGTTATAACTGACGTGAGATATATAATAGCTAGTCTTGCAAGATAAAAGTTTATACTTCCTCAACTGGATTGTATCTGCGGCTTACGGTCTATTGGTAAACAAAATACCAATGTACTATAAGAAACCCGGCGAACAACAATATATAATTATGTATACTCAGTAAACATGCTGATATTATCAACGTTCTGTTCCAGTTTCAAGATCTGGTGTTCGGTATATAGAAAGGATGCACTCATGACCACAGTGCTAACGAAATATTTAATGATAATACATATGATGATAAATAATCATTGCAATGCTGGTAGAAAAGAGTGTCGTAAGAGGCGACATAAGCCAGCCTTATTGGTGGGAGGGCTTCGCGTAAGGATTATATTATCAGTATTATTATTAAGGTATTAATATTATTAGTGGTATTATTATCTTTGCGTGAAGCCTGCTTGGCTAGCTACCACTGTCCTGCTTGAGTAAGCCGCCAAATGACTCGTAGTGTTCCGGCTGGAGACTGAGAGTCCTCTCCTTCTTTCTTCTCATTTCATTATTTTGTTTTCTTTTTGTTATGCAGGTAGCGTATATTCAGAAGGTGTCCCTTACGTCTCACATACCAAACAAAGTCCAAATAGATGAATCGCTAGAAAAATGTTTTATTAAGTGGCTATTATTTGTATGTCCATAGATAAATTGTAATATCATGACCGAACTCTTTTCTCCCACTGATCATTAAGCAGTAGGAGCGCTGGCAAAGCGCCAGTGGCCGTCAATGTCCAAGCCGTGTCGCGATTTCCGATTGATACTCACGCCATATACATACGATATGCCTTATATCAGAAACATCAATACTGACTAATGTCTTATCGGCTACATAATCGCACTGTGTATATTATTGCTTTATGTTTATTTATCCAACTCAATTTGTCATTTACTGGCAAGCACAAATTAATATTTTATTAAAGACATTTGGAGAAAAACATGGCACTCATCTGTGTTAAGTTTGATGGCAATTATTTTACTAAATCGGCAAAAATCCTCAAGTTAAATTGTGACTGAAGGATCTGGGGTCCAGGCAGCTTCAGTAGAATACTGTTGTATGTTAATAGAACAACAGAATTATAGTTGATAAAAAGGATAAAGTTTATATGCGAAGTCCAGTGACCTAAAAATTCTTAATCCTTATGGACGACGTATACGACATTAAAAACTGCAAATACTGTGTTATATTCCTTATCACTTTTGTTTAAAGCTATAAACAGAATTAATTGTATGTATTTATTACTTTTGATCGATATAATACGGACTTACAGATAGATACTTTCATCGTACGGTAAAATTACTTGCGAAAACTGAGTGTAATTTTATTAACTCCCTGCTCCATCTTGGCCGCTGCGAAATGAATCTGGGGCGGCGCTTGAGAGGAAGTTAACTTGTTAAAGCATTGTTCGCTGCACTTTCATACACATTTTAATTACATTTCATTTGTTAGGCGACAATATCATCCGGGCGCCGTTCCCCGAGCCACGAAAACGAACGGCTGACGTTACTTACAACTGCTTGCAGTCTACGTACTGCTGCAAAACCCAACTTACGCGACAATTATCACCAACCAACTGTAACTGTCACACTACAGCAAAATTCTTATGTTCAATTTTCTCGCAGATTTGAGGTAACAAGCAGTATAAGCAATTAGGGCGTGGAAGGAAAGTAGGTGTTTCACGAAAATATATTTAGTGTCAAAAATATAAATTTCACCTTATTAAAATTGTAGCGTTCCTTAAATTTAATTCTAACGGAGTCTGTGGCCATATTTCGCACCTGATCATTGCTTACATTATCCGAATACATTGAAATACACCGTACCACTTACATCTTCTTCTATAAACCCTAATCATTTCATCCGTTTATAGCTTCCTTCATTGCAACCCGCAACCCGCTTCGTCAGCGTTAACTTAACGATTCAATTTATTTGATCAAATTTAAATATCGAAGATGTTTATGATTTACGATTGCAAGTAAATTACAAATTTATAAAATTACCTTTTGGATTGTAGATGTTTATAAGTTTTTTTTTTAAACATTTTGTCTGCTTTCGTGTGGATTTTTTAATGTTTATAAATAAAAAAAAATATATGATTTCAGCTAAAAATGAAGATTACGAAGAATTTTCTACTACGAATACTACTGCCCACTCTTACTTATAGAGTAAAAATGATTCTGATTTAAAATTAGTTTTAGGTAACAATAACTCAATGTCTCGGCGTCTAAACATCCCAGTTCTGACGATAGAAATGCAATACACGTAAGAATTAGGTCCCTTAAATATGGGGCTGGACTTATTTGATATCAAAATATGTATATATAAAAAGCAAACTCCCATATAAAAAATTCGGACACCATTAACATCGGCTCCATATCACAATCATCATCGCCGTCATCGCCACCAAGTATTCCGATGTAAAGTCTTCGCCCTTACTGAATGTCACAGTTTCAAGACCTGAAGTTCAATCGACCAACCGTAGAACTTATGTACTGATTTAAAAAAACGATGCAAAAGGTCATTTAGTGTTCCTTTATAAACGCACGTTAGATATTATCCATAGATGTATTCAACTAAGTTGCTGTCGGGAGCCCTAGGATTTAGGTCTCTGGAAGTCCGACGAGAATATCTTCAGATATGTGTGTATCTGCAGAATTATGACCAGAGCCGTCATAGACGCGAACTGTTTGCGGTATCGCCATCGCGCGCAGTTGCACGCCGCCCGCATTCCCGTTCCTCGCGGCCGCACTGCTCTTAATGCACCGCTGGAAACAACTCTGAGTGCGATTTGTCAGAGGATGTACCGGATGAGATTGTTGTGTGTGCCTGTAATTTAGTTAGGGCGATGTAGAAGTGAATTATTTTTAATTAATGTAATTGGTGTATACCTGATGTGGGACCCCATCGGATCAGCCAAACTGTTAAAGATATCGGAATGCCGCCATAGAAAATTTTATTTAATGTAAAGAGCATTTTCTATAGGTATATAAAAACTGAAGATTTAATTAAAATTATTATTAAAATATTTTTCTAGAATCAAAGCGAATATAGGTTGCTAGTTTAAAGTTAATTTTAAACAAATACCGCACTTTTTAATTTAAAGTTGCCTATACTGGGAATTGATAATTTAATGGACAATTTATAATATGATTTATGTATTTTATTTTTATAGGAAAACGTTTAAAAAAGAAATACAATGAGCGGACGCACACGTCAACCGCTGGGCGTCAGTGTCAGTGGGACAGGTACTTGGTACAAAATATAGTGAAAACTCGATAACGAGACTCGATGCAGCGAGAAACTCTAACGAACATATTTCATGAATTCGGTTGGTATTCTATAGCAACCAATTGATTCACTTTATGTAACATTGTGACTCATTCTGAACAGCAATTTTTTTTACGAAAACCTCGACTATCACGCGCGCAATTTATAAGTGAGCTTCTTTTGTTCGTTATGATTATTGTCTTTGAAATAGACAACGATCATTGTTCATAAGAAGTTCGGCTTGTTTCGAACACGCGCCTTAACTTTCGTTTATTATTGCTTTGTTACCATTGACTAAGCTTTTTAACTGTTTCTTAGACCCACCGCCGTGATACGCCTAATTGCGACACTCGTACAGGTTAATAGTGATCTGACATCTGATTTGGATAAAGTCATGCTGTTTTAGTTTAGTTTTCTAGCTTTGCCACGATATTAATATGCCACGATAGTAATTACGGCAAGATGAGTGGATAGGCCCGTGATGTTGACAGGACCGACGGACAGTTACCGACGGATGGTTGGAAAAGGCGAGATCGAAGCGGAAGGGCAACTAACCCCTGCACCAACCCGCGCTGTAAGAGCAAGGTGAAGTATGTTAAAGGTCTCCTTAATTAATCAAGAAGAGAACCGCGTCTTACAGTGGACCGCTACCAGGGTGATGCTGTGTAATGAAACTGAAACAAAATGTCAAGGAACGCGTGTAATAAGATTTGAATGCCAAGTAGATGGAGGTAGTCAAAGCCAACCTCGTCTACTTGTGGTGCATCCTACCGAACCCAGGACGAAGTTATGTGAAGGGTCGCTTCTGTAGAAGGTCGCTAAGCTGTATACCACCCGGTGGTGGTACGGTTGTTTACTCTCCTGGCTGGCCATCACCCTAACTAACTTTACTGCAACCTATTACGGTACGAGCAATTTTTATATTTATTTTTGACCGGAAAGTGTCACATAGAGTCATCTCAAGAGTCAGTACCATAAACTAAAATTGAAATTTCTCACGTTTTAAGGATCATGTTTTAAAATATTAAGGAGTTAACAACATACTTACAGTTTCGTTAACTTTGATGTTCAAAATTTCATAAATCAGTTAATGAAACGGCGTGTTCAGTTCAGAGACCGACTTGGAAGAAGAAGAGAGATATGAGAGTCTTAACAACCAGGTGAATTGGTCGGCGTGGAGATACACACTTTTTTTAATTGTATACATGCATGCTTTTTAAAAATGTTGCACGCCTGATTGGGATTCTACTCGGATAGTCCAAAGCCCTGTAAAACCTACCGTATCATACCAGTAAATACTGTAAACGTTAACCTACTGATGTAACATTAATCGATCGATACTGGCACGCTCGCTAGACTTTAGATAATTACACGCATACCTGAATGCTGAGATTGTGAAATAAATAAAAATGTTTAAATGAACTCATATTTTATGTATAACAGAGTAAAAATATTAAATCGAACTTGAAGTAGGATATTAAAAGTAATGATTATGAAAACTAATGTGGTTCGAGAAATAAGCCAGTGAACACATCCTTCCCGTCGCTTCTGCTCTAGCTACAGTGAAGGGGTGATAATTAAAATTGCAGTTGTACGCAACCGCTATAAAACTTGATACTACCATAAAGTCAATTCGAAGGGGTGACGCAATAACAAGCTACGGTTATAAAAAGGGGTTTGTTGTCATTTATAAGTGGAATATTAATATTTATAGCACTTAGAACAATTGTCTGCGCCGGAGATAACGCGGTTTAATTAAAATAATTCACGGCGGCATCGCGGCACCGAGGCACGAGGCGCGAGGCGCGAGGGACGACTCAACAATAGTTTCGAGTCATGGTTTCGCGCTGGGGCTGGGAGTATTGTTATAGAATGAGAATAACACAGCGAAGTAGTGTGAATCGGGATTGTAAATAAATAAATAAATATAAATAAATAAACGTTCACACACTCACACCCCCGCACTAGGATTCCCTGTGTTGCGGGTGGCATGGGCATACACAATTATCACATCACAAACACCCATGACCCGAGAACAAACATTTATCTGTCACATAAATATCTGCCCCGGCCGGGAATCGAACCCGGGACCCCACGCTCGGCAGGCAGGGTCACTACCAACTGGGCTACGGGGTCGTCATCTTTCGTACGGGGTCGTAATGCTTTATTGTACATCACTCACCTCGGATGAGACAATTGATCGACCTTATCCATAGTACAGTAGTGGTTAAAAGGCAGTCTTATCAGGTAGCAATCTTTCAGTAGTAATAAACACGAGATGACGAGTGCAGGTTACGTAGGTAACAATAGTATAAGTACAATAGTATAACTGACTATAAATATTTATATTTTTAGAGGATCTTGATTTCCTTTTTCCCTGTACCCATGTGTATCTATTTATCATCAAATTGTGCAGTCATATGGTGTTTAGATACGAGCGCGACAACAAACAGAGTGTATTCAGTTTATGTGAAACTCCTTCGTTCGGCATAATTCATGAGTGAATTATGATAGGTGACGAGCTCGATACGATATAATATGTGCAATGACTTACTATGACTTAGAACTGGATCGGCCCATTCATAGTTAAATAATATAGTACATATTATTAATTTGAATGTTTTTTCTGCAGCGAACTGTTAGATTTACTTGGCACTGATCACTCTTTCCGGAGTTAGTAACTAGCGTACTTTGTAAAACAGGTTCGTCAAATCCCCTTTGAACGAACACATGAGGCTCTTATGAAAACACCGCTTCGTTCAAGCGAGAACGTGGGTCTCCTCCACAGGCCCTGGAGTTTAAATAATTAAAAATCTCAGATAACCTGGCAGGACGAAGGCCCCGTAGCTCCTGAATATTTCTGCACTGGTAATAACAACGGAGATTAATGGTATTAAACAGTGTATTTCATAATTACCTTTACCATGTTCAGGAGTGAAACGTTTTAGAGCGAATTCAAAATTGTTGTCTGGTTGTCTAAATTTAAAGAATTAGGGAGTTACGTATTCTCTAACTCAACTACTAACAGAAGTTAGGAGCAGCTATAACTTTATAAATGAAAACTTTTTGTTTTATGCGAAGTTCGTTTTTACAAAGACTTGGAAAGTCAACGATACAACTACTCTAAAAGGTCCTTACCGTGAGCCGGTCAAGCTTTAACGAAAAAACTGCCAAATAACATATCTTCTGTTCTCTGTTACAGGGAACGCTTACTACTTACCATTGATTATTAAATTCTGTCCTGTTTTTAAAACAATCATCCAGATTTTAGGAATCCTTCGTGATAAGGATGTATTTGATCATAATAATTTTGGCCGAATAGGGGTAACCTAATGTCCCATGCTAGCGGAACAAGGTTTTCAAAGAAGAAGAATGAAAGGAAATACTCAAGCCTCCAGCCGGAAAACGAAGGGTCCTTTGGCGACAGGCTTTACGGCAAAATAATAATACAAGTAACAATATTAATTAGTCAATAATAATATTGAGAATATAATCCTTACGCGAAGCCCAACCACCGAGCATGTCGGCCTCTGTCGCCTCTAATGTATATGCCACCACTGCCTACTGGCGCCGCCGCGCCGTGCCTACACCCCATCCGAGGGTACGTCACAAGTGGTGTCACAACAATAAATATAGAGGGTGAATTTTTAATCCCACCTCGGTTCAGGGTCAAGAACAAACGGAAACGTTCTCAATTTAAATTGTCGCATTTTATGTTAGTGAACAATTCACAATCGTCGGTACTAGGAATAAACTGCAAACTTAAAATGTATGTATTGACGACATCCCAATCGACCAACAAAACTAAACCCCAACAACATTACGTGTATCTCGTCCTCACCCGTCGGTACGGCCACGTGTGCTGTCGATTACAAAGTCGTACTTCAAGTCATACGGCCAAGTACACTGCCAATATTTTTTATTGCGCTGGAATATATATATATATATATATGTTATAAATATATAAATATTATGTTTTCGTTTGTGTCTCTGTTATGCCGACGGTTCTCGGCAAACAGATCCATCTAGTAAGTAATCACAGACATGGCAACTGGCAGCCGCTCGGCTAAGTAACTTACAAAAATGTGTCAGATCAGCAAGCTCATTGGTACCTGATAGTTAGATAAATACTTTCAATCATGCCTGCCAGGACTTGCTAGGTTAGAGGATATCTAAATGCCTGAAATGTTACCGCTAAATAAATAAAAATATAAGTGCTAAAATAAATTTTGTTATTGTTTTGCTTTCATGATCAAGTATGCGTGCGACATACAATTCTTGCTCCGTTATGGTAACAAAAATAAGTTGTTTTATTTATTTTAACTTAATTCCTAATTTTAAACAACCAATAAACATCAATGTTATCTACTTTTTTACAGTTAACATCTCATGATATGAAATATCGATAAAAATTAGATATCGATAAATACCATCTAAACTGAACATTTCCTTCCTTCCCTCCTCATACACTTTTATACGGTGAACAACATCTCATTTATTAATTAACATTTGGCGAGAGGGCGCCGGTAACAAACTTATGTTCAGTAAAATAGTTTTCATTTGTAAATATTTTTTCTACTCCGTATGTCTGTTGTACAAACAGACATAAACTTAAACGATCAATCTGTCGCCGATCGTTTAACTGTGCATTAAATTTTAAACTACGAGTAGAAGACGCCCAGATCAAGTTAAATATTATAATATCGTCCTTCAGTATGTGTAAACTGCCGCAGACAGATGAACCAAGTTATCGTATTATCTGCTCGCATTCGCTTTTATTGAATGCTGAAACAACGCAATAAGTTGGTTGATTTATTGCCGCGAGCCGCGACTTTCTGATTAATTTGTTTGTTATTTATTGTTTGTATTTTATCATATATTAGCGTCGAATAAACAAAATGAGTCCCGTCGATTGTATGGAAACCATAGAGTTACGTAATAGAGAAACACTCATCTCAAAATCGCGTCACCGAAACATAAATGTGCATGTGTGTGAAAAATACACTGATGTGCGTGACTTTTAATGATGTCAAATTCACGTCCATGCATTATCCACATGAATGTCGACTATTCCATCACAGTTTTCTTTGCTATATTCAATTCGGTCTCTTAATTAATTATTACATGTTAAATTAATAACACCATGCTAATCCTAGTAACTTCTCTTTACTCCGCTTTTTCTAAGCTTAACCTTATTTGAGAGGATACAAAAAAACGTGATTAAACGGTACTAAAGAAAACAATAATAATAATGCTTATTAGTTTTTATTAATTCTTTGATGTAAATCGATACAACTTATTGCCCTCAGAAAGGAAATAACCAACAAATTTTGAAGGTATAGATTCTTCATTAACATGTCAGTGATTTCGTAGAACAAAATAGTTGCCCTTAAAATGTCTACTGTAAACTTTGTGAGGAACCCTACCTATCTGGTTTAACATTCGAATCCATTTTTCTTTTTGAACTGCATTTACAGGAAACCTTGAAGTAGAAAACTTTGTCAATAAATATGAAATCGCATTCGCCGTTTATTGTCATATCATAATAATAACAAATATAAAATTCGCCAAATTTTATCCATTTACGAAGCTAATACTATTCTAAAGCCAAAGATGCACCTTAATATCAGTCTATCTACTTTCTGTCCAATGTCTTTACAAGCTGTCCCCAAAACTAAAAGGGTAAAATATGACCAAATCTAGGTAAAACACAAATTATTTATTTATACCTATTTAAAAATTATCCACTTATCGATAGATTTTGTGCAGGTCCTACACAACACGGTATCCTTTTCACGTACACAATCTTTTTATCTTACACATAATTATGAAAAATAAGTTATTATTCATAAAATGGAGTAATTACTGCATGTTATTAATCTTAATTTATATAATTTTAAGATCAAATTCTATGGAAATAAGCATCGTGAAAGTAGTATTGCACTATCAGCACTTACCTGTGTGTTGCCTCTTTGTTTGGGTTATTGTTATAAGTAACCCAACAATTTAATACTGAACACGACACCATTATGTTTACTACTTTTAATCTGATAAAATATGGAAAGATTGAAGTGAAACTAATAAAATACCAAATAGCAATTTTTTGACAGGAGAGTAACGGAGAGTAAATAGTTTGAGAACAGTCTTACGGTAAATTTTCTTGAATCTCTTTCTCGCAAGTAGGATTTTCCGTAAACCTCGAAATCTCACTCGCACACTGTGTTCCTCTATAACTTGTACATATTAACTTAATGATGGAAACGGTTTTCGGTGAAACGCAAAGAGATGCAACGACGACACACTCCAATCACTTTGACTACAGTCATGTACGAGTAGGTAGACGACGGTCGCGGCCGCAGCTTCGCGTGCAGAACGACAGGTTGTCTATACATCATTTTGCAGTAAACTAACAAAACCATTTGTTTCAGTCCCTTAAAGTACATACTTATTGAATTAAAACAAAAATATTTTATTTCTATCGCAACGTTCTTATAAATAAATAAAAAAATCGAACAATTTTTTTTAAATTATTGTTGTGTTCAGCGAACTCGAAGAGATTGTATTGTACCACACATCGAACCAGAATTCAGCTTCAAAATTACGGATTTCCGTACGAATGTGAATTCCTCTGTAGGCGTAGAATTATTAAAAATACTTTCTTGATAGATGTCTACGTCATAAAAGTTCTAGTTTCAATCGTCTCGGTTAAACTTTAATAAATCGGTCAAATAGACGAGGAGTTAATATTTTCAAGATGTAATCGGGTGGCACAAAAAAAGAGAAATTGTCATAACGATGCAGTACACAACCGTACAACGACGATGCCGGTGAAATTCACGCATCGTGGATTTCACGGGGTTAAAGTGTGCACTTTTCCCTCGTGTTCGTTTGTCTAAGCCACGTTGGTGATTCCTAGTTCCCGATGCAGATGCATATGTAAGTGCATAGTATATATAAACACACATATACATACACACAACTAATCGTAAACATCCAGATTTTTACAAGTGGTAGAAATAAGTGTCTAAAAATATGAAGACTGACTTATCAGAATTGTAGACGAAGTACCATTATCAAATAGGCAACTGCCTGCCGTGAATGATAGGATATACCTACTACATAATCTCGTAGTACAAGTTCTTAGTATATCATATATATTGCGTTGCCTTTTATATGTACAGATAAGTAATAATTTTACATTAGTTGTAATCGTGCGTCTGTTATAGGATTCTCATAAATATAATGAATTATACAAGCATTGTCGCCGAGGAACCAACATAATCCACAGGGCACAGCGTCCCGGTCTCGCGTTATCAGTGCGGCGGCGTCGGCCACTCGTCGTAACCGTCACAAGTTCGGCGGTCGCCTGCCGCCGGTCGGACGCCAGGCTCGCTATCTAGACGCGCTTATGATAAT
>PDGT01000172.1:13202-40198 GCA_003671415.1 Megathymus violae
AGTCTCATGAATATTCATGCTAGTCGTTATCATAAACCGACCGGAAGGACCTCCTGCGTTATTATCACGACGGAAGTGCGTCGAGAGTACGTCGGGCCATACTATATCATGTAGTCTCCTTTAAATGATGTAATCTTTAGCTGCGACCCATTAATGGTGCTCTCCTATGTTATGATAGTTGAAGTCGTGTTCTCCCTCCCGAATCGAAGAAAATATGAATATTCTAAATTATCGTCATTACTGCCACATGTGTACCTACCTATAAATGAACGGTGTGTTAAAATGAAGAGGCATTACAATTATAGTGTAAGGATCTATCCAATGTTGCCGGTCGGCACAGATAAGATAACATACTAGGGTACCTACAAAATATTCACTTCGCTGGTCTCGACACAGGCAATATGTTAAATATACACGTGAACGTCGCACGCGGCAGTTGATGTTACGGTTCAGAAGGCCCTAAGGCAATGGCACTTTTTTATTGCTCAATAATTAAACCTTAATTGTTTGACTTATTAGGGAACGTATTTAGAAACGTGTAGTGTCCAGGCGTTCCTTCGATTACTTTCAATCCACGCTGTACGGTAGGTCAGTATCGTCGGCTACCGATTGCATTTCAGTGAGAGTTTTACTTCTTTAAAGGAATTAATCGAAAAAACATTCAGGCGATTTGGGGGAGAGGTGGCTTGAAAGAGACATTTTTGTTGTTAAAGTTCTAGTAAATGATAGAGATAATATTTGGAATAGGTTAGCGTCAAATGGGAAGCCTCCATTATCATACTATTGAAATAGCAATACTTGTCATTTCTTAATTCCTAGTTTTTTATTTTCATTGTGTGTTTTGTCCCTTTCATAAATTTACTGTATTGAAAGGGACACCATAATTTATGAAAGGGACATTAAATAATATTAAAAAAAACACTTTATATGTTGCTACCCATGTTCTTAAAAATATAAAATATGTATACAATAACTTTATAAGTAGCTATATATGTTTAAAACCAAATTTAAAAGTAAGTGCAATATTTTGGTTGTATTATATGTAAGTTAAACAGAAATCAACATTATTATAATGTTTTCTTAGACATAACGAACTTGAAAAAAAATCTTTTCATAAAAACACAATCAATAGTCTCCTTATAATTAACAATAAATGCAACTCTTATGTTAATTAAATATTTTTTTTTATTTAATTTTTTTACATGTGAAAGGGGTGTCCCATTCATAACCATTTATTGTGTCCCTTTCATAAATATGATTTTGATATAGAAAACATAACCACAAAATATACAATTTTAAAATGAAGTTTATTGTCCTTTTTTTATCGTATATGTAAGACTCCAACCTATTATAAATAGTGGTTAAGAACCAAATAATTAATGACATCACTTAAGAAACCGTTTCGCAATTATGACAGAAAAAATACTTTTCAATGCTAAAAAAAACATTCGTACGACTTCATCATTTTTGAAAAGACAAGAGTGTGATGTTAGAGGCGAACGAATGTGAATCAGAGTTGCCATACGACAACAATAGTGTTGACAAGAAATTGTTTTTATTTTCCCAATTATTTCAATTGTCCCTTTCAATACGTGTCCCTTTCATACCACTTCTCCCCTATTGCACTTTTACGTTGAAACGAATGATTTTTTTTTCTAACTGATGGCTTATGCTCATTTACAACACGACCAAAGTAGATGTCATAAAATCTAAGGTGCCTAATAAGAATTTTAATATTTTTTTTAATTAATTATTACAACATTTGCGCAAGGATTCGATAACAACAAAAATGGTAGAGAACTTTTTACGCTACGAGAGATAAATACGAAGTGCCGCCAGCACGTGTTTCCATCGTATTTTATTCTTTTCAGCTTAGCTTATGTTTCAGTTCTCTCATATTTATCTTAAACATATTATGGAAGACTTGGTAATTTCTTATTTATGTATAAGTATAGACACGTGTTCATGTGTGCACGTAGTTTATAATGGATGTTTTGGATGACATTTTTGCTTCCGTCCATGTCACGCGCGACACCGGGGATCCAAGTGGGGGGATGTTAACTTGGGGATGTTTGCTTCAGAAAATCTATTCCTTAAGAATATTTCATACTTTCAGGGGTTGATATTCCTTGTTCTATAAACGAAGAACATATTCATTTATTTCAAAAGCAGGAAACAAGGAGGTTCCCTGGTTTCCGCCTAACACACGAGATGCATACAGACGTCAACAAATGTTCGAAATAAATATATTCGGTTCGGGTTAGGACCAGATGTACAGCTATGTATCAACTGACACTAGGAGGTAATCCCAAGATCGCAGCCGATAGCAGACACCGTTGGTCGCTGTTATGATAATTTCAGCACTCCATCCCCCGCCGCGGGGGCATCTGAATATTCATAGCGGCCATTATCATAAACAAATAGCCAAGAGTTCGACTACCGTGTGAAAACAAAACATTGCTATCGCGACCGATATTAAATGTGAGGGTGATGATACCCAAACGACCAAATTTGCATGTCAATTTAAATGACTCCGGGGGTATTACATCCAGTATGGAAAACGACGTCATGACTCGTAATAGCCAAATGATTTTTTTATTTATCAATTTATTGAAACGTATTCTCCTCAAACTCTTCAAGTTATTTAAATGTGTGTGTCGAGTACATCTTGTGTCGAACAGAAGCATCTGCGTTGATTGTAAGACGATTATCTAGGATCACGCAAAGGGGCCGAGCCGAGGGACCGCGTGCAGCGCACTACCAATACGAAGACTGTGTGTAAGCCGCTTCAAAGTTAATAGTAACTCGTTCGTCTAACGTAGTGAGGTACTGGTGAACGAAAAGCTATAATATCTAAGTGCTCGTTACGCGCGTGTCCCGTCGCAAACGATGCTGCCATAATTTGGTAAAAGCAATTAAACTCTCCAATCTTGGACAGACCTATTTACTTTTAAGTTATGAGCGTATAAAAATTTAGTCAAATTAACACTTTTTTCGGTAAAAAGTAAGGAATCCTACAAATAATGTGTAACGATCCGCCTTTGGTCAACGTGGTGGTCTGAAGCCGTTCAACCTTTTTTGGGTTGTGGGTTGTGTTTTGAGTTGGTTGCTAAATTGGGTTACGGCTTGTGGTGTAAATCAAACTCATACCTTTCGTAGCGATCCGATCCCAATGCGGTGGTCCAATACGTACCTGGCGTCCTGCTTCATTAACGTTGCATTAAAATAACACATGATTCGATATACATACATTTGAAATGGCTCTTCTGTTATGCGATATTTTGTGCGTCTGGATACTCGCGCTATAAATTATTTCACTATTAATTACCGTAGTCATACCATAGAACATAACACGGAAATATTAAACGTGACCCCCGTCGAACCCGCCCTCGGCACGGTCGATTTCAATACAAAACTTGAACTGCGCTCGCCGTTTAGTGGGAAACTTTGGCCATTAATTACGGAGGCCGAGATTACTGCGCACAATACCGTATTGCGTTAACTCAGTCGCGAGGTGTAGTCCGCACGGACCGAGTGGCGAGTTATCATCATCTATAACAATGTATGAAATCACTGAATACCGTTTCGGTGTTGAAATCGTTAAATGGGTTGGTGTCCGCATGCTGCGATGGAAAACGAACAAACATAAGTTAATTGGCAGATAGCATCGGATCGGCATTTAGAAAAGACCATTGTCTAGACAACGCTTATCTTAAAAATTCTTCTGATACGGTTTTTGATTGCGATTGAAGTCGAAGAGGAAAACGAGGCGGATCCAACTTTTAACACTTTCAAATGAACGCTTTAGGAAATCTCATTTAATTTATATGTTTTAAATCACATCACCAAAAATGTTGTATGACGTTACTAAATCCATGATTAGATATAAATTATTTTCATTCAAATGTATTTTTAAAATTTTATTAACTATTAAGGAAAAGAAAAAACAGACAATCAAATATTATATTTAACACGTTTCACTTTCTCGGCGTATAACTACTATAATTATTGCTATATAACGGCTAACTCACGTCATTGTTTAGTCTGTAAAAAGCCAAACAGTATATGTATATACTTACATATTCGAATTAGATAGATCACTTTGTACGTTAAAAATTACTAGGAGGAAGGCCAAGCTAATTGAATCAAATTTCCTACTTAACAAAACTGGTGGCTCTTTTACGGGTGGATGTGTAAATATTTATAGGTAATACAATTCCATTAACACGCCACGTTTTAAATTAAAAACATACATCAAAGGTGAAACAAGAAAGAAAAATATCAAAAGAAGATAGGGTATCACAAACGAGTGATTATTCAAATAATAGACTGCTCGGACATAATTATAGTACACAGCCAGAAATAGTACTAAGCGCTTTTTGTAACTGTAAGTAGGAAAAAAATCCTTAGATTTTTCTTGCCTCTTCTTCTTTCGCGACCACTTAGGGTAGGAATTTGTTGAAGCGATACCGCAGTTTGAAAATTTCACATTCGAAAAGTGTTTGTAAAAATCAACTACGAATAAATTTTATATCACTATCGTCGAGCGTTAACTTAGTAGAAATCTGTAACGCGTTTTTTAAATACCGAGAACGTTTCAGAAGCTCATAATTTTACAGTGCAAGGTTGTGAGTTCCACAACCTAACCGCCTGAATTGAGAAAAACCTGTTCTAGTTTCTCTTGCCAATAGATGGTTCGTCCGCTTTAATATAGAGGATAACCGTAATATATTATTACCGCATACGTGACATTCCCATATTTGACTTGTTAATACGTGCAGAATGTCAAACGTGTGTAAACACTTACCGTTCTGTTTCCTAGGTTGCGGACCCGGCAGCTGAGGTACGCGGACTTGCCGACGAGCGCCGTCACGTTCCGCGGCGTCGCGGCGTCGAACGACGGCGCCAGTCGAGCGCCGCCGCCCACGCCGCCGCCGGCCGGCAGCGAGTTGACGGAGCCCGCGCCCCCGGCCACGTCGCACACACCTGGCGGTGAACAATAGCGATACAGTCCATACTGGAACGATAACCGTAACTTACACACTACACACGACGGACATGTTACACGTTGTAATGGAACACACAGGTTATCAAAATCATTGTATTACCAGTCGGATTCGGACCAGACCGAATGGTTGACGGTCAAAAAAACACAGGTATTATCCCGACAGAGGTTAAACTGGTAAATGAGACCGTATCTTGAGCACTCGAGAAGGATAACGTACAAGGCCCATGACTTCTAAACGCTCAGGTCTTTTAAAATAAAAGCTTGACCGTAAGCCCTTTTATCTATAAATACTTACGTGTACTTTCGTTGCAAATGGTTTATTTCGCCTAAAATATGCATATTGCAGTGAACCCAAACTCTCTAAGTAAATATATTATGAATACCAAACGAAAAGATCTTTGTTGTAAAATGGAAAAACCATTGGACTGTGTAAAAATTAGTTTTTGTTTTACAGTACAAAGTAACTGGTGCTAGTTGGTGCTGCAGCTTTTAAACACTTAATGTAATCAACATGACACGAATACCGTGGTACTGTTGGCCTAGTCATGGGAACTGAAAGATCTCTTCCCGTGGTACTTGATACGGAGAAACATAATGCTCTGTTGAAATATGTCACTGGTTTTGTAACCATTGTTGAAGAAGTATTTGTAAAAATGATTAAATATTTAACTTGCTAGAAATAGCTCTGGTCTGCAGCCGATCTCCATCAGTGGTCGGTGCATCGCACAACAATATTTAATTCAAAATAACTAAAAACGAAAAGCAATGATAATCGAATCAGTAAACATCAACCTTTTTTAAGAATGGCTTCAGCCAAATGTATCCCATTCAAAGAAGACAATAAAAATAGCGGGATCGCATGTGAATGGAGCTTTATTATGGCTTCAGAGGGACAAAGATGTGAATTAAGTGCCGTTTGCAAGCCTGACGCCATAACGTTACAATTGTTTAATTAACACGATAAAGAAAATATGAAAACCACATATCAGGTATGATTAAATTAGGAATTAATGCAAAAAATAACATTGAAAATATGTTACACATCATATTAAGTTTAGAGAACTGAAATAAGGCTTACTAATCTTATCAATAACAAGCAAACTGCCCTCGCTTCGGTTCAGGAAAACTATGCCTTACATTATTTTAAATTAATTTATAACTTTGTTTTATTTATGAACGGATTGCAATAAAACAAACTTTAAGTATTAAGTGACGTGTACTGCAATGCATTCTTGAAAACCAGAACGAAATCAGTTAAGCCGTTTCTGGGATTAGTGGGAACAAACGCACAGACAAACAAACAGAAATTCTAACAACTATTATTTTGGATTCTATTACGTTAATAAAGGCCTGTAATAATGTTTTTTTCTCATATATCGTTCATGTACAGAAAGCGATCAGTTAGAATTTTTTTATTAGTATAGATATAGATTATGACTAAAAAGCGAAAGGCATTACAATACGTGTTAATTTGATATTTTGATTTTTTCCAAAATACTGTCGCGAAAGTGTGCTAAAATGTGGATATAAAATATTAACTTGAAAATAGATAGAGAAATAATAGTATAATGTAACCTCTGGTCTGATACATTCGGCGCCGGAGTCAATCTCTCAGTACTTGCAGTATCACATTTATGTATATAATTGTCGTGTATCAGTTACCGCTGCGGCGGATGGACTGTCGGATGACTGCGAATAATCATATGAAGTTGAGAAATCCCAATGTATTAATCCCTATATATATGAATTACTGAGAATCAGAAATTAATCGGGTTTCACTACCACCACCTGTTTTGATATAGTTCAGTAAAACGCATATTGCACCAGTTTCTACCTATGACGTGTATTCTAATCAGCTAAGATATTCGTCGTGTACCCTCTCTCTTACTCGGAGGTATTTAGTAACAAATATCTATGGTGACAATAATTATTTTAGGAAAGCTCACGCATTAATATGTTACATAGATTCTTCTTCCGTGTAAGTTTTGTATGATATCCAGAATGCATACTGTCAGTTACCGAACGACAATGTAATTTTATTTATCGATAAGATAATAATAACAATACGCTATAATAATAGACAACTTGAATGGATCAGAAGTTTTGTTAAAACTTCAACAAGACTGTCGATAGATTGAAATCAGTTTTTTCTGGAAATTGAGAAACCGTTCATGAAGCGCAAAGTTTGGTACATTAAAACAGATTTACAGAACCGGTTATCAGATTTCAACAAAATTGAGTCGGAAACTTCGTCTGAACCTGAGCCAAGTTGCCAAACATTTTGAGTGAAGGCGTATTGTATTTATCTAGAATTCATCGTAATATCCCAATCGAAACGATTGTGGACCGATAGATGGAAGTACCATATTTCTTAATATTAAACTTACATACGACATCGTACAACTTTTAGACGAATCGCAGTTAGGAATGTATAAAGTTGTTCTTTGCTTAAGCCGCCTACTTAAATTGCTTAATCGGTAGAAATGCGAATTTTTCAAAATACATGATTTTCGGTAATTTACACCGACGTAGTCGATATGAATCAAACACAACTATGTACATATCATATATTTGTGTGCAAAATAAAAGGTCTACTATACTGTCGCGATTAAAATACCTCTCGTAAGACCATTCTTATAACTAAAGGTTACCCCGCATTTGCCCGCAACATCAATAACCGCCTCAAGGTGGTTATTCGGTGCCGGCAGCTATTTTTAAAAGTATAAAATTCTTTCGCTCCATCGATCATTGGCGAGGATGACGCGAGGCCGCCGAGCGCATGTATGCGTGGTAGGGTGACAAAAAGGGTTACATTTTCGTTTATCATCTGACTCAGATTTATTTCTTCTATGAAGAAAATTTCGTTTTGCTTTTTACTCCACCGCGTAAACAAAAACTGAACTGTCTGAGATTTTTTACGATCACGAATGTCTGCAGCAGCGGCCACGACGTGGGGCTGGAGGTGGCGGTGGCGAGCGACGACAGACAAAAAAATTGTTTTCATAAATATGAATTAATTACGTGAAAAACTAACAAAACTTCGGTTGATAAATTTTGTTTCAAAAAATAGTTATTTTTAAGATAAGAAAAGATATAACATACACATTGCGTCGATGATAAAATAGAACGAGTTATCGGTCGGTAATTGTGATCGAGCAGCCTCCTGATGCACAGCGGATGATGCATGCGGCGGTTCACGCCTCGACGCTTCGTTTTCCGTCGATAATCGATGCGACGTACCGAGTCGACGGCGCCACTCGACGACCAGCAGGGTTGTGCTCAAGTCGTCTGTCTATTCGTCGTGCTAATCGTCAAAATTATTTTGTTTTAATTTAAATTGTTATGAATTTCATTATTAAGCCGCCTGGAAATGTAAAGCGAAGAAGCTCGAAGCTGTAAGGAGTAATCCAGTTCAACATTACTAATTATAATAAACTTGCGAAAGTTAATTATTTTAAACATTTGTATAAATTAAAAATATATTATCCTTAGTAATATTAAACATTATATTTTGGTTTCTTTTTCTTAGCCTTTGTTATCGATACACAGATCAAAACATATTTTTAAATTGTTTGTCTGCCTCTTTAACTATATTTTAGTTTGTCTGTCTGTTGTGGCATCACGTGTGAACCACTAGCTGCATAAGGATATTAAGTATTTACATATATTTTTAATTTATTTCTGAGGTATTAAATAGGTTAATATGATACTTGTAAAATAATTTTGATAAACAAACCGAATCGTTCAATTTATCCTTTATATGATATATAACTGCGGTTATAATTAAATTTTTTTGATACTGAATCTGACAGTTATAGTTCACCCGGTGGTTAGAAGCCGCTCGAGCTTGAGATGAGTCGACGATCCGTTAGATACATTCTTACAGAAACGTGAAAGTAGTTAGAAATAACTGATTTTCGTTTCAGACCTGTAAATGTTTGGATATCGGACAGAGGCGACATACTTATACCTATCAATTAAAAATTTTAACAGTTCGGTGGCACGTGTTCCTCTACAGAGAATGTTAAAATAAACTGCGCAAAAACTAAGCAGCTTCCATTAAGAAATTTTCGTTCAAGTTTTTCTACATTCACCCGTACACACCTATTTAGTTTGGAACTGCGCCCTCGCTGTTTTTGTTCTCGCTAACCGAATGGTAGTTTTACTAAGTTTTTGTACGGCGTAAACTCGGTTTGCTGAATATTCAGAAAGACGATTTGTTCCAGTTCGTTGCGCACATACAAAATTAAAATGCCAAATACGTAGAGTATTTTGCACTTCGATAGAGTTAGAGCTAACATCGATAATGTTATAGATTTTGAATGTATTACCAGATGCAGGTAGCGGTGCAGGAGCCGCCATCATGCCCTTTAAAGAATAATGTTGTCGGCAAACGTTTACTGAGACTAGATTGGCCATCGAATGTTCAGGCGTCATGAAATTATATCATAGATTATTTTAAATGTTCAATAAACTAACGCGCTTAATGCGCCACGGATTAGAACGGCCGTTTAATTGCAAGATATTAGAAGATACACATTTTTGTTCTGTTCTCACCCATTTTGCGACTAATATATGTTTGGTGAATTTCAATATAATTTTACGGTATACGATAAACACTCCCGGGGCCGCCGCGGCGATCCTAAAACAACACAAACAACTTTCGACTCGCAAGCAATCCGCTTGTCTTGTGAACACAAACGGAAATATATATGTAATTCACTTCTTATACTGTAAATAAATGTTAACAGGATATTGTACTTGGCAGTACCCTTAGATGACTTATATTTTATAATTAACGAATAGATTAATTAAGTAACCTTAATTAATTTCTAAAGTACTAGCGGCCCAGTCCGACTTCTTTAGGGTTGGACTATACATATGTATTAATTATACATATATACATGATTATTAAACATTTAATATTTTTTACCTTTATTAGACATCATTAGGTTTACTGATATTTTATATAATCTATCATCTGCGAAATTATGTGTTCTCACTACATACGAATTTCCACTAAGATCGGTCAAGCCGTTCTTGAGTTATTTCGAGACATACACGAAAATCTCAACAGATTTTTTGATATAGGAGTACTAGATGACCGGGTGAACTTCGTATCACATACATATATTTGTAAAAAATATGGTCAAAACTAAATACAAAATTAAATGCAACACAGTCATACACGTCATCTATTTAAAGCTTTCTAATTTACTATATTTTTATCTCTTTTTAAGGTGCGTAAATATATAGTTTTTTTTTTTTAAAGGTTTTCTGACTCGCGAATACGCGACGTACAATTGCCCATGCGCGAAACAGAGAAACACCAAGTTGATTCCGCAAACTTTTAACGACTGGGCTTGTGATTTATTTATGGTCATCATATAGTCAAAGGCCAGACGCACGGGAAATTGTACACGTTTAAAATCGAATGGCAAATCCGTTGGAATCATCGGTATACGCGGGATCAAGACATCCTCTCCTTTGTATTTTCCCTTGATGATGATGATGGTCTCGATGACGTTATTCATTGGCTTTTCCACGACCAGTCTCGTTCCATTGCACAGTCGAGGTTGATTTATATTACGCAGCATAATCACAAGTTTAATTGTAAATTGTGGTAGTCCAGGCCAATCCAGGGAATTTAAAAACTCGGTGGAGTAGTTGACTATGTTTGTAATTGTGTCAACTGATCTGTAAGAAAACAACTCTCCTGGAAGAAAATTCTGAATGGTCACATTGAGATCATTGACATCTTTGTTTTTGGCCGCCAATATTGCTCGTTCAGTCAGCCAATTATGGTTTCTGAACTGTTGTTCTATGTCCGTAAAAATACGCTAAATAAGCTCATCTTTTGAGTCGTCGAAGTGAAAAAATTCCGAGGTGTCAACTTCCAATATCTAATAACTGCTTCCAAAACATAATCGCAGTTTGACCGTGTTGTAAAAACACTCGCATGTTAGTTGTTAATTGAAGTGTCTTTACATGCCGCTACAAATTAGATAATTTTAAGCATGCGCTTACTTCGTCAGCAACAGTTGGTCGGGGAATAATTGGAAGATTCTGACGAAAATCACCTGACACTGAATTATGGCTCCACAAAAATATTTTGGTTGTCACGAAGATTTTTTGACGTTCTATCCAGTGCCTCCAGTGATCTCTTGTGGGCCGTCGTACATTCATCCCAAACGATCAATTTGCATATCTATAGAATCTTCGCCATTACGCTGTTTTTGGCCATATTACAAACTGATGCTTCGTTGATTTGCATGTTTAGTAGTAATTTCAAGGCAAAATGTATAGTTCGTCCACATTCTAACAATGTTGCAACTATTCCAGATAAAGTCAATGCTAGGGCTACTTCATTTTGCGATCTGATATTTGCCAACAGCAATGAAATTAGGAACGTTTTTCCCGCCCCCTGGGAGCATCAAAGAAGCAAATTCCACCAGTTCGAAGCTTCCATCAAATTATCGTTCGTAACTTTAAATTTTTGGCTCTTTAAATATTCCCATGTTTTATCCGACATAATGTTGCATCTACTACTTGAATCAATTAGCATTTCTATGGTGACACCGCCGACTTTGCAATTGATCACTGAATCTTCATGTAGATGAAAAATATAGTCAACTTCTTCAGAATCTTTTTGAGTTTTATAAAATTTTGATCTCTTTGTTCTGTCAATTCCATCATCTCTTTTTGATTCTGACCTACGTTTTTGTGGTTTTGTTTTGCAGTAGTCCTTAAAGTGTCCAATAAAGCCACATTTTAAACATTTTTTAGTTTTAGCTGGGCATTTATTATAATATGATAAGTGTTTGCTACTGCCGCATCTGAAGCAAGTTCAGTCCCCAAACCACGGTTCATTGGAATTTTCTTGGTGTCCACTTTGTTAATGTCCATTATGTTTGTATCTAAAATTTACTTTGGCCAACTTTTTCAAATTGTTCAAGTTGCCTATTGTCAGTTTGAAGGGTAGTAGCAATATAAATAAATTGTTGGAGAGATATACAGTCGCCTTCCGCCAAGATTTTTGTTCTTAATTCTACACTACGGTCTTTTTCGATAATTTGGTCTATGAGGTGCTCTTTTTTAGCTATGAATTTGTATTTATCAGCTTGATTTCGCAGCCTTACGAGGAAGGTTTCAAATCTTTCTCCCTCGTCTTGCCTCAAAAGCCTAAAGATATATCGTTCGTATTATTTACTTTGCTTTGGGGAAAAGTACTCATTTAATTTCTTTATTGCGACCTCATAAACGTCAACTCCCTCTTTTTCTTCGACGTGGGCACCTGGTGTGTTATAGTATACTTCTTGTAGTATAAGTCCGCCGATATGAAGAAGATTGGCTCGTTTCCTTCTACTTGATTCAATATTCGCTACTAAAAAATACACTTCTAAACCTCTTCTCCATTTTTCCCATTTGACCCCAACCGACATTGGGTCACCTTCGCAGTCAAAATGATCTAGGCTTGGAAGTGTCGATGTCATTTGAGAAGTTTCCTGAGACAGCACATGGTTATTGGACATAATTTAATATCTAAAGACCTTTTCTATTTGCTTCTTATTATCGTCTATCTTATTGACCTTTCAAATTGATTTGAACCCTAAAGCCTCTCTTGTTGACTTTTTTCACATAGTTCTTTTTTTTGATGATAGCGTTTCGTATTGACTTCATGAATATAGTCTGTATTATTGACCTGTCACAAGTAATAGTCTCTCATATTGACCATCTGTTAATATAATCTCTCTTATTGACTCTTCACTACCGATAGTCTCTCTTATTGACTTGTCAAATTAACAGTCTATCGTATTGACCTGTTGCAATCCGTAGTCTTTCATATTGACTATTTAACTACGGTATCTTATTGATCTATCAGTAACGTATTAACATCATGGCGGCATATATGTAAAAGTGAATCATTTATTTATATGCATACCATGTATTTTTTGTTATCATTTTAATAACACTGTCTAACGGATCTTATGAATTTATGTAAGCATCTGATATTTCAACAAGTTTCTCTTCTTTCTTTTGACAAAATTAATATGACTTAAGTTTACTTAGGTACACAACACAAGGTAAGTACACAGGAACTTAGGTTTTTTCATTCGTCGCCACTTGTAAAATACTAATATTGTTGCTACTTATCGAGTAGCATAACGGTCCCCACAACGGTTGAACGTCGACTGCCCCCCCACAAACCTGTGCACCCTGCTTATATACTACAATATACCTACAGAAAAGGCTTAACATAAACCTAAAACACATTATAACTGTTTGATTTAACTTTATAAATTTTAAGTTCGTCATAGTAAGCGAGTACCTACTTACCGGTCAAACATTTTGTGATGGTAATGATAATGAAAATCATAGTAATATGCGCCCAGTTAATTACATATCAAATTAATAGATTTATCTAGATATATTGTTACTAAATTGGCTCACTTCAAAATCGGTCGGCAATCATCCCATTCCCATAAAGCCAGTAAAAAAAAACCCAATGTAAAGTTAATTCCCCATAAAGTTCTCAAAAAAAAAAGAAGTGTCTGTTGCTTATTGGTACCTTACAAATAACTACATACTTGACAGAACATAGTTATTTCGAAGTTACAGATAAGACTTCTCAACTTTATTTAGATGTAGATATGTGAACAGATACAATAGGTGTGTATAACATTGAGTTTTGTGTAGATATAACTAGAAGCCGGTCCTTGCGGCCCTCGCGGCCCTGGTGGCCCTCGCAGCCCTCGCAGACGTCGCTTCACTGCCGCCACCACCACTAGTGCACGTCGGGTACATAGAGGCCACGCTGGAAACATTTAATAAATGTTGTGTTTACCGTGTCTTATGGTTTTAGGGGTCGGGTTTCCCAGTGTTATGAGTTCGATAAATGTTCCTTTATTGCAAAAGCCGTAGTGAAGCAGCGATTCCCTTATAAGAGAACCTCCATGCTTATTTTCAATTTCAATTTCGCGGAACACGTTCATTTTCCGGGATATAAAATAAAATGATACAAACTACAAAAATGCCTAATATCATCAAAATCGGTTTAGTGTTTTTTGTGTGAAACATGGTCAGACAGACGCACAATAATTCCAAAAAGTATGTTTTGACCTCTATACCGATGAAATTTACCTACATATAATTCCAAAAAATATTCTATGTACAGATTCAGGCCCGTTACAATATTAAGTATTGTTAGATAAAGTCGATGCCAACAACTTTACCGTAGACACACAAAACAGATGATATACGAAACAAAGAAACCCAAATACGGTAGGTGTGTTGTAAAAATTATGTTAGTCTCGTTCCCACCTTCCACCTTCTTCGTCGTGTCTGCGTCGGCAAGACTTCCAATTCAAATCATTTAATCATTACGGTATTCTATAAATACACTTAAGCACGTCATTTTTTGCTTCTGCCACCGTTTCGAAAAGGTGCTTTAACATTAAGAAGAAACGGCGAAAGAAACTCCTCGAAAATAAAAAAGTAATCATTATATAATTATTACAATCATTATATAAATATTAAAAATATATAAAAAAAGTAAAAACATGAGAAAATAATATAATCTTTTATAAATCACAGGATCAATTTGGTTTGAGTCAATTGAACTACTTCCATAGTAGTTGCGTTTGCAAAGCGATACGTGTTCCCTCTGGGAAACCTTTAGATGGTGATACACTTAATGTAATGCTTTATATATAACATTCAAATTCAGATAATTTTTATTTGTATAAGCGTAGTTTACAGATAAAGATGTCTAGTACATACATAGCTCATACACTTTGTTATTGTTGAAATACAAATATTTGAGAAATAAACGTAATAAATTGAACATATCACTTAAAATTGTACATTATTGTTATAACATATTTTTAGTTGAAACATGATTAATGTGAATAATGTCAACATAAATATAATTGATAGTAAAATTAATTTGTATGTCAAAATAATGAAATAAATTTTAAAGATATCATGAAATTTATTATGCATTTTATTGTTTTAGTGTGCCTTTATGTCAGTAAAGAATTCATTGATTGAATAATGAAATTTTTCCATTAGTAACTTTTTAAACTCATATTTAAATTAAGATATGGTTAATTTATAAAAAGCAACTTAAAATAAAAAAAGACATAAAATAGTCTATCCATTTATTAATTTGGTTGCAAAAAGGAGAGTCAAAATCTGTCCAAATTATATTACTTGATGGTTATTTACTTTGTGATTATGTTATTTAAATCAATAAAAATATATAAATTGGTAAACAAATCTCCAAGAAGAAGATGTCAAAATACTCTCATACTATTCAAACACTATTATCATATCAAACACTTTTGTAGATATAAAAGAAAAAAGTAAACATGTTGAGTAAAACGTTTGAAACATGTCTCAAAACTTATTGTTAACAGTATAAATGAACTAAAACTTTTTAAATATTTGAAATAATATTGAACCCGAATAAACTCCCAAGGGGAATATAATAACAATTTAATGAATCTTCTTTATAAGGGTGAGACTGAGATGAAAATTGCGTTCCTGGTGAATAATGCATATAATTGTTTTGCTTGGTCTTAGCGGATGTTAGTACTGTTGATAAAAAATATTTTTCAAAGATTTGAATCAGTTAAAATTCAGTTTCCAAGTGCCAACCATAGCATTTTATTTTATGCCCTCAAGCCCGCCCACCGCGAAGAGCAGTTAACAATTAAGTTATAGAGTATTGTTAGTGCATAGAAGTATAGAACTAGGAAGTTAATTGTTCTACATATTATCAGTTTATTGTTGACTACACTTCTTCCTGATAGTGGCGATGCAGCCTTAGATCGTGAAGCGCACTGTAGTTTTCCACACTGCGATCGAATGGTAACAACGACGCGGGCCGATCACTCCTGTAGTGGAGTTAAGCCTCATAGTGCACAAAAACTGCCTTCAACAATGTTCAACCGTACTCTAAATCATCCAAAAATAGCCTCAACACCGTTCCCCTTTGCGTGATACTCTCCCGACAAAATGATAAAAAAGAAGCAATAACTATTACTAAACATTGTTATAAAGAGTCGGGTCTTTTTCTAAAAATAAACGTTAAACGCTCATATTCCAAAGTGTTAATAGGTGACAAGGGAAGTATATCATCCGTTGTTGACGCGGGGTTTTTGTCGTTGACAGCTGAAGTTTCAGTCGAAGTTCTTTATAAATACAGAGCGATCCGCTCAATGACATGTTTACCGCCAGCGCCGCCAGTCGCGCGCGTCTCTGTGTATGTATGTGCAGAAAGACTTACGGCTACAATATAAACACACGCTAGTACATGGCACCACGTGTTCGATTCTGTGATCACTCCACTCTGCTATTACTAATCTCGACAGCTCATTATCTGGTTGTTATACAAATGTTCTAAAATAAACTATTATTTCTTGCTCTGTTTAAAAATTGTAACAACACATCTACATATTTTTCCAACGTGCTGTGGGATCATATATAATCATTTCAAAGATTTTTAACAGGTATAACTTTATTAAATATTTTCAGCTGCAGGTACCTCCTACCATACATTTAAGTAATGAGCCAGGTGGGGTCTAGGTAGCCTACGAATATGAACATTAAATTAACCAGTACGAGAGAACCATCTTATCAACTGTTTTGTGACTGTACCGAGGCGCGAGATCAATCTACCATCGATGTAAAACTGATTACTTCACTCGTTAACGAAACAAAAAAATGAGTGTCGTTCCAGGCCTATGAGTACGTTATAAGTATTAAGTGTACTACGAAGTTAATACCCGGAGATAATGTTTTAGAATTCAGTTGCAAAAAAAATTGAGGTTCCATGTTCGTCTGCTTGTATTTAACTTATTTATTAATAAAATTTATGTCCAGCTATAATTCAATTGTTTATGAATCGATTTTGATGATTATTTCTCTAATGTCTACGAAATAGCTTGAAGTTACGAGTAAACCCCATTAAATTTTCGGAGAGAGAAGAGTGGAACTTCTCAACAGGTGAAAATAATTGAAGCGTGTGTAAAGATATTTGTTGGTGGTAACACAGATGCGTTTTTAAGATATTTCAAAAAGGAAGGGGGTTCTTTGTTCACCGACTTTAAACATTTCCACGTGTAGTCCAATATATATTTTAAATTTTTGTCGCTTTTAGTACAATTTTGAAGTTTTGCTTTTTAAAATCAGTTTAATTTTCTTTAAAGATGTTTTATTACCATTGTTTTATGGATTTGTATTTTGTAACGGGGAATTTGTAAAAAGCTAAAATTCTATTAAAACCTTTTTTTCTTGCCTGAAGACGCATAGTGTGTCCCAAAAATTTGATTCCATAATTTTTCAGTCTACATTTAAATTAATAATTAATTGAATCGATTTGGCAAATTATTGCGGCCCCACTTCTTGGAACTGGCAAAATGCGGGTAAACAGTTTGTTGGGCTACAGAATATTTAACAGTAATTAAGTACAAATTAAATATTTCGTGTTGCCGAACACGCCAGGATTTAATAAATCACTCGGTACTTAATGGATACTGACATCGGTTTCCTCTTACTAACGGCCCCAAATCTCAGGCACACACTTGGCTTTCAGTGTTTGAAAGTTTCAAGGCCGTCAGTCACGAAAATACAGACACTAATTAGATAGTTTAGGGTCTTCCGAAAACTACGTAACTTTTTCTATATATTAATACGTCAAGAAAAATACTTTCTACCACTTTTTCGATTTTCTTCATACTTTTTTGTTACGTTGATAGAAAAGTTTGGAAACAAACATTTTTTAATGATTGTAGTCGAATTTCGACCAGTAAGCGAACACTAGTCACAGCGAATACTGAACCACTACTGAACTCGCAACTTGTGAAGGAGAGAATAATATAAAATTGAAAACTCCCAGAATGATCGATGAAACAATTAAGTTTCACCAACACGACACAAATTGGAGCAGATATGAAAGAATAATGAAAAATATCTTTGAATTTGATCCCACAATGTAATTTATATCTGTGATTGAGTAACTCCGTATCTCGTTAGCCAATCACTTCGAATTTATTGCTGAGACATTATATTGTAACATAATCGTTGTTTCGATCGTCGTCCCTTAAGGACCTTTTCATTCGGCGCTTCACCGCTCTCGTTCTCCATCGTCGCAGTCAATCTGCCACTGTCGCCAAGTAAAATTAGTGTTCGTCTCCCTTGTTCCCTGTTTCATTAAGTTATCTTTCATCTGCTATATTCCTCCATCGACATTCCTACGTGGATGTCATCGGTATTGTCTGCATCGGCTTAGTTTATATTACCGTTACATAACTCTTTATTTCAACAGTAATAACATTCGATTTGTCACAAACTATTAAAATCAAACGAGTCTCAGACTTCCTAGTTCCAATAGCACATACGTACGTGATGGCTGGTCGTAAATTGGATTTTGTGTCCTCGACTTGTGTTTGCATCTGAATAACATTAGACCATTCGATAATTTCTTAGCATACATTTCCACTGCGGCGCATTACTAGCAGCGGCGTGCACAGGATTATAACACTGGGTATGCGGCGGAGTACTCGGTCACAAAAACTTTTTCTTTTATAGCTTTTGGCATAGCCACAGCCACGCAACGGATCTCTAAGTCGGAAACCATGCCAACAGAACAAGTCTTAGATGTACTACTATTCATGTACATCTTCTACGGCAACGCAGACAAAACAGCGATCGATCGTCGCGGCGGAAGAAATTCTAATAAGTAAAATAATAAGCGAAAATATTATAACTACTCACCCAGTTAGCTTCAATTTTCACATATTCAAGATTCCGGTTACTTGACCAAAAGTATTTAATTTTAAGCAGGCCTCCAGATGTTTTTCTGTATGGTCATGCTTCTTTGCCGCGGGATAGAAATTATTTAAATCTGAATATCCCGAATCAGTCCACTCTGTACTAGAATTACTAAACAATATGCAAGGAAAACAATATAATTTAATCGTGTGTACACAACCACACAGCCAGTTATACGTTTCATTACTTTTAACATGAAACTTTCGAGTTACATTCCCTTTTTGCTGGTTTAATTGTTGTAACTAGTGTACACACCTACCTTTAGACACAATTTGAATCTTTTCACAGAATGACAATTGTTAGAAGTTGTTATTTTTAAGTTTTAATAAACACACATTTTCAACACAAACCTCACAATCAAATAACATTTTAAAAAAATCAACAAACGCACTAGTAAAAGCAAATAAATCGCTACAATTATTATAGAAACTCAGTAATAAACTGTTAAATGTACACACTTTCAAATGTTAAAATTAAAAATCTGTTAAGAAAACTATAAATATACTGGCGCAAACAAAATAGTAAACAATGCTTATCATATGAAAAAAGAAAAAGGGCCCCTGCGAAACACAAAACATTTCTGCCATTTAAACAAATAAAACCTTACTAAATAAAAATACATAATGTTAGATTTCCGTCTATTATGTTAACTCGGATTATAGGCAACGAACATTTTTCGATTACTCCCGACAACTGCCGAACTTCCGTAGCCTGCCGCTGGAGTCGCGGCTTTCGATATTCACGGGTGTGTGCGTTTGCGAACTGTGCACGGACACCTAAATTACTATACACATGCGAACAATTCTCATGCGAAACGCGGCGGCAGGAGTTGGTTGATTAGGTACATTATTTTGCAGCGCCGCTTGCTTGTCGCCAAACGCCTGGCAAACATATGCTTGCAAATAGGTGCTATTTATAAAATATTAGGCGTTTTTAAGTTGTTATATTTTGTTTTTTCATTTATTTACTATTAATTAAAGTCATCTAAACTGTACAAACGTTTTATTAAAATATCTGTGAATGGCAAGTAAAGCACTGCATTTCTGCCTACAAGGAGCGCACGCCCCTGATTATTAGTATGGTCCAGAATGTCAGGACGATTATAACTTTTTCTAATTTGTTGCGATTTATTTTACATGGCATAGAGAATCTATAAGTAATGTCTATCAAGGATTGGTGTTATTTTCAATTCAAAAATTACTTCCATCTTTAAAAATATATGTATTTACTCCGTGATTACTGTTCAACCTTGGCCAATTGTCGTTGCTAAAGGAGAAATTCTAGAAAGTTCCATTAATAACAATATTCGTGTTTCTATGTGGATTTAACGTTAACATTTCAAAAAATCTGTTAAGCTGTACCTCTTTAGATACACCATACTCGTAACATTGAGCTATAAAACGCAATGTTCCAGACATTTATATATTAGTCTAACAATTTTATAGCTTTCTTGAAAGAGTTGTATTCAAACATCAATGGTATACTTACTTGTATTTATCTGGCATTGAACTCGTCTCACCTGTCAATCGGGGCAACGTAAGTAACATGGTGACATGAACGAGTTTTTCACGAATAATGTTTGTACGAATGGTCCTTGTTCCGATGCAATATTGCTTCACAGAACTATCGCACGAAAATTTCTGAATGAACTACGAATATATATTTCGAATCACTTTCCGAAGAATGGTCGCTATTTCAACGTAAGGTAGGTAGGTACTAGGAATAATTATTTTGCGAACACGTTTGTACTAATGAATTTTCTTGCGAAAATATATTTGGAATTAGTAACATTTTGTAGTAGTTTTACTCCTAAATTAAATTCTTTGTACATTCCGGACGACGTCACCGTCTATTTGTCCCCAATGGAAAGACCAAGTCCACTCACTCGTATATACAGATAACATATGATGGACATAATCCAGCGTCATTCCAGGGACCACAGTTTACATACCAATGAACAATAAATCACAAACAATATAAAGAATCTTTAATTTTCTAAGAATCAGAATTCTAAGATAAATTTATAAAGGTGTTTAGTACTAATAAATTGATATGAAATTTATTACACACCATTGTTTATTAGGTTTGTGGTAAGTAAGAGTAAGTATCAGTCAGAGAAGTATCAGTAAGTATGTATAGCGCCATTTGCGGCAATCGGCTCGGCTCGTAAGATCTGGTCCGCTCAGCTTAATTAGAGAGGAACACTAAGCTTAATGGGCCCATAAAATATGGAAGTTTTATCCAACACGGCACACATCCTATTACTGAAATGAGCGTTGTCTGCAATATATCCACGTTCTTACATTTAACATCTCGTGACGCGCGTCACGGCGCCAGTGTTAAGTTATACCCGATGTGTGTGTGTGGGTCCTAATAATTACTCAACTACTTTAAATCAAATAACTTCATTATAATACAAACATAGCAATAGTTATATTTTGCCAAATTATAGTAGAAAGGTAACTCTACGGCACCTTGTTTCTTTTCAGACACATATATATATATATATATATAACTGTTATGTATTCACTGCGGAAGGGCGCGGGCGCAACAACCATCAAACACGGTAGTTCGATATGCACTGGTTTATTCAAAAAATAAATTAATACGAGACGCAGCTCGCACGCACACATGTGAGCCCCATACATACACAACAGTCCCACCCCCTTATAGCTATAACCGGAAGTCCATTAACTTTTAAGTAATAGAAAAGCTTAATGCACTCGTATTATTTAATCGACACGTGAAAAATCTACAGAAGTCTCATTAGGGTCTGCTACCCGGAGATTCTTCGTAAGGAGGTGTTACTTCCCGTCGACGTGGGTTGGCAGGGCCTGAAGGTGGGGTTATGAAGCGACCCTCCAGCTCCCTCTCCACGTCCTCCTCCCCATGTAAAGGTACCAAGGGTTCGTTCAACAAGTTGTCACTTCTGTCGACCTGGGGACTTGCATACCGCTGGACGTCAGGGATCACATCCGCATCCCAGCTGTTAGTCCCATCGCTCGTCGTGCATGCGATGACCCTTCGTCTTATTTGGTTAACGTGCTCCGTTACTTCTCGACCCAAACTTGGTATAAACACAGAGTATAATACTGTACCTATTTTCTTTTTAATAATTCCTTCGATCCACTTAACTCTTTCGTTAACAAAGTTTTTAATTATTCACACGTTATTATTTATCTTAAAATCTGATCGTTGTGTTCCTTTATAGTAACTAGCCTGTGAGCACTGGTTGCGTCCTACAGTAAGAGAGAGGTCCGTGGATGGAACAGACGTAGGGGGTTTTAAAAGGTCTAATCTGGTCCGGAAGGGTCTATCGTAAACTATTTCCGCTGGTGATTTTTCTGTGGTGCTATTTTTGGAGTTCCTATAGTCAAATAAAAACTTTGAAATATATTCATGCAATAGTTTACTGTTACTATTATTTACAGTTACAGCCTTCAACCCATTTTTAACTACTATCACCACACTTTCGGCCTGGCCGTTGCTACACGGGTGATACGCCGGTGAGAACACGTGATTGATTCCGTTTAATTTGCAAAAATTCTGGAACTCAAATGACGTAAAAGAGGTACCGTTGTCACTTACTAACGTATTAGGAACTCCAACCCTAGCCATAAAATCACATAATTTGTTTATCACCATTTTAGAGCTGTACGAAGTCGGCATCGAATAGCATTCAACCCATTTACTAAACGCATCTACAATTATTAGAAACGTTTGGTTATTTAGCGGGCCTAGGAAATCGAGATGCACACGGTAAAACGCGTGAGGAGGGTGTGGCCAAGGTGCAAGCGGAACGCGCGGCGGGGCGGGCCGAAGCGCCGCACACACCGTACACTCCGGTGCCAGTCGCTCCAACGCCGCGTCAATACCGGGAAACAAAAAGAATTTCCGTGCTTCCGCCTTTATTTTAACTATTCCAAAATGAGAGCTATGTAACTCATTACACACGGTATCTCTTAAGTTTTTTGGTAGAACTACCTTATGGCCGCGCATTAACAACCCCTTTTCGACTGCTAACTGTAACCGACACAAATGGAAGGGTTTCAATTTAGGATCCGATATTTTCCTCGGCCATCCATTCAATACATAATATTTTACTTTAGCCAGGACCGGATCGCAATCGGTTCCCGAACGCAGCTGATGTAACGTCACAGGGGTGTCACCTTGTAATACGAATTTTACGAAAGTCGCCTGATCGTCATCGTCGTACGCCTCCACGCTCGACCTGTCGTCCTTCCCGGGTTTATCCACCGCGCTCGATAATAACGCAGCTCGTGAAAAAAAATCTGCAGTATTATCTTTGCTACGTATATAATCTATAGTGTAATTATACGCTGACAAAAATATTGCATAACGTTGAAGCCTGTTTGCAGAGATCTCGGGTATACCCCGGTGGGGACCGAAAATAGTAAGTAGTGGCTTATGATCGGTGCGTAATACGAAAGGCGTTGCCCGACCGTATAAGTATTGATGAAATCGCCTCACTCCGAACACAATAGCAGTCGCTTCTCTTTAATGTGTTAAAACCTTGTCAGAAGCCATAATCTTTTTTATTCGCTCAAATGCATCATCGTGAACCTCGGTCCTGGGTGACCGACATAGCTCAAAGAATTAGCCGGCTGAAGTGGCAATGGGCTGGGCACATAGTTAGAGGAACCGATAACCGTTGGGGAAGAAAGGTCCTCGAATGGCGCCCACGTCTCGGAAAAAGGAGCATAGGACGCCCCCCGACCAGGTGGACTGACGACCTGAAGAAGATAGCGGGCATCCGCTGGATTCAGAAGGCACAGGACCGGTCAGAGTGGCGCAAGTTAGGGGAGGCCTATGTCCAGCAGTGGACCTTCAAAGGCTGATGGATAGATGGATGATGATGATGAACCTCCGTCCATTGCCACTTGATATTTTTGCGTAATAAATCATACAACGGACTTAATATATGTAGACGACGCGTCCGGTAAAAAGTTACGATAATAATTAGTCAACCCTAAAAACGACTGTAGTTGTGAAACATTCTCAGGCTTGACCGCGCCTAAAACCGCCTACACCTTATTCGGTTATCCCATCTTCGTCGTCACGTGTTATGTATTCACTGCGGAAGGGCGCGGGCGCAACAACCATCAAACACGGTAATTCGATATGCACTGGTTTATTCAAAAAATAAATTAATACGAGACGCAGCTCGCACGCACGCATGTGAGCCCCATACATAGTACACAACAGTCACATATATAACTTAAAATTTAAAATATTCATGAAATCTATTGTTCACCATTGGCTGGAATCATGGATACGCTTTCTCTTTCTATCGCGATAAGAAGGTGAGGGTTTTCTGGACCCTATCTTTATATTGTATTCCCTTGATTGATTGTTTCCCCCTTTCGTCTTCCTTGAAGAGGCTTATGTTAACCCGCTGAGAAACATCCGAAATTTGTGTCCCAAAAATTAAATTACCTAACAAAAGAAACCATCTAAAAAAAATTGCCTAACAAAACTTTACTTGTCATAGAATGGTTGATTACTCTTAATTACGACGACACTGATTATTGTATTACACATGTAAAACTTAACTTCTCACAATCTCACTCTCACTGTCATACACTCATACGAGCGCGCACACACATATGCACCTCACTCACACATATACATACATATAAACACACGTACATACAGGTAAGTTTCGATAATTATATATACTACTATTATAATTATTTTAGTTGTTTTTAAATTTCTTTCTTACTTTTATTTTATAAAAAGGAGATCAGTTACCCAAAAGAATTGGGAAGGAACTGCCTCTCAGGCCACAGCTCACGCTTGTCTGGGAGTCAGGGCTCTTCGTAACAACTGTACTGTTATTTATGGTCAATAAGGTATTATTTTTGTTATTATTATTAATATTTCCGAAAAGCATCAGTATGAGTCAGAAGGACAGAACGCCCATGTCGCGTGTTCAACTAGGGACCATTCTAGGACTGGACAAACAGCCTCGACAGTCCAGAAACCAGGCCTTTGATGAGCTAGCCGCTGCACCCCCTCTGTATTACCAACTGTCGAGCGTGGAACTTTCGCATGTCCAACTTCTTTGTTGAGAATACTATTCCCCTTATCTGAATCTCCGAGCACCATTCGTACAGACGGCATGGGCTTCGGCCTCGTGATCCCAAGGTGTGCACGCTGCTAGCACGCACGCCGCATGAAAAGAGAAGATGCCGTACTCACGTATCACCCCGACTGCAATCACCCTTTGAGGTTTCCTCAAGAGAGCTATAGTCCTTTCGGTCAGAGCTTCCGCCCAAACACGTACTCTATACAGAGCCATGGATCGTACCATACTCAAGCACAGGCGGTGGGCGTTCGCTTTCGGCCCCCCGATATTTGGCAGCAGCCGCTTTAGTGCAGCCACGGCACCAATTAATCGTCAATCGATTACATGCTTGCGGAAGTTTAAACGTACATCGAAGATGAGTCCCGTATACCTCAAGGTCGACCTCGACTTGAGTTCCGCCGATAAAGTTCCCGACCCGCGTGACGGTGCCTTTACATAGGGCGCCGCGAAATCCAATCCTATAGGTATAGAGATACCACAGGAGCGGCCCGAGGACCGAACGCTGCGGAACATTGCAAGATATTTGTCTTGTTAGCATCATATGTTCAGATTAGTTACCTAACATTCACAAAACCTATGACCTACTTAAACTTATGTTGTATTTCTTCTTCTAATCCTGTTTATGTTAAGCTGTTTCTATTGCTGTTATTTGTGTAATTATTAAAACAATATTAGTGTTACTATAATGTTTTATTTGTTTTCTGTTTGCTTGTTGTTTGCTGGAACTATTGTTGAAAATATGTAAATTATGTAATAATATGTTAATCACTGTATGCGGCTAGACCGTTTTAATTAACAATAAAATAAACAAAAGCATAATGACAAGACCGATGAGGTTCATCGAGTCGCTGAACAGTGCTGTCCGGTGAACAACCTCCCACTCCCCGGGGCAGGGAGGCGCCCTTGTGTCACTGTCTCCCAGAAAACTTCTAACCGTGTACTTACATCGACACTTAACTTTGGCCTTGAGCGCCTTAATTGCCAAGCGTATACATACTTAAACAATAAAAATGAAAGTACGGAAATTCATAACACTCGTGATATTTTCACGTTTAAAATTCCATAATTCTATTGATTCATCACCTCACTGGAACAGTGTCGTGTTGTGTGGAACTACACGTTAACCAACAATTTATATTCAATCGAGTCGCCGCCGGCCAGCGTCGACCTCTTGGGGCGGGAACGATTATAGAAATCCAATAAGGACCACTTACATTTCGGAATTATGCAGTCATTTATTGTACACATATTGATAAAGATAATATTAATTATAAATTAAGAACATAAATATTATAGAGTATTAGCGGTGCAGGTTTTAACAGGTGCCCCTTCACCACTACCAGAATTAAGCTTAAAATTTAATTGAAATTGCATCAGAGATTGCCTTTTATTTTTATTTCACGTAGGTTTGTACAAACTAATTGACTCACTGCAGGGCATTCTTAACAAACGTATCTACAATATTTTTAAGAATAATATTTTCAACTTATAATTAAAAATAACACTAATGTATTACTTAATTTATAATATAGCCTTACGTATAGCATTAACACCCGCATTGTTTTATGAATGGTTTTTTTTGTAGTTCTGTGAATTAAAAACATTATTTTATCATAATAGCTGCAATTTCAGTTCAGTGTTTTTAGTGACAAATTCAAAATAAAAATGTTTAGTACTGTGACCTGTGTATCGACCATAAAGTGTACCGACATTAAATTATTCCCTGTATACGAAGTGAACCCCCGCCGTAGTATTATTAGTACGTTCATGGATCATGAAGGAATCACTAATTTTAGAATCTATCAACATATCCTGATTCCTGGTAAAAAAAATTAAATTACTTTTTACATTTTTTTTTATTACATTTTCATTTCATTGTAGTATATTTAATTTTGATAATAAATTGATTTATTTGAAAAGATCTGAAGCGAATAAGTGTTGTATATCTACACAATGATTTAGATGAAACTCTTAGCTTCAAATCTACTATCTTTCATTATACGTCATTTTTTAAAAAGTTAATCTAACGGAGAAAATATGAGG